>JAJOZX010004175.1:0-147500 GCA_023014485.1 Bathynomus jamesi
ATATATATAATATATATATATATATATTATAATATATATATATATATATATATATATATATATATATATATATGTTCATTAGGGGTGCGTGTTTTTTTTTTTGTTGATTAAAGGAGTGCGTGATCAAAAAAGTTTGGAGACCACTGCTCTAAGCTTTCTCCATCTGATCTACAATATCTAAAGATTACTTCCCTTCGAGACAGACGCACTTCACAGACGCACTTCACAGACGCACTTCACAGACGCACTTCACAGACGCACTTCACTTGCAGCAGATCTCGAAAAAACAACGGGTGTCTCAGTTGATCTCTATAGTAGAGGGATCAACTGAGACACCTGTTTTTTCGAGATCTGCTGCACGTGAAGTGCTGGATTTGCGTCTGTCTCGAAGGGAAGTACAGTAATCTTTAGATATTGTAATGGAGAAAGCTTAGAGGGCCTCCCACAGAACCTTGTTAACTTCGTTGCTGTTTCGTGCGTTGGTCTCTCTTCACACAGAGGTCAAGCTGGTGGCCCCGCCTCTAGGTTTGGCTTGGTGGAGGAGCGAGTTGCTTTCTTGTACTCTCCACCGTACATAGCCAGGTACACCCGGCTCATCTGGTACCGTCCTGAGCCAGGCATCTAGTCTTCTCTTGAAGACTTCAACTTTGACCCTACAACATTTCTGAGGTCCTTTGGAAGCTGGTTGGAAGTCTTGGCCCCCTGACAAACCAAGCTATTTTCCCTTCAGTGTTGAGGAGGTCCCTCGTCGGGCCTTTAATTTGGGAACACTACACATTCTGCCTTTCCTATTTTTCAGTGTTGTTTGAATGGTAATTGGGTTTAGTTTTAGGTTTGGTACCAGTTTTTCGATCATTTTTCTTATGGAGATTATGGTGTACCCCTCGCCTTCTTTCCAGGGTGTACAGATTTAGTTTACGTAGCCTTTCCCAGTAGTTGAGTTCTTTGCAGCCATCAATCTTGGCTTTGAAATGTCTTTGCGTTTCTTCTAGTTTATTAGTTTCTTCATTTTTATATGGGGACGTCAAAACTGAGCAGTATTCAAGTTTTGGTATAATCAGTGTTTTTAGCAGGGGAATCATTACATACCCCTACTTTAACACAGAACCCTTACCCCCTACTTTAATACAGGACCCTTACCCCTACTTTAGCAAAAGCGAAAATGATTAAAAACTTGAAAATATATAACTTGTTCGACCTACTTAAGGATATATATATATATATATATATATTTTTTTTTTTTTAAGATAGAACATTCAGCGAGTTTAGTATTTTATAATAATACTCGTATAATTAATTGAGATTATTATTCTGCCGAACTCAACAAACCAACCACCTTAACATCACAACATAATATCCTAAATCGTTACGAAAGATAACGTGAAAAACTATATTTTATGTAGTGTGCAAATGATTATAAAGCAATAAATAATTATAAAGTTTAGGCTAACGTACACTACGAACCAGTGATGTAGGACTCGAAACCTTTTTTTCTGGTCTTCGTCTCGGGTGCTTAGGTCTCGGTCTCGACTATATCACTGCTACAAACGAGAGAGAGTCCCTGCCTGACTTTGCAGGTCAGGTTTGTTTAGAGGGTTAGGGTTAGAGAGGTAGGTTACGTGTTAGGTTACTTTGTGCCCTCACCAGTAAATATTTTTTCTCGTTAATTTTGATGTATTTCGAAGGAATTTGACCTCTGTTTTTGCTTCTAAATTTGCGATTCTTCAAATACAAAAACTGAAAATATCTCAAAACCTACTCATTTGCACAAGAAACGAATGCCAAATTCTTTCAAAGCGCATCAAAATTGACCAGAAAATATCTTCTCGTCATTAATTGCCAGTTTGAGTTCAGCGGAATATTCACCTTAATTAGTTTTAATAATAATAATAATAATTTATTTAAAAAACTAGAAGACAGGAAAGTTCCCATGTACATGTTAAATTATTGAAATTTTGGTATTCCCACCAATCTTTTACAGTTAGGTGGGGTAATGTACTATCCGAATGTTTTGGCTCCTCTTGCGGGATGAGACAAGGCTCCTTGCTCTCTCCTCTGCTGTTTGATGTGTATATTGATGGATTAATTGCTTCACTTAATGAGGCAACAGTGGGATGTTGTATAGATAACACAAGGATAAATAACTTAGTTTATGCCGATGATATGGTGTTAATAAGTCCCTCTGTTATAGGTCTGGATCGGCTACTAAAAGTCTGCGAAGTGTATTCGCAGAAACACATTCTTTTTAATGTTACAAAAACTAATGTTATGCGGTTTTATCCTAAAAGCTGTAATCAGCCAGCTGATGTTAGGTTTAAAATGAGAGGTGAAGTAATTGAGGAAGCACAAGAGTTTAAATATTTGGGTCAAACTATCACCAGCTCTTTGAGTGATGACTCGGGTACAAGAAAACAATCTCGAAGCCTTTGTCCTAAAGCGAATATGACTATAAGGAACTTTCGGTTCTGTACAAGTGAAGCTAAAGACTCTTTCGTACTTTCTGCAGTAATATATATGGACAGCAACTCTGAGTGAATTATAAAAAAGGTTCTGATAGAACCCTAAATTTGCTGTACAACAGGTCTCTTAAACTCTTAACATATTTTACCCCCGAGATGCTCAGCCTCACAAATGTTTGCTACCCGCAATGTCCCGAGCTTCCCGGACGTAACAAGACGTGCTCAATAAAGTCTAATGCAAAGAATTAAAAAACCAACCAACCAGATTATCCAAGTTATCCATGAGTCATGCCGTTTGTCCTCTAAGCCAGTGGTTCCCAAACTGTGTTCCGCGGAACCCTGGGGTTCCACGGAGGCCTAACAAGGGTTCCGTGACACGTTTTCTAATCAGTCTAATCAGGTCTTAATAGTAAGGTCTAATTAAGGTCCTAATATATATACATAATTTTACCTTGTGGCTTTTTGTTAATAATATTTTATAGTCTTATTCTGACTTGAAATGGCACCATCGTGGATTTGGGATCACTAAATATTTTTCGCTAAAATTAAAATCTGCTAAGTATATAAACTATATGTAAATAAATTTTCACTACTCGGCTACTGCAAAAGTGTAATTTGGCAGATTTTAATTTTAACGATTTTATAAGACTGTTTCTATTAGTACTGTTTTAAAATAAATATATAAATTCTGTCATAGTATTTAAAATTTGTCATTATTTATGACAAATTTTAATATATATATTTTACTCGTGAGAATTTAACTGTAATTAATTTTGAGCAATATGCTTTCGCTAAAATTAAAATTTTCTAAGTTGCCAGTTGATTTGATGTACACTTGTTTAGTATTAATTGTGAACCAATCAATATAATTATAGCCGTTGGCGTGGTGCACTGTCAAGTTAATTTCTGATAGGTTTTATTTACTTAAGTGTTTTCAGTATAAAAATTTGTATCACTAAAATCTGTAACCGACTTTTCTAGCATAATTTTGGTAAAATGGAGAAATGGTTGAAATACTATAGGCCTACTTTAAAAGAAAAAACATCTGGAAGTGAAAACGAATGAACGGAAATGCCTACCGAAAATGAAAGTGGAGATAAGCCTACACATGTTAATGGAGAGGATAAAGTAAAACCATCTTCATCTTCAATGGTGAGAGAAACTGAAGCTAGTAAAACAATTATGAAATCTAAAGAACGTAAGTTTGACAGTAGCTATATAAACTTTGTATTTATGCCTATTGGAAATTTAAATGATCGTGACGGCCAATGTGTTGAATGTATTAGTAAAGGGGTGTGTGGAGGATATAGTGACATGCATGTTGGGTGAAAAATACAGTAAATTTACAGAAACTGTTCCTTTGTCAGACAACACAGTCTCTCGTTGCATTAAAGATATAGCTAGCGATTGCGAAACAATACTAGTGAACCGGTTAAAAGGCAGCCCTGTTGGTTTTTGTATTCAACTTGATGAGTCAACGGATGTAGCAGGATTAGTTGTATTGCTCGTATTTGTACGTTACTTGATGATGAGTCTGTGCAGGAAGACCTGTTTTTATGCCAATCCATTGAAACAACGACGACTGTTAGAAAATCTAGAAGAGGAAGAACCATTGTTGTCCCAAGGCGATATGATGACTAAGCTGATTGATGCAGCATTGCTTGTATATATTAAGTTAAGGTGTATGTATATCCATCTCATAATTGTAAGGTTAGTGAAAAATTCACTTAATTTTTTTGGGCTCTTGTGGCATCATTGTTTGGGCACTCTTGTGACATCATTTTTTTGGGGCGCTGCGCGTCCTTCCTACTCGTTTGTTGAATGCAGCACTTACAGGGCGTGGTCTTATAGAGAGCTCTCTTGCAATTCAGTATGGTTGTTTAGATACAAGATTGTTGCATCGTGCAATGGTGCAGGTTGTTGTTGCAAGGTTTAGAAAGACCATAAATAGTGCCCCTTTTGTTTTTTAGCTTAATTTTATGCAACTAAGGCCTAAGGTAGGCCTGCATCGAGTCAGCAACCCTGAGGTAGGACCTAATAGGATCTCCAAGTCCGTAAGTTTTTAGTCTAGCTTAACTTGGACTGTAGGTTGAACTGGCCCTTCAGAGCTTGGCCGTTCACGGCTCAGCTGGGATTCTGAACCCAATAAAGTAAAAAAAAAAAAAAATGATAGGCCAGGATATATTTACTATCTTAAATAACTACATGCAAAAACATGATATCAGATGGGAGCTCTGCACAAACGTATGTACAGACGGCGCAAAGGCGATGACAGGTAAAATTAAGGGTGTACTAGCTCTCTAAAAAATGTTGCACCTGATGTGGAAAGTAGACATTGCTGTCTTCATCGAGAAGCTTTAGCGATGAAAGGGATGCCAGAAGAAAGAACTGAAAACTGTTGTGGATGAAGTGGTTAAGGTTGTTAATTTCATTAAAGCCAGGCCTCTTAATGCTCGACTGGTTTCTGCTTTGTGCCAGGAAATGGGTTCGACACAGTGCCCTATTATTACATACTGAGTTGCGTTGGTTGTCTCGAGGCAAAATACTTTCACGTGTATGAATTGCAAGATGAGATTCGACTATTTCTGCTAGACCATCAGTTTTCTCTGTCTTCTATGATAAATTCAATAATGAAGATTGGCTTAAGAAGCTAGCCTATTTTGTTCACATTTTTGAAATTAAATGAATTGAACCTATCATTACAAGGTCCCCACATCCACATTTTGATTGTTGATGACAAAATTGAATTGGATTGATTGCTCAAGGGAAAGCAGCATTGAATGCTTTGCAAATCTACATACATTTTTGGATAAGAATGGCCTGATATTTGACGAAACCATGAAAGTTTGGATAATTCAACACTTGCAACAATTGCGAAATTCATTAAGAAAGTATTTTCCAAAGTTGCAAGATCCATTCACTTGGCTGCGCAACCCACTTATTGATTCGAATATTTTGAAACAACAAAATCTTCCAAGAAATGAAAAAGAGCAGCTAATTGATATTTCAACCGATCCGACACTCAAAACAACTTTTGATAAGGATTCTTTGTTGTCTTTCTGGATAAAGCTTTTAAATCAATATCCCGATTTTACAAAACGAGCATTGAAGAATCTCCTCCCCTTTGTATCAACTTATATGTGTGAGGCTGGATTTTCTCGATATATAGCGACCAAAAATAAGTACCGTAATAAGTTGGATGCAGCAGCGGATATGCGCCTACAACTGACCAACATCAAACCAAATACAGTAAGGTATGTAAGTTTTGTTGCTCAATAAATATTTTACAGCTCTAAGTCTAATATATGTATGTATGTGTTAGTTAGTATTAGTTAGTTAGTTTTAGTTAGTTTTCCGCGAAATAAAAACAAGTCTGTAAGGGTTCCGACAGTTAGTAAAGTTTGGGAACCACTGCTCTAAGCTATGAACTTCTTGGTACAAAAACGTCTGTCTGTAGCTCCACTTAACTTCAACATTACGGTATTATTTCTTATCAGTTGTATATATTTCTATCCTTAGTACGTGAACTGTCATTGTATTAATATTATGTCATATGGATTATAGTCTGCCAATAAATATTTTCATTTTCAATAATAATAATTTATTTTATTATTTATTGGTATGAATTAATATGAAAGTTATGCATCTGTTTCATTTTCTTTGAATGGAATAAAATACACAAAAGCCTTATAGGGAAACTAAGTTATAATAAATAAATTAAAAACTTTAATTCGCCGCATAAATTTACTTTTAGGATTATTTGTATTTCATTTTGTGCGATTTATAAACCAGTATATAAATGCTCTTATTTATCTGTATTTAAAATAGTCGCCGGGAAAAGATTTTTCAGAAAAAATGGCTGATTTCATATACACGCAAATATGCTTACAGTAAATAAATTAAATTTACAAAGTGTAGTTTTATTATTGGTATTTAAAAAAAAAAAATTGGTAATATAAACTGAATGTTGGAAGCTTTTGTAATTTCACTGTTTGCTTGAATTTATGCGAGATATTTTAAACTAAATGTGACTGATGAACCAAACTTGAAATGTATGAAAACGATCAATCCGCGCGCGCATCACGAGTGTCCAGTGTCTCGAAATATGTCTTCAGCTTAACTTAGGAAAATTGTAGTTAAGTGTAAGGCTGCACTCGTACCAAGCTCTTATGTGTTATGAAAGATTTTAAACGGTTTACTTTTACTCGCCGTCATTTCCATTCAAGCCCGCAGCCAAGGGGGGGGGGGCAAAGCCCACCCTGGAAAAATAATATGCCCCCTCCCCGGGAAAACTCAGCACTTTATAAACAGTATTGTTATTCGATAATTTTTTTTGTATTTTGGTTCTAAGAGGAATAGGTGAAGTGATAAAATAACGTTTATGTAATTGTTTTCTGCAGTATATTTCGATATTCACAAAAAATGACATTAAATTTTATCATTGTCCCCCCTGTCAATTTCTTCGCCCCTCCTACTGATTTGGTCTGGCTACGGCCCTGTTCCGCGACCAAGAATGGGAAAGTGAGAATCTCAAACGAGGCATTTTCAAATCTGTCTCTTTCCAGTTCGTGTTATTCTCATTCTCAGCCTTCTCCACTTTGGTCCGGGTTAGGTTAGGTTCTGTTTGGTTAGGGAAATGTTAGGTTCTGTTTGGTTAGGGAAATGTTAGGTTCTGTTTGGTTAGGGAAATGTTAGGTTCTGTTTGGTTAGGGAAATGTTAGGTTCTGTTTGGTTAGGGAAATGTTAGGTTCTGTTTGGTTAGGGAAATGTTAGGTTCTGTTTGGTTAGGGAAATGTTAGGTTCTGTTTGGTTAGGGAAATGTTAGGTTCTGTTTGGTTAGGGAAATGTTAGGTTCTGTTTGGTTAGGGAAATGTTAGGTTCTGTTTGGTTAGGGAAATGTTAGGTTTGTTTGGTTAGGGAAATGTTAGGTTCTGTTTGGTTAGGGAAATGTTAGGTTCTGTTTGGTTAGGGAAATGTTAGGTTCTGTTTGGTTAGGGAAATGTTAGGTTCTGTTTGGTTAGGGAAATGTTAGGTTCTGTTTGGTTAGGGAAATGTTAGGTTCTGTTTGGTTAGGGAAATGTTAGGTTCTGTTTGGTTAGGAAAATGTTAGGTTCTGTTTGGTTAGGAAAATGTTAGGTTCTGTTTGGTTAGGAAAATGTTAGGTTCTGTTTGGTTAGGAAAATGTTAGGTTCTGTTTGGTTAGGAAAATGTTAGGTTCTGTTTGGTTAGGAAAATGTTAGGTTCTGTTTGGTTAGGAAAATGTTAGGTTCTGTTTGGTTAGGAAAATGTTAGGTTCTGTTTGGTTAGGAAAATGTTAGGTTCTGTTTGGTTAGGAAAATGTTAGGTTCTGTTTGGTTAGGAAATGTTAGGTTCTGTTTGGTTAGGAAAATGTTAGGTTCTGTTTGGTTAGGAAAATGTAGGTTCTGTTTGGTTAGGAAAATGTTAGGTTCTGTTTGGTTAGGAAAATGTTAGGTTCTGTTTGGTTAGGAAAATGTAGGTTCTGTTTGGTTAGGAAAATGTTAGGTTCTGTTTGGTTAGGAAAATGTTAGGTTCTGTTTGGTTAGGAAAATGTTAGGTTCTGTTTGGTTAGGAAAATGTTAGGTTCTGTTTGGTTAGGAAAATGTTAGGTTCTGTTTGGTTAGGAAAATGTTAGGTTCTGTTTGGTTAGGAAAATGTTAGGTTCTGTTTGGTTAGGAAAATGTTAGGTTCTGTTTGGTTAGGAAAATGTTAGGTTCTGTTTGGTTAGGAAAATGTTAGGTTCTGTTTGGTTAGGAAAATGTTAGGTTCTGTTTGGTTAGGAAATGTTAGGTTCTGTTTGGTTAGGAAATGTTAGGTTCTGTTTGGTTAGGAAAATGTTAGGTTCTGTTTGGTTAGGAAAATGTTAGGTTCTGTTTGGTTAGGAAAATGTTAGGTTCTGTTTGGTTAGGAAAATGTTAGGTTCTGTTTGGTTAGGAAAATGTTAGGTTCTGTTTGGTTAGGAAAATGTTAGGTTCTGTTTGGTTAGGAAAATGTTAGGTTCTGTTGGTTAGGAAAATGTTAGGTTCTGTTTTGGTTAGGAAAATGTTAGGTTCTGTTTGGTTAGGAAAATGTTAGGTTCTGTTTGGTTAGGAAATGTTAGGTTCTGTTTGGTTAGGAAGATGTTAGGTTCTGTTTGGTTAGGAAGATGTTAGGTTCTGTTTGGTTAGGAAGATGTTAGGTTCTGTTTGGTTAGGAAGATGTTAGGTTCTGTTTGGTTAGGAAGATGTTAGGTTCTGTTTGGTTAGGAAGATGTTAGGTTCTGTTTGGTTAGGAAGATGTTAGGTTCTGTTTGGTTAGGAAGATGTTAGGTTCTGTTTGGTTAGGAAGATGTTAGGTTCTGTTTGGTTAGGAAGATGTTAGGTTCTGTTTGGTTAGGAAGATGTTAGGTTCTGTTTGGTTAGGAAGATGTTAGGTTCTGATTGGTTAGGAAAATGTTAGGTTCTGATTGGTTAGGAAAATGTTAGGTTCTGATTGGTTAGGAAAATGTTAGGTTCTGATTGGTTAGGAAAATGTTAGGTTCTGATTGGTTAGGAAAATGTTAGGTTCTGATTGGTTAGGAAAATGTTAGGTTCTGATGGTTAGGAAAATGTTAGGTTCTGATTGGTTAGGAAAATGTTAGGTTCTGATTGGTTAGGAAAATGTAGGTTCTGATTGGTTAGGAAAATGTTAGGTTCTGATTGGTTAGGAAAATGTTAGGTTCTGATTGGTTAGGAAAATGTTAGGTTCTGATTGGTTAGGAAAATGTTAGGTTCTGATTGGTTAGGAAAATGTTAGGTTCTGATTGGTTAGGAAAATGTTAGGTTCTGATTGGTTAGGAAAATGTTAGGTTCTGATTGGTTAGGAAAATGTTAGGTTCTGATTGGTTAGGAAAATGTTAGGTTCTGATTGGTTAGGAAAATGTTAGGTTCTGATTGGTTAGGAAAATGTTAGGTTCTGATTGGTTAGGAAAATGTTAGGTTCTGATTGGTTAGGAAAATGTTAGGTTCTGATTGGTTAGGAAAATGTTAGGTTCTGATTGGTTAGGAAAATGTTAGGTTCTGATTGGTTAGGAAAATGTTAGGTTCTGATTGGTTAGGAAAATGTTAGGTTCTGATTGGTTAGGAAAATGTTAGGTTCTGATTGGTTAGGAAAATGTTAGGTTCTGATTGGTTAGGAAAATGTTAGGTTCTGATTGGTTAGGAAAATGTTAGGTTCTGATTGGTTAGGAAAATGTTAGGTTCTGATTGGTTAGGAAAATGTTAGGTTCTGATTGGTTAGGAAAATGTTAGGTTCTGATTGGTTAAAATAGGTTAGGAAATATTAAAAATTCCCACTCAGCGCCGTTTGCCGCGAATGGGAATGTAGTGACATTGTTTCCTAAATGAAGAACGCGTTTCTCAAATGTACATACATTCTCACTACGTACATTCTCACTTGTGGACCGGGAATGGGAATGCCATTGAGTAGGCAGTATCTTCCTACTTTATAAACACCTTGAGTGTGTATATATATATATATATATATATATATAAATTAATTAATTAATTAAATATCAGCATGTGCATCAAATATTTTTCAAAATTTATTGGAGTTTAGATGCAAATTGTGATTGCATTTGTCAACTTTTTGCAACGATTTTCACATTATTTTTGTTGGCTTAACTCGAGAAAAAACTGTAAATTCAGTTATTGTTCTGACTTTTATTCATTACCTAATGATTTCTGAATTTACACTAGCTATTATTGAGCAGTAGGGCGGAGTGAAAAACTCATATTTCGAATTTTCAAATTGGCTAGTGTGGAACGTGTGTGCAGTAGTGAGGAAATAAGCTTGTATAAATTTAAAATCATAACATTAATATCTTCAGGTGCCACAATGACCTTCAATATTGAAAAAAATTGAAAAAAGCAGATTTTAACCAATAATTACAGAAGAGTCCACGATGCACAATAGACAAGAATTTATTCACACTTGTATAAAAATAGCTCAGTCAACCTTTAAAAAAAGTTTCTATTCTCTAAAAACAGTTTTCTATAGTCAGCTCACTGAGCTGTCACGTGAGTACCTCGATTCAGTGTAGCTGTCGCTCTCGTAGCAGGTGGGTGTTCTGTTGTTGGCGTTACTCAGATAGTCTAAACCAGTGGTTCTTAACCTTTTTACTACCATGCCCCCTCTAGGAATTGGTCCTTCCCTCCACGCCCCCCTTCAATCAAAATAACATTCTCAATAACTTCTCAATATTAGCCCATGCTCTCGTTAAGAGAATAACAAATACAATTAGAGAAATTCCTGTTTCTAGGGGGGCGCGCCCCCCAGGTTAAGAACCACTGGTCTAAACTATATTTCTTATATATTTTGCATTTCTGTATTGTGTTGCCCTAAGTTTGCCATGTACTATTAACTGAAATTAACGTATAATTGATATTAGCCCTTTCTTTTTCAGATTTGTATACTTTCAAAATGTCTCGAGTTTGTGCAAAATCAACCAGGGCCTCAACTGAGTGCCCCATGTTTGGTATGGGGGAAGATTTGTGGCACAGGAATCTTCCTACATACGAAGGAGTTTTTAAATATTACTTGTTTGTAAGAAACGATTTGAAACAGAATACTAATAAAGATCCTTCAATATCTCAAATATTAGAACAAGTTGTTGATAAATTGAAAACAATTTGGGAAAGTGCTTCCGTCCCAATTCTGTCAGACAGGCGAATTGAAACAATGTTCAGAAGCTACCACGAAAAGTATCGTGTCATTATGAAGCCATACCAAAGCAGAAAAAATTCTGAAGCTTACAAAGCAAAGATTGATATGTTCAAAAAGAAGCACACACGAAACTTTTTGACATTGCAGCGTGCAAGTGCAAAGTACTAACACAATGTTCTTGTCCTAAAGAAAAAACGGTTCCAAAGGAAGAAGTGACTTTCCTCTTAGATCAAAGGAGTGAAAGAAAACTGTTTATTGATAGAGTAGATATTACACACTCAAAGAAAAAAGCATCTACGTTGCTAAGAAAGCAAAAGAAGCTGTGAGGCTCACCAAAGAATCTTCACAGGAGAAATTGCAGGATACAAATGTTGAATTATCATCATCGACATCAAATAGTGAAAGTGAATCTGGCGAAATATCAGACGATACATTTCCAGAGCCAGTTAGCTCGAAGAGAAAGCTCGAACAACCTGAAGAACAATTATTCAAGAAAAGGAAAACTACAAATCTACCTTCAGTGGCTACTGCTTGTGACAGGACTGCATTTTCAGATCGAGCTGCAGCATTCATTGTTAGTGCAGTATTGCAAGATATGGAGAAGTTTCTATTGACAATACATCTGAAGTAGTGGATAGGAGTAAAATCAGAAGAGAAAGACAAAAGAAGAGATCAGAAATTATGGAAGATCAAAATCAGGTCCCAATCAGAGGAATCTATTTTGATGGTCGAAAAGATTCTACACTCTTCCAAGAAAAAAAAGAGTCCAAAGTATATCAGAAGAACATATCACTTTAGTGAGAGAACCTGGTTCAGATTATTTGGGCCATTATTCTGTGAATTCTGGATCAGCTGAAGAAATATGTAAAGGAATGTTTGAGTATATTGGAAATAATGACATGAACCTGGAAAACCTTGTTGCCATTGGATGCGATGGTGCAGCAGTCAACTCTGGAGAAAAGGGAGGCGTTATAAGGCTTATAGAATTGAAGCTGAAGAAGCCAGTTCAACATTTAGTGTGCCAGCTCCATGCCAATGAATTGCCATTACGCCATTTAGTTGCAAAGCTGGATGAAAAAACATCTGGCCCCCGCGGATTCACCGGTCCTATTGGCAGGGAATTAGAGAACTGTGAGAGTCTTCCTATTGTCGAGTTTGAAAGGATTGATGCTGAGGAACCAACTGTAGACTGTGAAGATCTTAGCACCGACCAAAAATATCTAATTGATATTCATCAGGCCATAACAAAGGGATATTGCTCTCCAGATCTTGCTCATCGTAGTCCAGGCAAAATGGCACATTCACGATGGCTGACTACAGCAAATCGTTTGCTTCGTCTATACGTTTCAACTGTAAGTCCATCTGAGAACCTCATGAACATTGCTTCTTTTATAATGAAGGTCTACATCCCAATATGGTTTTCTATTAAGCAAAGTACGTCTTTTGTCAATGGCTCAAAACATGTTTTCAAAACTATTGAACTAACAAGAACACTGAATGACGAAGTAAAGGATATTGTAAACCCTGTCATACAAAGAAATGCATTTTTTTGCAAATCCAGAAAATATTCTAGCATCAATGATTCATGATGACCGCAGCGCCATAAGAGAATTAGCGTGGAGGCGAATAAAGAAAGCAAGGCAAACAAACAAGGAAAAAGTTGTGAGGCGTTTCACAGTACCTGTTATTCAATTTGAAGCTACTGATTATACTGATTTAATTAATTGGCAAAAATGCATTGTCACTGAACCACCTGTGACAAGACACCTGACTGAAAATGAGATTGAAGAATTCATAGAAAACAAGAGTACCCCTCTATTCGAGAAATTCCCTTGTCATACACAAGTAGTAGAAAGAATGGTAAAATTAGTGACTGAAGCATCATCAAAAGTATTTGGATTGAACGCGCGAGATGGCTTCATAAGATCAACACTTCAGTCACGTAAAAAAATGCCATCATTCGAAAGTAAAGCTGAATATAAAGTTTAAATAAAACGTTAATAGAAAAAAACATGCGCAAGGATGGGTGGTTGGGAGGGCATGGGTGGAGCTCGACACGCAGCCACCTCCTCGTGGTGAGTTCTGGATTATTTAGATCATTAATCAAAAGAACATTGATCTAAATAAACTAAGAGCTGCGTAATTCAGTAACTATTTTGGTAATTGGAACACTTAATATATAATAATAACAAGTAAGTTTCAGTTATTGTACTAATGCAGAATATAAGAAAATCACTATATTTCACTTTTTTTGACGGCTTTGTGGCACCTGAAGATATAATTTCGCAGGACTGATATTTATGCACAGTCATTATCTATAGCACCCACATATTTTCCGCACTAGCCATATTTGAATTTCGAAAAAAAGTTTAAAAACCTCATTTTCGATCCGCCCTAATGAGCAGGACACTGGAAATTTTCCGAGAGAAACGAGGCCAGGCAGAAACAGTGGTGAAACCGGAAAGAAATAAACATCCACTCTGCGTTCCAGTTAAAACTGGGAGTCATACGCACAATTAATTATAATTTGTCGAAGTTAATAATAGTGGGCAATTTTTTGTTTTATTTAGGAAAAATAAAATTGTATAAGTTCCAAATAGAATGTGTAATAAATCTATAAATAATAGTTAATCGTGGAACTAGTTCATGTAGCGTATAGACTTATTAGATATTTGGGTGATTAATTATATTAGCCGAAATCCATATTGGGCTCCAAATAAATCTAACCTAACGTTGGTAACCAACTTGCAAAAAACCACTTGTATTTGGTTGTATGCTCTATTAAAAGTCTAAAAAGCAATTTATATTTTTTTAAATGAAACAAAAAAAATTGTCCGCTATTCTTAACCTTAACCTTAACCTTAACCTTAACCTTAACCTTACAATTGTCTATAACCATAATAGTTAAAATAAATTGTCTATATTTATAATACCCCTAATTATCGCATGATCTGGCAACACTGTTTGCAATCCAGCCATGGTCTTCGAAGGTTTTTGTTCCGCTATATAGAAGCATTTTCAGATGTCCTAAATAGCCATGGAATTGTGCCAAAAGGATCAAACGATCAAAACAACCACTAATGGGAAAAACCACTAAACATTAAACCCACAATAAAAACCTAATTTCTTTAAACTTTGTTTAATTACAAACTTTTGGTCACGGTATAGGATACAAGATAGTGATAGGCGAGTAATTTGTCTAACTTACCATCCATGGCCATGAATTTCTTAAAGAAGTAGCGCCTCCACCTATGAAGTTAATCAATCCGTGTCTTGAACCGCATTCTGTAAATAATTATGAATAACTGTAACATATTTCACTACTGAAAGCGCTTTACGCCTTCAGTGAGAGAAAATTATAATTTTATCAAATTATTTCATGGTGCTCTACGAATATATCAGTTTGTCATAAAGGTTTGAATTACAGCTTAGTGACACACGAAAAGTGAGCAAAAATTCAATATCATAATTTTTTGCTGTAAATATAGTATGTTTTTAGGGTAAACGATTGTGAGGAATCTAAATCTGAAATAAAATATGAAAATTGTGTAATAGGCTTGTCATTAAAAATGAGAAAATGTGAGCATTTTGCAAAGTCCTATTATTTTTTCACACTTCTAAAATTTGTGGAAGTAGGATTAGTGAATTTTTTATTTTTATCATCAAATGTGACAAAATACTTTGTCGTGTTACATCATTTTGTTGGTCTTGAATAACTGAAAGAAATATACAGTTTATTTACAGTGTCATTATACCACTACCACAGGAGCAAATTTAAATTAAATTTCTGACCCACATCTTCAATATTTGCAGCCGAATTGTCACTTGACGGCCAGGTGAATAGATAATCAAAGATGAAGTGCCTGTTCTCTGAGAAGTTTAAAAACTGTTTTACCACAGTAACACACCATGGATGTAGTCGAAAACTAAATGTTTGTCAAGTATACTTGGTATTTACCTGTATACTACTTCCACAACACACACACACACACACACACACGTACGAAAACATCACAAACATGCCCCTTTTTTTTTTTAACATAAATGACCACGGGGGTGAAGTTTAGAAGGTTTTAAGTGCTATAATATGAAATTATAGTTTTTTTACTCTTAGTAACAACGAAAAACGTGATTTTTATCTTATTTTACTGGCCCTGTAATTCTTTCACACCAATGTCACCAAGATGTGATTCAAACTTCAAACCCTGTCTTGCATAAATATTTTGAACGAGTCTTTTTACTTACGAAACTTTGTTTCTGGTGGAGAAACTTCATATAACTTGTCTGTGTAGACGGCAGCAGTTCTTTCTATGAAATCAACGTGTAATTATGATTATAAGAGGGCAATATTTTCTCTCACTGGGACTATCACAGTTTCCAAAATATCCGTTGTCCACACATGTGGACACTTTCTTTGTAAGAGTATTTGGAAATTCTAACGAAGCATTAAAGGATTAATTATTTCAAATACTAGTAATATATTCTTGGTTTAAAAAAAAAAAAAAAAATAAGGCTAATTTGTGTAACTGATTATAATCAGTTACACGAATTAGCCTTATTTTATTATTGTGGTATTTGAAATAATTAATCCTTTAGTGCTTGGTTAGAATTTCCAAATACTCTTACAAAGAAAGTGTCCACATGTGTGGACAACGGATATTCTGGAAACTGTATGATAGTCCCAGTGAGAGAGAATATTGCCCTCTTTTCTCAATGATGGGCAATTTGTGCATACATTTGGACGAGGTATTTGTCAATATAATAAAGCCAACCAGTCAGATATTAATATGTAACAATGTGATAGGTGTAAAATTGCCCACTTATGTGGACCAAAGCCATTAAAAGGTTAAAATTATTGAGAGTAAAACTGAGTTTGTGTCAGCGATACAAGTTTACGAAGGTTTTTGTATGACGCATTTCAAATCGTTATTCTGGGTTTGTTTCGTCTGCTTTTCCTTCATATTTAAAACAATGCGAGTAATTCCAACTGAAAAGGAGTTGTGATCCCCCCCCCCCCTGATTAAAAAAGAAAAATGCATTTAACCTTCTGATTGTTATACAGGATAGTCTAAAAGTATTGATCGGATCGGCTTTGTTCTAACCGAAGTTGTAATTCAGCAGACCTGCAAGTTTAAGGTATATACAAAGGAATACAGAAGACACCAAATAGTAACAGACCGGCTGGTCCCTACGAAACTGTCTGTTCAAGAAGGAAGGTTAAAATATAGAAGAAAATTTAAAGACAAGTTAAAATTTCATTCATCGGTGAACAATACAGTATTAAAATCTGTTTTCACGTACTGACGCGCCCATTCAACACGCTGCTTCTTGTACCTGGGTGTTAATGGTGACTGAATCGCAGGTTTACACGTCTTGCCAATTGTTTGGAGGATTCCACATCGAGATGTTCTTGGTACATTATGTATGCCAGCCTGCTCAAAAACCTATTTACTTGAGGACAATGGATGCTTTGCAATTTGCGCTTGATTACAGATATCTGCCGCCTTGTCACTTTTCTTATAGCTCCTTTATCACTTCGCTGCCTCAGTTTGGCACCCTCCGCTACAAACTTGTTTACAGTTCGATAAGCTCTGCCAAACTGCTTCGCAATTTCAATAGATTTTATATTTTCAGCGAGTAACTTGACTATTTTTCTTTTCTCAGTTAGTGTTAAATCATCCTTCTTACCCATTTTCACCATTTAGATCCGTAAATAGAATACTTGCTTAATAATTGGAACACAATATTTTACATATTTTTCAATGAAATGAGAGAATTATTTTAATTATCAAAATATTTTATCGAAATGAATACCATCAATGTGATATATATAATGATTAGTATTTGCTACAAATTTCATTGAAATCGGGGAAAAACTTTTGAAAACATTGGAGAAAATGTAATCTGCTTAATAAGTGCGAACGCAGTGTAACCCTTCCGTTATATTCACAATCAGTGGATTTTTCACCAAATTCCAAATCATGAAGAGCTGCAGGACATTTTTGTACCTCTTCGCACCTTCCTCGTTTACCGGAAGCTGTTTGACAACAGCCATTTCTGCTAGATGACATTTCTAGAACAGGAATATATTTTCGGGATGAACATAGTTCCAAAACGACTAAAAATATTTGTGTAAAATATCCAGTTTGTTCTTACCTCGAACAATTGATGACCAGATCGATAATAATGATGATAATAGGATTATTATTATTATTATTATTATTATTATTGTCATATTTCGAATGCAAATTGTATAATCCCAAAAGTTAGAATCAAACCGTTTTCTATATTTTGAACTTAACTGCAACACTATCATAACTTAATTAATTTTCAAATAATCAATAAACTATTTATCATATATTTATCGTTAATTGGTGGTGTGTGAGCGTAACAAAGTGATTTTTAGATACTGAAAGCAATAATACTGTACGTAATTGATAAACTTATCAATAATGTCATAACATTAAATAAAAGATGCTCTCTGAACCAAACTCGTTTTATTTATTTTTTCACAAGTACAATTTTAAAGGAGGCATGACCATAGCCTAACTGATAACTAGTAAACTCATCGGTCATTTATATATAGTTCAGGTTTTGGGTGTAAACATAGTCTTTCCTCCGATTAGTCAAACTTTGGGAAAAAAATGAAACTTGGTTCATGATTGGCCAGTTAATAATGTGTCACTTTGCGTTCTCCGAGTTACAAATATATTTTCAGACTCAATTCTTTTTTGACTACTCCGTAAGGGAAGCCTTACGAAGCCGTATGCAAGAGGAAGCCATCATAGACTAACTAATAAATTTGTTAGGCTATGAAAAACTGTAATATCGTGCCTTCCCACTTCCCAGGCACCGTATGGAACACATTTACATCACACACACATACACACACACACACACACACACACATATATATATATATATACACAAAGGTGGGCAGGACCGAGTTCCAGGAACTCGGTCCTTTTTAAGGACCGTGAGCGGGAAAGTCGGTCCTTTTCTCAGTGAGGACCGAAATGAGGAGCGACGGTCCATTTTTAAGCAATTCCGGACGGTCTTTTTTAGTGTGTTTAGTGATTATTTGAAGTTCTAAAGAAGATGGATCGTTTCCTCCAGAAGACTCAGAAAGAGACTGAGACTGAACTGAAACTTGTTTCAACACCTGAAAGAGACGAAGAATCTACTGATGTTAGTGCTTCAACTTCAAGTCAAGCAACTGGAGCTCCTAGCGGAAGAACTGAACCCGGCAATCCCGGCAATTTTTCATTTTAATCAAATTTTTCACTTATATAAGGATCGAGGACCGAGTCGTTCCTAGGTCCTATCTTCAGAAAGGACCGGGACCGTCGGTCCAGTTTGAGGCAAGGACCGGGACCGTCGGTCCTTTTTGAGGCCCGGGTGCCCACCTTTGTGTGTATATATATATATGTATATATATATATATATATATATATATATATATATATATAATATATATATATATATATATATATATATATATATATATATATATATAAACTCGTAGCGACAAATTAAAAAAATGAATTAACTTTGACTAGAGCATAAGAGAGAGCGTAGCAGGATACTTACTATTTTTCTATTTTAAAATTCCACAAACGTAGTACCGTGTGACCACAAAAATTGTCCCTGTTTTTAATCGCTTATTACTCAGTCATTATTGCAGCTTCACAAATGAAATAAAAAGCATTCGAAAGAGAACATTTTAAAGTTTTAATTTATTCTACATGTGTTCAAAGTGACGTCCCTGGACATTCTTACATTTCACACAACGGGAAAGGAAGTTATTTATTACATTTTCCAAAACGCTGCATTCAATGGACTGTACACTCTCTACCACCGCTTGCTTTAATTCTTCGATAGAGGATGGCTCTTGCCTGAATACTTTGTCCTTGACAAATCCCCAGAGAAAAAAGTCCATAGGTGATAGATCGGGAGATCTTGCGGGCCAGGGAAACTGCGAGCGATGAGAAATGAATCTTTGTTCAAAAAAATCTTGTTAAACATTCCAGTGATTGCCTAGTTGTGTGGGCTGTTGCTCCGTCTTGCTGAAACCACTTGTTACTGCAGTTTTCTTGTTCAAAAACAGTGTTCAGCATTTCTACATATTTTTCTGAAGTTACTGAAAGCGGTCTCCTTGTCTCTGGGTCCTCAAAAAAGTAAGGACCATAAACCTTGCTGCTACTCAAACCACACCAGACAGTAACTTTTGGTGAATGCAGAGGTTTCTCCAAGTGTATATTTGGCTTGTTTTGTGACCAACACCGGTAATTCTGTCTGTTGATGAACCCATTGAGATAGATGTGGCATTCATCACTGAATATTATGTCACTTAATCTTATCTGGTTTTGTTCAATTACACTGGGGAACAAATTTCAACTTTTTGTCTATTGAATTAGATTTGACAGTTAGTTCTAGGTAATTTGGGTGCGCTGAGCACGAATTTTTACTCGGTTTTGCTCTATCAGGTCCTGATTTTGCTCAACACCCCTCCTCTTTCGTCGTATTCATAAAAAGGTTTTTTTCTCAATACTCGCTGTCTCTCTGCAGTTACACATTATGCAACTAGGTTTTTATTTAGGTATTTGTACCTATTGTTATGGTATTGTTGTATTATGTATATTTTTATATGTAACACCCTAAAAATATTTTTAATTTTGTCATTTTTAACCCATTTTAATATTAGTAAATTAAGCTAAAAATATCATAGAATTCTAAAATTTTCTCGAGCGTTCCTGTTCTCTGTAGAGTATTCTAGAGGGACAACTAAAATATATAAAAGCGACTCGTTTCCAGAGTTAATCAGTCAATTCAGTCAGTCAGTCAGTTGAGTTAGTTAATTAAGTTTGGGCATTAACATAATTTTGAATTGGCATATGATTTAGTGAGTAATTTTGTCATCGTGATTTAATATAGTTGATTTAATTAGACGTAATTATATTGTACCTACTCATCCGTGTTTCTAGTTTAATTTCATAGATTGTAAGTACCTATTTCATAATAAGTACCTATTTAAACTAATTTTTGTGTTTATATTTCAGATTTTCTTAAATTTATATGAATTAAGGGCTTTAAATACCTTTACAAATTGGCAGAACAATCAAGCAATATGTCATCAAGCACTAGAAAGTTCAAATGCAAAAACAACCCTGATTCCTTCTGTTATATATGTGGAAATTTTACACTTCCACATCAACGAGCAAATATAACTGACTTCGTAAAAAGAGCTTACTTAGCTTATTTTGGCATAAAACTGGGGGACCAAGATAAATCGTGGGCTCCACATAAAGCCTGCACTATATGCATTGAAAGACTGCGACATTGGACGAAGGGTTCGGATTCAAAAATACCTTTTGGAGTTCTGATGGTAAGTTTATGATTTCATAAAACTACGTAATTTAATCACTAGTATACTGTAACTTACCTAAATGTAATTGTAACTTAGGTACATAAACAAAAATTTACAGAAAATGTTTATAAGAATCTCAAATATTGCATAAGGTTGAAACACATAGAAATGTTAAATGTTTGGGTGATAACTTTTGATAAAATTCATAAAAACAAGTCTCTCGTCGCTTTTGTTAACGCTTTACAATTTTTTTTCCATATCAGGTGTGGCGAGAGCCTACTAACCACGAGACCGATTGCTACCTTTGCTTTGTCAAGACTTCGGGCTTCACTAAGAAAAATAAACATTGTATCGAGTACCCAAATTTCGACACCGCGATACGACCTGTGCTACATTCAAATGAGATCCCCATTCCAAAATTTAAGGGTCTGCCAACTCAAGAATTAGTTGAAGATGTTCCTGAAAATATTGTTATGCACTTTGAGGAGTCAGACACCGATTTTGACCCCAGCGTATTTGAAAGTCAAAACGATCCGCAAAAGTTTAACCAGGCCGAGTTGAATGATCTTGTAAGGGATCTAAATTTGCCAAAAAAGACTGCGGAAATTTTAGCTTCAAGACTTAAAGAGAAAAACTTGCTTACTTCAAACACATACATTTCATTTTACAGAAAAAGAGAAGAAGAACTTGTTAAATATTTTAGAACAGAGGATAGTTTAGTATATTGCTGCGACATAGTTGGTTGTTAAAGAAGATGGGGGTTGAGTCTTACGATGCAAATGATTGGCGCTTGTTTTAGACAGTTCGAAAAGAAGTCTTAAGTGTGTGTTGTTGCATAATGGCAATCTATACGGCTCGATACCGATTGGGCACTCAACAAAATTAAAAGAAAAGTATGAACATATAGAAAAGGTTTTAAATCTTATCAAATATAGGGAGCACGAGTGGATCATATGTGTTGACTTAAAAATGGTTAATTTTTTGCTAGGACAACAAGGAGGGTATACTAAATATCCCTGCTTCCTTTGCTTATGGGACAGCAGAGCCAAGGAAGAACATTATTTCAAACAAATCTGGCCAGCACGAACATCACTTACTGTCGGAGAAAAAAACGTAATTAATCCACCTTTAGTGAGCAGAGATAAAATCATATTTCCTCCTCTGCATATAAAACTAGGCCTCATTAAACAATATGTAAAAGCTTTAGATACGAACGGCGAGTGTTTCAAATACATAACTTCAAAATTTCCAAGTTTAAGTTATGAAAAAATCAAGGCGGGAATTTTCGACGGTCCACAAATAAGAACAATGATTAAAGACAGCAATTTTCCTAATGTCATGAATGAACGCGAAAAAAATGGCTGGTTCTCATTCGTGGACTTGATAGAAAACTTTTTAGGCAATTATAGGGCAGATAACTACGAAGAAATCGTAAAAAAACTTTTAAGGGACTACAAAGAGTTAGGTTGCAATATGAGCATAAAAATGCATTTTTTGAATAGCCATCTTGACCAATTTCCAAGTAATTTAGGTGATGTAAGTGACGAACAAGGGGAGAGATTCCACCAAGATATAAAAATTATGGAGGAACGGTACCAAGGCCGCTGGGATTCCCACATGATGGCTGATTACTGCTGGTGCTTGAAAAGAGACCTGCCATCAACAAGCAAATACGCTAGAAAGTCTTACAAAAGAAATTTTTTGCCACAGTGAAAGCTTCATATGTTTTTTTTTTTATTTTAAGTCATTTCTATCGTTATAATGTAATTTTACTGTAGTTTGAACTGCTTGTATTCATGAAACTTGAAAAAAAAATTTAACACATGATTTAATTTTTGTCCTAATTTGAAAAATCTGGAAAATGGCACATAGGCTGTCGACAAGAATCAGGACCTGATAGAGCCAAACCGAGTTGAAATTCGTATTCAGCGCACCCAAATTACCTAGAATCAAGTGTCAGATATCATTCAATAAAATACGTGTTGCCCAGTGTTATTGTTTCAATGCGTTCACAAAACATCAAACGACGCTGGTAGTCTTGTTCGCTAAGCTGTTGCAAACACATAATTTTGAATGACTTCATTCTCAAATCCAACGTGATTATTTTCCGAATGCTCTCCCGTTTGATTCCTGTCACAGCTGATAGTCGTCTCACAGATTTCTTGTCCGTTTCAAGCTGATTTGCGACTGAATCAATGTTTTCAGCGGTTCGCACACCTTTGCTGCGCCCAGAGTTGCCTTTATGCATGGTCTTGATTGAGCCGTGATGTTTCCATTTTGCGAAAATCCTGCGAATCGTTTTAGGATCTATGGTCCTTTGCTGACCGTATTGTCGTCTGAAAGACCGTTGTGTGGCAACTACCGAGCCATGTTTGATCATCTCTTCTGCGATGAAAACACGTTGCATGTCCGACAAATAACCTATGATTGTGGTGGATAAAACTGTCATTTTTTTATAAGTACTGATTTCGTATCCAGGATATCGAAAAAATTAAATAAAACTTTTAAATATTCTTTTTCGAAAGCTTTTTATTTCATTTGTGAATCTGCAATAATGACAGTAATAAGCGATTAAAAACAGGGACAATTTTTGTGGTCACACGGTATGATAGTGAATCTCGTTTACTTGCGTTTCAAGTCCTTTGGATAATTGAATGCGTGGTTTAGGGTAATTTTAGTGTAGTGCTGGGACTGGACCGGATTACCGGAGCGTAATCCGCCGGATTGACCCTACCAGACTGGATCCGGACCGGATTTTTTGCCAATTTCGGCAATCCGGTACTAAATAATTTATCATTGGAAATAGATAGGAACTAACTGACATTTACCTGCAGCAACCACTACTTGCTATCGAAACAGAATTTTGCTCCATGAATTTGATATTGAAAAGTTTAGGTATATAAGTGTACACGCCTGGATATGTTGAGAGGGGTAATATATTTATAAACTGCCGGAACCGGGCCGGACCGGGAATCCTGATATTATGCCTACCGTAATCACCGGACCCAAACCTAACCAGATTTTTATTACCGGATCCCAACCCTATTTTAGTGCACTAATTTAACGTACGACATGCATCGATGCTTCTGGAATTCATAGTCGGTATAAACGATTTCAAGTGTTAATTGAATGAAATACAGGGTGATCGTAAATTCATGCAGCGTCGGATATAATTATTATACAATTGGGTTGCGTGAGTTTACGATCCCCCTGTGTGAGTACCCCAACTCAAAATTTTCGGTTACGTTAATATAGGCTGACAATATTTACCATGTTAATTAAGGTTTTAAGATTTCTTTTCGAACGAATGAGACTCCTTAATATAATAAATTTGTCAGGTGGTGTAACTTTACTCTGACTACATTATACACGTACATGCAAACAAATTTTATAATACAGGGTGTACATAAAGTCAGGATCTATTTTTGTGAAGGACTTGGAAATTATATGGAATTCAATCATAAAATGATAAAGTGGTAACATTTATTAAATAATTAAGAGTAGGATTCGACGTGACGCCCATCAGTATCCCTGCACAGCTCAAATCGTTCCGCAGCATTTCTAAACACATTCTGGAGCATTTGCGGGGTTATGTTATCTGCAGCAGTTCGTATACGTGTACGTAAGTTTTCAAGACTCGTAATCTTCGTCTGATAGACGTGCGATTTGATAAAGCCCCATGCAAAGAAATTTAAAGGGGTTAAATCTGGTGATCTCGCTGGCCAAGGTCTTTGGTTGCTTCCGCGTCCGATCCAGTAAAAAGTTTGTATTAAGTTTAATAATCTTTATTTGATTATTCAAAGTGGAAAATATAACCATGTCGACAAGTATTCTTTCTTTAGTAATTGATTAAGTCAGTGTGAGTGCCACTACATGGATTTTCGCTTTAATTCTATTGGAATTTATGGGTCACCCTGTACATTTAACATTTACGCTTACCCAAGAGCGATAAGAGAGAGACTTGTGTCAGTAATGTTACGTATAGCTGTACATTGTTACAAACCCCTTAAGTACTTCGCCCTTGAGTACGAGTGTATAGAGCGTTGACAAAAGTAAGTAGACAGTAGACACCGTCGGTTTTTGCATAATATGCAATATATTTAGAATCGTGTTGCCTTCACCTTTAAATTATGTAAAGGTGACACGTTTTGGCACTCCATTGACGAGCTTCGCCATTTATTCTCGAGTACCACAATCATCCTGGTGTCTATTTACTTTTGGCACCCCTCTGTATAATACACATATAGTGTTGCAGAATATGCGTGTTAAATTCTGTGAAAAGTAGACATTGTGGAATTAGTTATGATTAACATAATAACCATTTTCATCGGAAAAATATTTAAAATTTCATTCATAATTATGGGGTCGAGAAAGGTTGTCAGGCTGCTAAGTTGTTCTTTATTTTTAAGAACACTGTAGTTAATGCAATGCGGATCCAGAAAAGCTGAAGCCCCGCGCAAACTGGTCTGCATAGGACCCCATCAAACAAAGAAATGGTCTCTCCGCTTTCGTTAAGATAGCCTTACCCGATGTGCTTGAAATTTTTTTTTTCTCTGGGTATAGTGCTCCAATACGCACAGGCCCAGTACAGTTTCACGGACTGCATTCACCTGAATTTGGCACTGGCTAAAGCTTAACCCTTTACTGCCCAAGTATTTTGTAGGGTTAAGTTATGAATGCGTGTATTTGAAAGGTTACAAATTTGTCCTTTTGGGCAGTAAAGGGTTAAACATTAATTTTAAAAATTGTTTTTTGGCCCTGATTACAATAAATTCCCTTCAAGTGTACGATAATTACCAAAATTTTAGGATATCGAGTAAGAATATTTTTTCTTTCAGAAAACGGTCAACCCAACACATTTCCCAACCATGAAATGTTGAATTCAGTCGATGACAATTCTTTCAGTGGTTTCTACTTCGTATGGAGGTAAGTAAATTCTTGCCATTGTTGCTTTAGTGAAATATCACAACCTCTTTAGGATCGTAATACTCTGAAACGGTGTTTTTCTTTGGCTAAAAATTAAAAACGTCGTATAATTTGCAACTCCTTTTCGTTTGACATTTTAAAGTTACCACGCGAGTAATTTCATCACCTGTCTGTCTGTGTCTGTCCGTCTGTCTCGTGTGTGTGTGTGTGTATATATATGTATATATAATATATATATATATATATATATATATATATCTATATGTGTATATATATATATATATATATATATATATATATCTATATGTGTATATATATATATATATATATATATATATATCTATATACTATAATATATATCTATATATATATAGTCCGAGAATTATCTGTACAATTTTTGGCTGTTATTAAAAGTCAACCATGAAGTGTAGAAATTCCAGTGTTGTCCATTTTACAGAGAATCTCATTAAGTTTTTTCTGATACCAAGTTTTGACAAGTTTTTAGAAATTCCAGTGTGTCCGAACATTATCTGTACAATTTCATCTTTGAATAAAATTCTTGATAACACACGTAAAATTCTTAAACAAGATTATTTAGAATCTGTATTTTCAAAAGTTTCTTTATTAAAGTAACGTTGTTACAAACATTCGATATGTGCACCATTAGTGATTCGCAAAACATCCAATCGATACTCCAAATGTTGCCATGTACGCTGCAGCATATCCACATCAATTCGCTGAATAGCAGCTGTGATTCTTGCTTTTAAATCATCAATGTCTGTCAACCGCGTACATTTCTAAAAAACTTGTCAAAACGTGGTATCAAAAAAACTTAATGAGATTCTCTGTAAAATGGGATAACACTGGAATTTCTACACTTCATGGTTGACTTTTAATAACAGCCAAAAATTGTACAGATAATTCTCAGACACCCTGTATATACAGTATATATTGGATGAATTTCACAATTAAACACGTGAAATAAGTAAATGAAGCACACAGGCAAGAAAAAATGAAAGGCAATTCCAAGGTCTTTCGTGTATTCAACAGTACACCTCGTCAGAGCATTCCCTGACGAGGTGTACTATTAAATACACAAAAAGCCTTGAAATAACTTTTTTTCTTTGCGGAATAAATATATATATATATATATATATTAACAATAATTTGCTATTGTGATTTTATGTCCTTTTCTAATGTTTGTCCATTAACAAATCGACAAACTATGAGAAACTAGTGTGTAAATAGCATAGATATTGGCATCTCTTACACAACACACCTCTATACTAAATGTATTGGTATTTTATGCAGAATACGTTTACCTTTTTGTCAAAATTTATATACGCTTGTCTGCATGTATGCATATTTCGGTAATTTTTTCGGTATTTTCGGCAGTAAGTCAAACCGTTGTTAAATTTAGTAAATTTTTCAATTTCATTAAATACAGGAGTCTTGTCGTTATTACGAAGACTGTGAATCCGCCTTTCTTTTTTTTTTTTGTTTGGTTGGTTGGTTGGTTAGATTTTGTGCTCGAAGGTTTTCCGTTAATTTCGGATTGTGCCCAGTTATAATGCTTGCATGCATACATACCCCCTGGTGTTATATGTTTAATTTTTTTACTCAAATTATTAGCAACATGCTAATATGTACGTGGTGCTACACACACACACACACACACACACACACACACACACACACACAAACACAATGATTGGTTATTGCTTTGAACACTTCAGGGGTGAGGTTACTTTTCAGTGAGATGGATTATGTGATGCCACTTCACTCTGTCACCAGAGATAAAAATATTTAAGGTTAAAACTTATTGAACAGTGGGAAGGATTTAGTAAATCAATAGAATCTTATAAAGTATTTTTTATTAAAAAGCAACTTGCTTGATCCATTGCAATGTGTTGCAGTTCCTCAGTGGTGCGTAAAGTGATGGGTATTCTTTTAAACCACAGCCGTAGCCTTTGGAAATAATTCCAGCCAATGAATAGGTTCCATCTTTTTGTCTGTATTGCATCAATGGACCTCCAGAATCTCCCTGAAGTAGGAAAAATATTTTGAAATATTTAAACCGTTATAGAAACCAACTTACTGTACTGTATACAACGCATTTCATAGGATAGACAATGAAATACCTAGGTTGATAGGAAATAATTTACAAGGCCCGTTACAGGCAAACTGTAAAGCTGATGGTGTTGGTTGGTAATTAGGTATATTAAGAGGTTACATAAAGTGGAAGATGTGCTGCCCGTAGGACGTGCGCAGTAGGGTGTATCATTAGGCTGTGTCAATTTTAGTAAAGTCAACGATTCAAAAACTACTAATGCTCAAATGATGTCATATTATCTAGCAAACTTAGAAATATCTTGTGTTGTTTAAAAAAGCCATTTACCTACTTATATTTGACCATAAAGGTTTGAAATATAACCTAAATATGACTGTAACATCGTATATCAATGTGCCATTGATATGTGTGGTGAACTTTGGTTATTTTTGGTGTGCAGTGTGGTTTCTAAGTTTCACATAATCACAAATGCTGGAGTTTTGATTGTGAATGCGTGTGTTTTCCCTCATTTTTAACAATTTTGATTACTTCGTAATGTAAATATTGTGTAATTCAAATTATTCGAAATGTTGTGTGTGACCCAAACTTTCTGTATATTTTGATATGATAGATATATGAGATTGTCATTACTTTGAATAATTAAGTCTTGTACCTATGACAACAAAACCTTTTACCTGACTAGGAGGGAACTTCCCCCTGCTGAGCTGCCCACAGCCAGAGATCTGCTGAGGTATGGTTTGTTGAGGAGAGAGATTAGTGAAGAAGACAGGAGGAATTACCCAGTTAATGACCTGATTAACAACGGCATTGTTCCCGGCTACTGGCTCAGTGGAGAAAGACCAACGCTCTATTCACAGGACCTGTAATCAACACTGAGGTCAGGATCAGGGCTAAAGTGAAGGCACTGTGGGATGAGGCAGTGAAGGTGTCCATTGGCAATGTGAAGCTAGAGGTCAAAGATAGGTTCATGATGAAACTGGACAAATTGGTGGACATCCTGACCTGTCACTGTGTGATCAGGAGCTGCAGTGAGCTTGGATGCAACCCTGTCTGCAACAGTAAGGTTCACATTGACTGCAGCTGCAGGAGCGAGCAGAAGATACCATTGCAGGAGCTTGCCTTCGTTAAAGGTCAGAGAGAAAAGGTGGGCAGTGTGGGGGCACACCAGATGGGTCTAGCTGATCACCCTGAGACCAGGAGACAGGAAGCAGTGCTGCAGAGACAGGAGCAGAGAAGGAAGGCCGAGGAGGAGAAGAGGAGGAGGAGGAAGGCAGAGGAGTCAGCCAAGAAAGAAGAGGAGTTGAGGGAGGAGTCACTGCTGGAGATGGAGGAGACTGGAGATATACTGGAGGAGGCAGGGAGGAGAGAGGAGGACGAAGACTTCATACCAGAGGCTGCAACAACTTCTTCCTTGCCTGTGGCTAAGAAGACGACATACCACACTGAAGATATCACCAACATAGCTCTGGCTAGCTTGAGACATCACACTGGGCTGAGAGAGAGTGCAGAGATTGCCACTGCTGCCTGGATTGATGCTGGTCTTATCACAGAGTTTGACACAGCACTGGTGATTGACCACAACAAGGTGAGGAGGGCTCAGGAGAGACTGACTAAGGAGCTGGTCAAGAAGTTTGATGAAGAGATTAGGGAAAATGACATCACCTGTATCATCTTTGATGGGAAAAGAGATAACACCAAAGTGATGATGGAAGCTGAGGGCAGTGACAGGCAGTTTCCTGGCCTCATTAAGGAAGAACACTACACAGTGTGCAATGAACCAGGTGGGAAATATTTGTGGCATTTTGTACCAGAGGAAGCTGCAGAGGAGAGAAGTCATGCTGAGGTCATTGCTGATCATCTGGTGAACTGGCTAAGAGAGAGAGAGGAGCAGACCAGACACTTTTGACCATAGGAGGTGACAGTACTAATGTGAATACTGGCTGGGAGGGAGGAATAATGCATTATGTGGAGGCCAAGCTTAGCAGGAAGTTGGTGTGGATTGTCTGTGACTTGCACACTGGGGAGCTGAGTCTGACACCTGGTGACTGCACTGGATGGCAAGACATTGAGCAACAAGTGGTCTGGGCCCCTAGGGAAGATGTTAGACACTGCCATTCAACTGGAGATAAATCCAAACCACGAGTATCACTGTTGGTCCTCCTCTACCCCATCTCAGTCAGGAGGTAGTCAAGGACCTCAGCACAGACTAATCATATGGCTACAGAATCATCACTGACATCGGATCGGGAGAGGTACCTCAGAGTCTAGCTCTCCTGGAGATTGGGCCAGTCTGTCACAGTAGGTGGGTCACCACGGCTCTAAGGTTCTGTAGATTGTGGATTTCCAAACATGGGCTGAAGGGTAGGAACCTGAAGAATCGGAGGATAATTGTGGAATTCATAGTGGGATCTACATGCCAAAGTGGTTCAACATCAAGTTAAATCACAGGTGGGTGGAGGGTCCCAGGCATGTACTGTACCAGGTGGTAGGAATAGTGGTAGTGGTAGGAATAGTGATGCCTATAGTGAAGAGATCAGTCTGGTATGCACACTCTGAGGCTGTGTTCCATGCTGTGCAGTGAGGTGGAGGAGGAGAGGAGGGAGGTAGTGAAGAGGATACTGGAAATCAGAGGTGAAGGAGATGAGGAGACACAGGTAGAAGACTGCAGTGTCGGACCCAGGAAGACTCCTGACATCAACCCAGATGCCACCAAACTCTCGGAACTTATTGACTGGAACTCTGGCGTGGTTGAGCCTCCTCTGACCTGCTCCCTCACCACTGCTGCAATCAAGGAGTTTCTGGATAGACCACTGGAAGTTCCTGCATGCCCCTCGCACACGCAGTCAGTGGCCAGGTGGCCAGTAGGGAGTTCATGTCCAGGAACAAGAGCAAGGCAGATGTGACATCCTTGGCAAAGTTCAAGAAACCTATCTATATTTCCAAGTTTTAATATTGAAATGCAATCAGAATGTCTTTAATTGTATGTAATGTATGTAAAATGTAGTTATATACAATAAAAAAATACTTGCAAAAATTGTTTTTTTTTTCGTAGACTTCAACTTCAAATATAAGTAGCTAGGAGTGGTCAAATCTGGATTTTAAAGCCATATTTCGATTTAGCACATACAAATGCATCATTTGGTCACTAGTAGCCTTTGAAAATCTAAAGATTTCACTTTGCTCCCTAAAATTGACACACCCTAGCCGGGCCTAGCGTATCATGCTCATTGAAGCGCGAATTTCAAGATTGGCAGTATGTATTCCTATGTAAAATTAAATTTTAGGAGGGGTTTGTTTTCTTGAACCTTTGCTAAAAATCACGTTTAAGTGTTCAAATTTTCACTTTTTCGTTTTCTGGTTATTTACAGAACAGCTGTGTAGGACATACACTGTAGTACAAATGTAACAGACCGGTTTCTTACCAAACAAAACCATTGTAACAGCTGTTATAGGCTACTGAGTTTCACTGTGATAATTTTCTATGTTTCAGATACAAAGCTTGAAGATTGTGTAGCCACCATGGCTAAGCAAGGACGAAAGACCAGAAAAAGTTCTGGTTCAAAGCTGAGTGATCTGGTGGGTCCAGGCAAGCAGTTATTTCCCCACAGAAGTTCCAACCTGGAGAGCTGTGTTTCAGAGAGGAATCCTCCTCCAGGAAGAGAAGCTGCTTCTGGATGATATGAAGAGAGCTCAGTACCCTCTGCAAGATTTGGCTAAGGACTTGGCATCACTGGTACTGGCGCAGTGGCGCAAAAGCAATGTCAAGTTCACTACTCCTGTGATCATTCAAGAGAGAGCCATTGCCAGGAAGATTCTTGTCAGGTGGAATGAAATGATTGACCTAATGAATGCAGAGTGAAGGCTGCAAAAAGAGAGGAGAATATCTGAACTTGATACATTGTTTGACATAACCTGCAGACATGATATCACACTCTGTGGAACTGAAGCATCTGGCTGCTCTGGCTGTGCTGCTAGAGTTCATGTCAACTGTGACTGTCCTCTGCCTCAGAAGATTCCAAAGCTAGAGCGGCTCCATTACCAGAGGATCAAAACCTCAGAAGTTTCTAGCTTCCGGATGGCATCTGTTGATGTGAAGGAAACAGTGAAGCAGGTGAAGGCTGCTAAGAGGAAGGAAGAAGAACAGAAGGCAGCTGAGAAGAGAAACAGAAAAGAGGAAGAAGAAAAGGAGCTACTGCTTAGAGCTGATAATGGTGGTGGTGATGAAGATGAGGTGATTTCCTTGCAAGAGTCTCCAGGCAGAGCAGCTCCTACTGCTGACACAGATTTTTCCAGTACTGCACCAGGCACAAGCTCCAGTGTCAACACTGGCAAAGTCTCCACCTCTGCTAGGAGGAACTACATGGATATCTCAAGCACTGCTGCGGCTGCAGTCAGGTTCAAGGTGGCAAACACTCCTGCAGCAGCCATTGCAACTGGCTTCTTGCAAGATCTCATCAAAGCTGGCCACCTATCTGCTGATAAGGCATATCTAGCTGTTAACAGGATGAAGATGTGGAGGGGCAAGGAGTCTGTAATAGGTGCCTCGGTGGAGGCCCTGGAGAAAAGGACAGAGGGAGAGGAGATCAAAGGAATTTTCTTTGATGGAAAACAAGATAAGACGACAAAGATCATGAGGTACAATGAAGAAACTGGCTGCTTCCATCCTGATATTACAACTGAAGAGCTCTATAGTGTTACCTGGGAACCTGATGATAAGTATCTCTTCCATTGTCCACCAGAAGAACCTGAAGGAAATGAGAAACCTGCACTGAAGATAGCTCAGGCTCTGTTTGAGTGGATTAGTGCTCATGGTGCAAAGGTACTATTGTGGTCCTTGGTGGTGACTCCACAAACACAGGACTTGATGGAGGAGCCATCACTCACTCGGAGAGACTGCTAGGTCACAAGTGTCACTGGTTGATATGCCAGTTGCATATTAATGAACTCAGCCTCAGGCACATGATCATCAAGCTTGATGGTCCCTACACGCACAAATCTGGGTTCAGTGGCCCAATAGGAAAACTTTTGGAGAAAATCAATGACATACCTGTCAACTTTAGCTTCAAGGCTCTGCCAGGAGAAGATATAATTGAACCGCCAGAAGACATTGTACAGAACCTTAGCACTGACCAGAAGAACTGCTACCTACTGATCAAAGCTCTCAAGACAGGAGATTTGAGCAAGGAAGTTGCCCACTGAATCAGTCACGCTGGCTGACTACAGGTGAGGCTCTGTTGATGCTGTGGATGAGGCAGCATGGTCTGAAGGGGGAGGTGTTGAAGCTGGAGGTGCTGCTGAAGTTCTGCCTGGACTTCTACTTCAAGATGTATTTTGAGATCAAGGTGAAGCACCACATGAGGTATGGACCTCACCATATTGTGACCGCTCTGGGACTGCTGAGAAGCCAGACCTCTGAAGTCAGGAACATAATCACTCATGTGATAGTTCGTGGAGTATATCATGCTCACAGTGAGAACCTCATTGCCTCTTTCCTGTGCAGTGAGGATGAGGAGGAGAGGGCATGGGGGGTTGAGATGAAGAAGATGATTAGAGGTAAGTCTGAGTATGGAGACACGAGTCTGAGAACTCATAGAAACCCTAAACTGAATTTTGATGCCACTTCTCCAATTACTCTAATTAATTGGTATAAGGAGAAACTGTATGAGCCACTCTTCACTTGTAAGATGTCAAGAGGAGAAGTTGAGGAGCTTCTCAGTTACACTCAAAGCTGTGAAAGAGCAGTCCAGGAAGTTTCAGCTGCAGCTCATGCAGTGTATGGGCAAGAGAGAAGAGATGGTTTTGTTTGTGCTAGGATCGATCACAGAGAATTATTGCCAGTTTTCAAATCAAAGCAAGACATTATGAACATGTTTTAGATCTCTACAAGACCTGCTAGACAAATCAAGATGCTTTCAGAAGAAAAAATCTCAAAACATTCAGTTGACCAGCATATTATTACAAGCTGGGGGTGGAGGAGGAGGCACTTATACAAATATTAAAGAAGAATTGCAATTGCAAAAAAAAGGTTGAACGTCACAGCAGCTTGCGGAAAGGTGGGGGCAGCTACCATCACACTCAGTGATGTCGAAAATAAAATAAATAAAAATTGGTCAAGGCGTTTCTAAAACAAAGAAAATGCAAGACCAAGAAAGAACAACAAAAAGATTCTCCCTGATGAAGAGAACAGCCGCGAAATGTGGTGTATAAGAGACTAAAAATCATACAATTCCTTAGTTTTCGGCCATTTTGGTTATTTTAGGGGTTATGAACCACTTTGGCTGATCTTAAATGGGTCCAAGCCTGCCACTAGAAATGCTTAAGGGTGTATGTAAACAATATGGAACATATGGAGGTCATTTGAGGCTACCAAGTCTTTGAAATTGGGCAAAAATCCCCTTTTTCGACAAAAAAGTGTGACTTTGAACACTTAAATGCGATTTTTCGCAAAAGTTGCAGAAGACGAGCCCCTCTTAAAATTAAATTTTACATAGGAATACATACTGCCAATCTTGAAATTCCAAGTTTTTCTATATTCGACCTGAGCATGATACACCCTAGTGCGCAGTGGTGTTAAAATGGGTGATGGTGATAATTGTGAAATGTGGAGTGCAATTCGTTTTCTCTGCACCGACCGCATCTCGCTGCGAAAATTCATCGGCAGTTGTTGTGGGTGTATGCGGACGATGTACCATCGAGACGGCAGGTAACCTTATGGTACAGAAAATTCGCTAGAGGTCGAACCATGTGGAAAACAAATACCGGGATGGCGGTGTAAAGCTCAAGACTGCATCGACAGAAAACTGCCATTCTTGTTGCAGGACTCATTCAAGAAGACAGACGCATCACAGTGAGAAGTATTGCTGAACAGTTCAACCTGTCATATGGAACCACCCAGCACCTCCTCGTAGGGGTGCTTCAGTAACATTTATTTGTTTCTATCTAAACAATCTATCTATTCCGTAACAAGAGCCCAGTAAAGCCTAACGCTTAAGGGCCAAATTAAATAAAATAAATAGGCTAACTTCACAATTATCACATCCACTCGGATGATGTGATAACGACATAGGTCTGGTCGTGGCTATCTGCGCAGGACGTGGACTTCTACAGTAAAGGCATGGGAAAGCTGATACAGCGTTGGATGCTGGACCACTCGTGAAGTTTTTCCGATCACCCCTCGTATTTCAGTGTATTATAAATACTCTACTTCTCGTGTTTAATGAAGTAGCCCATTTAAGTACAATGGACAAATGAATAATAAACTTAGTTCATGTGGTAACGTCTCTATCAAGTAACAATTAAAAGGTTTGGGGTTAGCAACTTAATGCTGTAACGTCTCGGTTCTTAGGTCTATATAGAACCAAAATATCTCTTGATTATTGAATTGGAAGATTAATCACCCAAGGGGCCTGGCTTGTTATTCATTAAATACCATTATTAATGGGACAGTACTTTAAAAGCCTTTTCTTAACTTCCATACTTGTCACAAATATTTGGTGTCTGTTCGACATTGTAAACCTTTCACCACTTTCTATATACTGCTTCACTAAATGCTGAAAAACCTACCCTCCGACCGGCTCACCCTTACCCTCAATGAATGTATATGAGAGATTAGTTGTTTGTTAGAGAGTGGTTAAATATGAGAAAATACCAGTTATTTTTTAAGACAGCTTCGCTGATAATAATTTCATTGGGATTGGATAGCAATTATACCTCGCAAGAGTCCTTTACTCCATTTAAGTCGCCGGCACAAACCATATTCCTTCGATTCATTCCTTGCGGGAATAGTCGTTTATAATCTCTGAGAGTAGAATAACGCTTTTCGCAGACGGAGGGATGAAATACAGTTACATTGACTTCTCGAAGAACTGGCGAGGGTAAACCACCTGCAGATCGGAAAATATAGGGGAGGGGGGAGTAATTGTAATTACATCTGATTTTTTTTTGTTTAAAAAAAAATTGGTTTATAGTACTTGTATTCTATTGAATATAAATTTACATTCGAGACTAACTTATATTTTTCAATATGTATCGTATGTTAATGTCATTAAAAAGACAAAGGTTTATAATAGGCTTTACCATATCTTTCCGTTCCCCATCCTGCTAGTATGACTTCTTTGCCGACGAGATCTTCTTTTATAACAGTTCCCCAAGGCAGGCAAATTGGGCTCACTTCATTCTAAAAATTTTACATTTAGTATTAGTTGTATAAACCAATAGGTTTTATTCGGTAGGAAGAGTAAGGCGATTGTATGGCCGTCAATTACATTTTATATCTTAATTTTAAAATAATGATAATCATTTTAAAATAATCGTAATCAAAAGTAATATGAACCTATATAATGTACACAAACTTTTAAAATTTTTATTTTATTATGAAATAAAGTTTTATAGATAAATCCAAGTCATGAGATACATTTTAATTTTTTACATTTAATGAAATTATAATTTCAGATTTTGGGACGTGTGTGTGTGTGTCACTCAAACTCCTAACTCACGCATATCGACCACATTTAAAAGGACAAAAGCTGCATAGCTCTTTCACATATGATTTCGCATCCTTTCTAGTTATGATTTTGATAAAATTTTACCTAACACTACCAGTGAACGCTGAAGAACTCGGGAGTACGCTATATTAAGGTCCCAAGTGGACTAGGCTTATTAGGTATGTGTATATCTGAAGTTTGCCTACATTATATGGAATTATCTCAAAAGACCTGCTCAGGGGTTGATCCTCACGACCACTGAACGTAAAGCGAAAACAGTAATCCCTGAGCCACGGTAAAGTTAAGATCTCGACCTACTGTAATACAGTGTGTTAAGGCAGCATGTGAAAGAATTCTGATTTCATACTGTATGTCTAAATATTAAGTTTATTCAAGGGATGCTTCCTTACAACGGAGGCAACTTAATATTTATAAGTTTGTAAGTAGGCCTTAATAATTAATAAGTAGGCCTTAATAATTAATAAGTAGGCCTTAATAATTAATAAGTAGGCCTTAATAATTAATGAGTTAATATTCATACATCTCAAGAGTAGTGTGTTCATTTGATTGTTTTCAACTTCCGCCATTCCATTGTCATTCTGTCCGAAAGTAAGACTGCTCCAATTGAGAATTCGATTTGGGAAAAAACTTCCTTGTTTTGAGATGACTTGAAGTAATGGGAAACGAATCTACCTTACCCTAAACTACCCTACTTAACCTTAACCTAAATAACTGAACCATAGACTGGGAAAGCCGTGAATGAAAATGAGTGTGGCATGAAGTGGGGAAAAACAAATTTGGGAAAAGCCTCTTTGAAATTCACACTTTTGATTTCTCCTCTTCCTACGAAGAATGGAATGCGAATGCTCCAAATTGACAAGATACCCGTCATTTCACTTACCGTAAAAGAAATTTTTCTCGCCAACTTAAGAAGAGCGATATCATGGTAGCCCTTATAGAGATCATACTTGGGATGGAATATTACGTCCTCTATATCAACATCATCGCGGAGATTATCATTCTCCCTGTAATCATGTTCTCCAAATCGCGCAAAGAAAGGTTCTCTAAAGGAAAATGTAACTTTGATTTAGTAAAACAATGACAATTCCTTAAATCCTTCAAGTTGAAAAACAGTGAATGTGATGACACCAAAAGTTTATTTGGAACCGTTTTACACCATATTTAATATTCGATAGAAGAAACATGGATATAATTTCTTTTCACCACTGATAATTATTAATTAGAACAAAACTATTGTGTACTACCTCCAGTTCTTTCACAGTGTCAGGACAACTGTCCCAGTTTATGCTGTTATTTGTAGATATCTTACACACTTCGTGCATTTTAGGGTTGTAATATGTATTACCGTGAACAGTAGTTTTTTTACCGAGGTTAATTTTAAGGTCTCGCTTAATTAAGAAACCAAGAATTTTCAGTGAGAATTTTCTTTAAATGCCGCTGAATAAAAATGTCTGATTCCTGATCCCTGACACTTACAAACTCAAAGCGCAATGAGCTGCTGTGATAACGTAGTGTTCATTTATGAGGATACCGCTGCAGAAGTAGGTGTAGGAAGTCTTTCTTCTGTTACCGAGTAATACCTAGAAAGGAGTAAAGTATTTTAAAAGACAAAGATTAACCTAAGTAATACATTTATTGAAATTAGTTTCTTTTCCGGATTTCGGAATGAGGAAGATCTTAAAGAAAACATAGACTTTAACAAGGAATCTTAAGCACAATCCACATACCTATAGACGGAAAAACACCTTAACTTATGAAGTTTGAAGTTATAAATTCTACATCTAAATTCTAATCCCGCAACCTTCAGTTTTTCACTAGGCTGCCTTTGTGGGTAGGCCAAGTAAATCCTAGAATATTATCAAATACTCTAGGGCCTAGGCCCTTTTCACTACCGGCATTTTTTAAGGCTATTATGAATATTATTCTTGTGATGAGCAGTATGACTTGAAGAGTCTGTATTAATAAAAAGATATAATTAAGGATCGGGATCTGTGAATGTTTCTCGTAATTTCTCCAACATACCATCCATGGCCAGGAATTCCTAAAGGAAGGAAGTCCTCCAGTTACGGAGCTGAAGCGAAAAGCAGCTGATGGGAAATTGCGTTCTTTGAATCGTCTTACACCGCATCCTGTAATTAAACACGAATAAGTATAACGCATCTTTCATTGTTTGAAATTCTTTAGTGTTCTTCACATATTCAATGAGGAAATACAACTTTTTATCGAATTAATTCAGGCGTTTTTCATTTGTTTATGTAAATATTTTAAACGCGAACCTGTATTTACTTACGAAAGTTTGATTCTGGGGGAGCAACTTCACCCAGCTTCTCTTCTACCAAACCGATATGGAATTATAAAATAAACACATTAGAATCAGCAATACTTTCATGTAAATAGAGAAATACTGTAAATAAATGCTCAGTGATTTCATGAAGAAAAACATTGAGCAAATGTTGGTTAAAAACAAGTTTAAAAGATAACCACACACACTGTAACCATAAACCATAAGCAGTTGTAGCTATTTGATCAAAGCAATAATTAACATATGTATTTTATAACTGCACTTATATTCATCATTAGACAAAGCAAGGTATACCATTATTCGATGTGATTTTGTGAAGTTTGTGTGGCATACGTGTGAAGTTCTAAAATATGAGAAAAATGAGATTTTGTTGGTTAACAAACTTTGCAATCCTCGTGTAGTTTCGCTTTGTCTTCAGATGAAAGGCAAAGATTTTTGCATTGTATTTCTGAGAAAGTACAGGGTGTTCATAGTCACGCAAGTGAATATGGCTTTACCATATTCACTTGCGTAATTTTATGAACACCCTGTATTTTTGTAGTAAATGTATACTTTAATTAATAATAACTGTTATAGTTGTTCATAGTGTTTCCATGATAAAAATTAACTAGTCTTTCATTTAGTTTATTTTGCCTATTAAGAAGTCTTGTATTTGTTACCACATTGTGTATCTTACCAATAGTTATCGGACAGCACACTACCAGTGTTTCTCCAATAAATCCACAGAGAGTTAGGCTTTCGCCAAATGCCAAGCCAAGGGAAACTTGAGGGCATTTCCATACGCTTTTGCATCTTCCTCGTTTACCGGAAGCTATTTGACAAGGTCCATTTCCGCTATATGACGTTGGGAACCATGTTTCTAGAACAGGAATATATTTTCAGGATGAACATAGTCCACAAACAATTAAAAATATTTGTGTAAAATATTAAGAGTTTGTTCTTACCTCGGGCAACAGCTGACCAAATCGTATATAATAAAATTCTTGTCATATTTCGAGCTAACAAACTGTTTTGGTAAACATTGTTTGGTGGAGACACCGTTTTCGGCAAAGTCGAAATTACGCTTATAAACCCTGATTGGCCCACAGTAACTGTTATACTGCCGCCTAACTGTAATTAAAGGGTTTTTTTATGTAGGAAGGAGGGGGCCAAGGGCAAACGCCCCCAAAAGTGACCCCTCCACAGAAGGAGAAAGTCAAAAAGGTTCATATCATTTTTTTTCTTTTAGAAATTTTGAAAAGATTGTGTAGTGTATAAGATGCATGTATGTGGAGTGAGGAATAGGCAGAGAAGCGTGTTTGGGAGCATGGTGGACTGCTCACAGGGTAGATGGGAGACGGAAAAAGATCAGCTAAGGAGGACAGTGACAGGAGAAACGGGAGTTCCAGCACTCCCCGTCTCCTGACTAACATTCCTCTTGGAGTACTTCCCTGGTCGATTGGTGTCAACAGTTGTAAGTAAATGCAAAATACCTTTGAAGTGTGCTGCCGTACTCTGTAACGATGTAGAAACTTCCACAAACAGTAAAAGTTTTTTTCTTCCCCTAGAAACGAAGATCGTTTTAATATCTGGGTTTCTAATTGTGGAAGAGTGGACCTAAAATTTAGCTCTAATATAAAATGGATAGTAATCAGTGATGTAGTCGATATATATATATATATATATATATAATATATATATATATATATATATATATATATATGGGGGGGGGGTCTAAAGAAAATGGGAATGGTGGCTGTTTTGAAGAATGGAATCAAGAGTCACTGAGCGGTTGCTTGATGACTGAGAATTCCGTGCAGGCTGGAAATGCTGGAAGCCCAGCACTACATATATATATATATGCACACCTACACTGCTACACCAAGCCGACACAAGATACTCTGTCATTCTGACGTCATTGAAATGGGCGTGGTTTCGACTTAAAAAAACGAAGTGGCCACTGAACTAATATATATATATATATATATATATATATATATATATATATATATATATATATATATATGCATTTAACTTCAATGACCACGCAGTATATAAATGAATGGAAACGACATAAGTATTAAGGAACGTTTCTGCACACGAGGAAGAGAAATCACGAATAAATGAAAAATGAGGCGAACCGCCCGGGAATCGAACCCAGGGCCTTCCAATTGCCGGTTGGATGCGCTACCATTACACTACCGTGTGTAATGGTAGCGCATCCAACCGGCAATTGGAAGGCCCTGGGTTCGATTCCCGGGCGGTTCGCCTCATTTTTCATTTATTCGTGATTTCTCTTCCTCGTGTGCAGAAACGTTCCTTAATACTTATGTCGTTTCTATTCATATATATATATGATACACACAGACCGTGCATGGAACAAGGAACTCTTCTGGGATAATTAAATCCACTATAGTCCGAATAAGTAATGGTAAATAACAAATACCATAGTTTTTCTTTTTCATGATGCTAGCCCGGCGTGGGCAACGGGTCACTCGCAAAGAGGTCCCATAAATATAGCTTCCCTCACCAGCTATCTGCAAAGCAGACAGGATCCAGCTTTGGGACATGGATCTAGGGTTTAAAGCAGCCTAGCCCTGCTACATTTAGAACTTAGCAGGGCTAGGCTGCTTTAAACTCTAGATCCATGTCCCAAAGCTGGATCCTGTCTCCTTTGCAGATAGCTGGTGAGGGAAGCTATATTTATGGGACCTCTCTGCGAGTGACCCGTTGCCCACGTCGGGCTAGCATCATGAAAAAGAAAAACTATGGTATTTGTTATTTACCATTACCTATTCGGACTATAGTGGATTTAATTATCCCAGAAGAGTTTTGTTCCATGCACAGTCTGTGCGTATCATAAAAAACTCAGGGGACCATTCTGAGTTCATTACCATATATATATAAAATTCTCAGCAACCAGATTTGATCCGCTCAATTCATGCGTACAGACAATCGAGTTAATCTTATGCCCGGTTAAGCATAATCCATATTTACCTACACTGTGTTGGAAGACTAGAAAAAAATTAAAAACTATTGGAACAAACGCGCACACAAACAAACACACTACAACCATTTTTTTCTTTGAAATGACATAATTATGTAAAAATTACATTAAAAGTGATCAAACCATTATGTAAAAATATTAAAATGATTTTAAAACAATTAATTTGTATTATATAATTTCTTGAATTTAATATTAAAAATTTGAATAATTACATTAATAAATTAAAAATATAATTTCATTATATAATATATATAATCATTACTAAAATAGGTCAAAAAGCTAATTAAGACAATTTCTTTTACTTGCTTCAAAATGTTCATTAAATAAACACAATTGTAAGTTATGAAGATTGTGTATAAACCATTACTGATGTTTAAATTATTTGATTGTGGGTGATCGAGATTCAAGCTGATTTGAGGTTTTTTTCATAATGATTATTTATCATTTGAAAAAACCCGCTGTGGAATCTTTAAAAAATGTATTCCCGCTATAGGGCTGGGCATCCGGGATCCCGACGGAAGTAAAGTAGAAAGCTCATTTCACAGAATTTCGATCCCGGAATTTCCCGGTATTCAGGGGAGACTTTTAAACAGTTTTATTATGAGGTATATTTATTTCATGCAAAGACTTTCCACAATTGAAGTTTTCGTTCACATGTTTTTTTCAAACTTTGAAAACCGTTTTCGCTTGAGTATGGAGTGAAATATCCCTTAGAGATCCCGGATGCCCAGCTCTACTCGTATTGCATGTTCTTGGATGCATATTTCTGGCGTTACGTCAATCGTTTCTGTTTATTTGGAGTAATCTATCTATCTATCTATCTATCTATCTATGTGAGGCAGCTGGGCATAAGTGATGTTAAGTGTATGATAATTCACATATGTAGGGGTAATTTTTTTGTGATAACACTTTTGGTACCTCGCAACATTAAAAATATATAAAAAAAAATCTAAACATTTTTATTGTCGGAAAAACAAAATGTTAGTCTTGATTAGGTTAGGTTAGTTAGAGTTTGATTAAGTTTAGTTAAATTAGGTTGGATTGGCGAGTACCTCGCTGAGTCGCTATTTAATGACAACAGAAAACTATCTTCCATCCCTCATCCGCATCTGAAACACTTACGGCGTCTTTCTCGTTTCGATGACATTTAGGTTAGGTTAGTTTAACCCTTACATCCTAACCATGGTAAATTATATCAAGGATATATTTTTTATTTAGGATATATTTTGTATTTAGATTTATCAGTAGGCTTAGTGAGTCAGTCAAGAAGAGAATAGAAGCCATGGTTAGTGGACTGATCTCCGATATATTTTATATATCTCAAATCTGGAAGCACTGGCGTAGGCAATTTATTCACAGTGATTCACTGGCCTACATAGTCAGTGTTCCAGACAACTATTTCTTAACCTTCTATGGACCACTTGTATAATGTTTGTACCTATCGAGTCTGAAATAGTGTTTTTTGTTGTACCTAGGTTATGAAATAATGGTTGTTAATTAGGTTTTTAGATATATGGATTTAAAGTCTTTCCCTCACGTGTGTGTGTGTGTGTGTGTGTGTGCATTTTTCAAACACTTAAATATTTGTTTACACTAAATTTTCCAGAAAATGCGTTTTCTTTAATTTGAAATTAATTGGGAAACACCAACAAAGTAAATTTTTACATAATTAAAAAGAAAAAAATAACTCGTTAGCTCATTGCCAATATTCTGGTTCTATTTGCATTTGTTACAGATTTTAAGTTAGTGAAAGTATTGACTGAATTACTGATTTTAACACTTTAAAATATATACTTATAACGTTCTTACCTTCAGAAGGGAACACAATCGTTACAATAAAAATACTCTTAGTAGTTTTACTTATTTTCATTATGGAAAAACACGGTTCTGAAGAAGCAACAATCGTTTTAACTCGCTTTCCTTCCAAGAAATAACAACAATACTAAAATTTGATTGCACCACTTATATACAAATAGAGCAATTAACTTTTAGTATTGTTTTAGTTATGACTTACGCCTCTCATACAAACTCTCATACAAAATGATGTAAGAATTTTCCTTTAAAAAAATAATGATGTGGATAAAATTTAAGTCAATTATTTCTATCAGGAAATTTCAGGCAAACCTTATAGGATTTAGTAATGAATCGAACTCCTTCATAATTTCCGTTTTTTTCTTCGACATCCGTCTACTCTATCAGACAAACTCAATAAGGAAAATTATATATATATATATTATATATATATATATATATATAATATATATATATATATATATACAGGGTGGGCGGAAAGTAGCTCCCTATTTTGGATTGGTAAAAAAATACGTATATTATCCATTTATTTCAGAAGAAATAATATGAAAAGGTAGGCATACATGGTAGGTTTTCTCTAAAATTCAATGTGGGCTCCAACTCTTTCCACCAGCTTCTGGAGCCGCCCAGGAATGGCGTCCACTGACTTTAGCAGGAACTCCGGCGGGATGGAGGACATGACTTCCCGAATTCGGTCCTCCAGTTCTTCCAATGTCCTCGGTTTGGTGCAGTAGACTTCTTCCTTTACCCACCCCCAAAGAAAGAAGTCGCAAGGTAACCGCTGAAAAACGGCAGAATCGGTTCAGTGTAACGGTGTGGTGTGGTATGACCTCAGATCAGGTTGTGGGCCCGTTCCTTCTGCGCAACACCATGAATGCTGAGCGGTACCTTGCTATGTTGCGAAACGAGGTCTGGCCGGGTGTCAGCACATGGAGAACATCGACGATCTGATATTTATGCAAGATGGCGCCCCTCCGCACTTCGTTCTTGTTGTCCGTGAGTGGCTGGATGCCCACTTCCCTGGGCGTTGGATGGGTCGTCGTGGTCCACATCAATGGCCAGCCAGGAGCCCCGACTTGACACCGTGCGACTTCTTTCTTTGGGGGTGGGTAAAGGAAGAAGTCTACCGCACCAAACCGAGGACATTGGAAGAACTGGAGGACCGAATTCGGGAAGTCATGTCCTCCATCCCGCCGGAGTTCCTGCTAAAGCCAGTGGACGCCATTCCTGGGCGGCTCCAGAAGCTGGTGGAAAGAGTTGGAGCCCACATTGAATTTTAGAGAAAAACCTACCATGTATGCCTACCTTTTCATATTATTTCTTCTGAAATAAATGGATAATATACGTATTTTTTTACCAATCCAAAATAGGGAGCTACTTTCCGCCCACCCTGTATATATATATATATATATATATATATATATATATATATTCGTTCATTAATAATAAGCTACTTTTCATGAAATGTGCATGACTGGGCTTTATAAGCTAATTCAGTTGTAAATTGCATAATTTATTAGAGGTAATATCCGCAAGCAGAAGTGCGGATGCGGATGTTAAAAATGATGCGGATATCCGGTCCACAACTAATATATATTATATATATATGCTGCAAACCCACAAGAAAAAGAAAAACGATTCCAAGGCCTTTCGTGTATTCACGAAAGGCCTTGGAATCGTTTTTCTTTTTTATTGTGAAATTCACCATATATATATATATATATCAGTGATGTAGGTCTCGAGATCGGTCTCGGTCTCGAGACCGATCTCGAGACCCAATTTGCAGATCTCGATCTCGATCTCGGTCTCCGCTATTTAGATCTCGATCTCGGTCTCGACAGACGCGGTCTCGGTTTTTCTCCCCGAGACCTTTCGAGACCGTAATGAAAAATACATGTTATTGGCAAACTCATGATGGTGGCTTTATTGAACAGACACGATTCAGAATGTTTATGAAAGTTTGTAAAAGTAAGGGACTAGGTATTCACTAATCAGTCACCCTGTTTTGAGTTGCCACGTTTGTCTTGCGGGGGTGTGTGGGTCTGGATTTTTTTAGATTAGCGCAACATTACTTGACCCACAGTTTGGTCTACAGTGGGTGGACATTGAAGTACGAGCTGATAAAGATATTAAAGTAGAACTTAAAGAGGAAATAAAAGGTATGTTATAATTTCATTATAAATTTTTAAAATTATCACAGAATTCGGTGCTCTTCCAATACGTGCTCTACCGTAAAATGTACATTCCAATATGTGCTAACTAACGAAAATATCACGACCTAACCTAACCAATCGTAGGTCAATTGTACGCCCTTGACGATTGGTTAGGTTAGGTCGTGATATTTTCGTTAGTTAGCACATATTGGAATGTAAATTTTACGGTAGAGCACGTATTGGAAGAGCACCCAGAATTCATTATACCGGTATATTTTTTATTTTATCATTAAAATTCATTATAGATCTCTTTGGGCTGAGTGGATGTTGAATTAATGTCATATATATATATATATATTATAATATATATATATATATATATATATATAATTATATATATATATCAACGTAAAGAACGACGCTTGTGTAGAAGAATATTTCGCGCAAGATGAGGAGGGAGAACGAACAAATGAAAAAATGAGGTAACCACCCGGGAATCGAACCCGGGATCTTCCGATTGCCGGTCAGATATGATAACCACTATATATAATATATATGCCTCTGTTTATAGTACCGATATGTCAATTTATTTTTCATAGAAATGGTGTTGGAAAAATGCTATAGAGGAAACTCAAGCACGGAGGATGAGCAGATACAGAGAGACAGCGCTCATTCTCACAGCAGCGATGACGAAATAAAACAGAGTCAAACCAAAGTTCCGAGATTAATGGCAAAATATCAAAGCTATCGGTCCAAGCAGAAGAACGTTGAAACTGGGAAGATTTTGAACCGCAGGGAACAGTTGCGGCGGTACCTTTTAGAGATCGATGAATCTCATATTTTAGACAACTGCTCTCCAATAAAGTTTTGGCACCAGAAAAGGATAAATTCCCATCACTGGCCAATATTGCCATGACTGTTTTAACAGTGCCTGCCTCTAGTGCTCCAATTGAGCGTGTATTTAGCCATGGAGGCATAATAATGAGGCCCCACAGAAGTCGAACTTCAGCAGATCTTCTGAGCATGCTGATGTTCCTTAAGTGTAATGAGCACCTATCATGCTTTAAATAAATGCACAAGTCAAACTGGGTAGTGGGTACGTTCATTAAACCTTCTGTAACAGATATAAAAGAAGTAAATAAATAAAAAGTACGTGTATATATATATATATATATACAGTATATATTCATTTGTTAATTTATAGGCTACACTTTTTGCATTCAACACACTACATCTGAGAAAGTAGTTATTAGTTTATTAATATACTTAACATAGTCTAATTTCCATAGTAGTGTAAAACAAATTGAAAGGGCATGAGCTTGAGCTTGATCTCGATCTCGGTCTCGAATTTTAAGGGTCTCGATCTCGGAAGGTAGATCTCGATCTCGAACCTTTGATCTCGGTCTCGATCTTGGTCTCAAAGGATCAGGTCTCGGTCTCAGTCTCGGACTTCGTGGTCTCGACTACATCACTTATATATATATATATATATATATATATATATATATATATATATATATATATATATATATATACACACACAGGGCGTCCCAAAAAAATGTATACACACTTTAACAGCTGATAGCTCAATTGATGTTTCTTTCTTTCCAAGTTAAACCCATTAGAATTAATAATGGCAGTCAGACTAAGCTTTGAACAAAGGAAATTCATTCTAAAATGCTACTGGAAGTGTAAAAACGCAGTTGAAGTGCAAAGACAGTTTAGGAGGGAGTTTCAAACAGATCCACCAACGCGACTTACCATCACTCGAATTAGAGATAAGTTTGAAGCCGATGGAACTGTTCAGAATGTCCACAAGAAGCGTTCCGGAAGACCACGGACATCGACAAGCCCCACAAAGCAAGAAAGAGTACTGGAAACGTATCACCAAAGTCCAAGAAAATCTGTGCGGCAAGCGAGTCGTGAGGTAGGAATTTCAGAATCGTCTGTCCAACGCATTTTGAAGCGCTGTCAATGGAAAAGTTACATTCCAAGATTAGTCCATGCTATTAATGAAGATGATCCGGACCGAAGAGTGGAGTATTGCGAGTGGTACTTGGCACGATGTGGATTGGACGAAGGGGTTTCGTAGAATACCCTCCGCGTTCACCAGACCTCACACCACTAGACTTTTTTTTATGGGGATACTTAAAAGACAAAGTCTACGCTATAAAACCTGCAACAGTCGCTGAATTGAGAGCAGCCATTGAACGAGAATGCACACAAATACCAAACGAAATGTTTCGTGATGTTTGCGATTCCATTGCTTCGCGTTATCAGCAGTGCCTGGACCAGAACGGACGTCAGTTTGAAAACAGGCGTTGACAAAACAATTAAATAATGTCTGTAGATTCTATTACATTTTGAAAATGAAATGTATTTTAATAAACACTGCCTTTATAATTATTTAAAGTGTGTATACATTTTTTTGGGACGCCCTGTATATATGGTGAATTTCACAATAAAACAGAAAAACGATTCCAAGGCCTTTCGTGTATTCACGAAAGGCCTTGGAATCGTTTTTCTTTTTCTTGTGGGTTTGCAGCATATATATATATATATAATATATATTAGTTGTGGACCGGATATCTGCATCATTTTTAACATCCACATCCGCTTCTGACTGCGGATATTACCTCTAATAAATTATGCAATTTACAACTGAATTAGCTTATAAAGTAGCTTATAAAGCCCAGTCATGCACATTTCATGTAAAGTAGCTTATTATTAATGAACAAACAAATATATGAACCTCAAAATATAAATACGTGGTAACACAGAAAATTGAATGAAACTTGTTTCATTGAATTTTCTGTGGCTGAAACTCTTGAAAAGTTATTATTTTTATCATAATGAAAACATTAATATTAATTTTAATTCTTATGCATTGCCTGCCATAATAGTAATATCACGAAATTTGAAAAATTGTCATATATTCATAATTCTATATTATATTGATAGATTAACTAAATATCCGCATCCGCAGATGTTGAAAAACTGACATCCGGTCCATCTAATATATATATATATATTTTTTTTGTTTCAAAGTATGACCGCTCATGGCCACACACACACACACACACACACACACATACACAGTACCGTGCAAAAGTATGAGTCCACTGTCAATCTGATAACTATTAGATATATAATAATCTGTCGTATGAAAATTGGTGTTTTTTTATTTTAAAACTTATTTGTAAATTCATTTAATTTGTTAGTGCTTAGAACTTATTTTCTATTTTTGTTTTCTTTGCCCTTTTTATGTTAAAATACGACAAAATTTGCCGCCCTAGGCAGGTGCCTACTTTGCCTATACATAAAGCCGCCTATATACATCTATATATCTCTGGACAAAGGCCTGTTCCTGGAGAAGCGGCATTTTAAGATGACTAAAATGACAAACGCTTGTACTAACATTCTTTAATGAGACGTTTCCGGAGTTTTAACGTCCATCTTTTTTTCAGTCTTTTGTAAGCCAGTCTCTGAAATTGATCCAAGACTTATGGAGTCAATTTACATTTTTGGAGATAAACCTACTTTAAATGACTATGGTTCATCTATTGAATTGAACATTGTAAGATAACCATTGAAGATAGATAGGATTTAAGACTCCGGAAACGTTTGGTGATTAAAGAATGTTAGTTTGAATGTGTCATTGTGTGTGTGTGTGTATGTGTATATATATATATATATATATATATATATATATATATATATATATATATCCCCCTCCCCGCGGGCGGTCTTTCTGGGGTGGATCGCCCGCGGGCTCCTGCCTCCATGTGGCGAGGGGGGTCAGCCGCGGCTGGGGGCCCTGCCGGGTCCCCGCCCGGTTGCGAAGTGGACTTTTAGCATACCCTGCTATCCTACAGCCCCCTCTTTCCTGTCTTCCCCTCTTTACCCTCTTCCTTGCCCCCTCTTTTTTTTCTGCTTTCTCTGTTCACTTCGCGCGCCCCGTGGGCTACTGGGGGTCTCGCCCCCATGGCCGGGGCCGGACTAAGTTGGCTGGTAGGGTGCCCAGGCCTGGGACCCTGGGGGGCCTTGGTCTTTGCTGCCGGCGGGGGAGAACTTTTGACGCTGCAAGGGCCCCTTTTGAAACGGGGGTACCTACATGGGACGAGGCACCCACCCCCCGCCGGCGTGCGCTTGGTCCCCTTGGGACAATAAAAATTTTCTATGGAAACACTTACAAATCTAATGGACCTCGTTGACGACCCGGCTTGTGCATCTGACCTCCCTCTGACTACCTCTTTGGACCGTGGGTCTGGTAAGGGCAGTCGGCAGCCCTCGCCCACCCCGTCTGCTCTTCTTGCCGACACCTCCTCTCCCTCTCTTCCCCAGGCTCGTGGCGCCGCTGCCCGACCCCCGCCAGTAGCGGATGGACCTGCAGTGGACCCCCCGACCCCTGGATCCCCCCATATTCCACGTCCCGATAGGGACCCACCTGCTTTTTCGCCCTCAGGTGGGAGGCCCGCGGCCCCGGTCGCCTCCCACTCCGGTCGGGCCTCATCGCCCCCGGCCCCCTCGGCCCCTGGGGACGTGGGACCCGACGTCGCCGTCCGCCTTTCTCGTCTTCTCGCCCCCTCGAAGTTCCGGTGGTGTTTGGCCAGACGGCTTCACTCGGCCTTAGGACGATGGACAAGTTCCTCGTCCTCCGCCCCTCCTCCTCCAAGCCCCTCCCCACTAACCACGAACGCCTCTTTCGAGCGATCCATGGGAAGACGGGGACGGCGCGTTTTGACCTTCGGCCTCAGAGGGATGGCTCCATTTTGATAAGGTCGCGTTCCTCTGCCGAAACCTCCTCTCTGCTCGCTATCCCCGATGTCCTGGGCTGCGGGATCACGGTGACTCCCCACCCCCGCCTCAATCAGTGCCAGGGCACAATTTACGCTGCTCGTCTTCTACCCATCCCGGTGGAAGACCTCCAGATTGACCTCGCCTCCCAGGGTGTTGTGAGGGTGTACCGCTTTCCCGACAGATCGCGGTCCCCAACCGCCCCTTCTCCTCGCCTGCTCCTCACTTTTGACTCACTGGTGCCCCCCGTTTCGGTATTCTGGGGCTTTGGTGAGAGACGAGCGTGCGAATTCTCAGTACGACCATACGTGCCAGATCCTACGCGCTGTTTTCAGTGTAATAGGTTTGGCCACGTGAGCAGCTCCTGCCGTCAGCCGGCCCCGTTGTGTGTCCGCTGCGGCGGCCCTCCCCACCCCTTGCCCTGTACTGCTCCGCCTTCCTGCACCAACTGCCATGGACCACACCCTGCTTCATCCCGCTCTTGCCCGTCCTTCCTCTTTGAAAGGGAGGTTCGGGCCCTCTGTTCATCAGAGTTTCTCAGCGCTCGGGAGGCGCGGGAGCGGTTGCGTGGCTGCGAGGCCCGGCGTGGTGCCTCGTACGCCGAGGCTCTCCGTTCCCGGACCCCGTCCCTCACCGGCGGTTCCCAACGCGCCTCCACCCACCGTGTCCGCTACTCCCAGTCCATCCTCTGCCGCCCAGCGGACTCCTACCGCGGCTCCCCGTACTACCAGCGCGTCCCCACGTGCTCCCTCCGCGAACGCCGATGCTTCGTCGGCAACCCCCCCTGCCCCTTCTACGCCCTCTCCACCGGCGCCTTCGGCCACCCCCATTCCGGATCGTGACCCGCCGTCACCCATGCGGGCCGCACGACGGAGGGGTAGGGGCCGCAAGCGCCGCGCCAGTGGTGACCTCGAAAGGTTCGAAGCCATAAGCCTCGCATCACCTTCCTCTCCCAAACACAAACGCCCCCTTCGCCCTACCGCTCCGGTGTCCTCACCGTCCCCACTGCGCAACCGTTATGCACGCTCCCCCCTGGGGTCCCCGACGGCCCTCGTGGTGGGGGCTGAGATACACCCCTCTCCGGCCCGGTCGATGGACCCACTGGAGGGGGAACTCGCCCGCCTGGTCGGCGTGGGTGGGACGTGCACGCCTCCGCGTTTGACCCGCCCCATCTCTCTCCTCGACCTGCCAATGCCTCTGGGTGAGGTATTATTTTCCACTTCCCCTCGTAGTCCTGCCTCCCCCGCACCTCCGGTGAAGGAGGGGCATTCTGGATACCTCTCACATCCCCTTCTCTGCATCGCTCTCCCCCGGACGTCCGGGAACTCCTCTTCTGGAGGACTTGCCGGCGTCTGGTTCCACATCGCCCCCTCGTCGGGGTGACCCTCGCCTTCGCCCTCGTTCGGCGTCCCTCGCTGAACTCCGGGGCTTTCCGATTCCCTCTTTAATCTCGGGCCGCCCGATCGGCCCACCCACCCCATAACCATCCTTTACGCTGACCTTCCTACCCCTCCCTATACCTCGCTCCTGCAGTGGAACATCCGCGGGCTCCTGGTAGGCCTCGAGAGTCTCTCCTCTCTCCTGGCCTCCAGGTGTCCGGCGTGTTTCTGCCTTCAGGAGACGATTCTGGGATCCCGTTCCCTCCCTCGAGTGTCCGGTTACTGCGGGCTCCCTTCCCCGCCTCTCGATGGGGCGGGGAGGGGGGGCTCCGCGGTCTTCGTGCACCGCTCCGTCCCTTTCCGCCCCCTCCCGCTCCGTACAGTCCTGCAAGCTGTGGCCGTGCGCCTTTCCTTGGGGCGCCAGCTCACGGTCTGCTCTCTTTACCTCTCCCCTAACGTACGCCCTCCACCCGATTCTCTCCGTGACCTAATTCTCCAGCTTCCCCGCCCTTTTCTGATTCTCGGGGACTTCAACAGTCGGGACCCGGCCTGGGGGGACGTTTGCTCCACCTTTCTCTCCGGGACCCTTCTCTCCCTTATGGACGAGCTCGAGTTCACCTTTCTGAACGATGGCTCCCCAACCTGCCTTCACTCGGCCCATGACAGTTTCACCTGTATCGACCTTTCCCTGGTTTCCCTCGAAATCGTGACGGAGTTCACCTGGGAGGTCCTGCCGGATTCTTCCGGCAGTGACCATTTCCCAGTGTGTCTTACCCCGACCCGTCTCCTCCCCCCCACCTCTGTTCGCCCGAGCAGACTGGGCCTCATACGCGAGGGGCACGGCGATCTCGCCATCAATTCCTGCCTTTCCCTCCGTCAATGAGGCCCTCGCCTTCCTCGAGAGTAAGATCCTCTCGGCTGCCGCCAGTTGCATCCCCGTACCTCTGGCTCCCCCAGGCCGCGAAGCGTCCCATGGTGGACCCCAGAGTGCTCCCATGCCGTTCAGGAGCGGCGCCGTGCCGGCCGCCGCTTCTACCGGACCCGCCAGCTGGAGCACAAGATAGAATTTCAGCGCCTGAAGGCAGTGGCCCGGCGTACCTCCTGGCGGAGTTACGTGTCCGGGATCTCCTCCTCGACTGCCCCCTCGACTGTTTGGCGCAAGGTGCGTAGCTTTGAGGGGACCCGTGTCCCCCCTCGACCCCCGGTGCTTCGGGTCGGGGACGACGAGTTCGTGTCCGATCCGGAGGCCGTCGCGAACGCACTCGCGGCGCACTTTGCAGCCATCTCCAGTTCCGATTCCCCCCTCCCGTCGCGACCCACCGGAATTTCCACCTCATAGGGATGACCCCTATAATCACCTCTTCCACATGACAGAGCTTCGGGAGGCCCGACGCTCCTCCGCCCCCGGCCCCGATAATATCCCCTATGACTTGTTACGGCATCTCCACCCCTCTGCTCTCAGCTTTCTACTGGACCTCTATAACCGGATTTGGTTGGAGGGTTCATTTCCGGAACCGATGGCGTGAGTCCATCGTCGTCCCCATCCCGAAGCCCGATAAAGACCCCTCACTCCCGTCGAACTATCGCCCCATTTCCCTAACATGCTGTGCCTGCAAGGTGATGGAGGCGATGGTCGCCTCGCGGCTGTCCTTTACCTTGGAGGCGAGTGACCAGTACCCTGCTACCCAGGCTGGTTTCCGGCGCTTCCGGTCTACCACCGACCCCCTCCTTCTCCTTAGCCATGACGTGCAGGAGGCTTTCTCCCGGCGTCAATTTGTACTCGCCGTCTTTTTCGACCTCCAGAAGGCCTACGATACTACCCGGCGGAGCGCGGTCTTCGACTGCTTACGCTCCCTGGGTTTCGTAGGCTTTCTCCCTTCCTTTATTTATAACTTCTTGTCCGCCCGTTCTTTCCGCGTCCGCATCGGTTCTGCCCTCTCTGACCGCTTTCCGTTGGAGGAGGGTGTCCCTCAGGGTAGTGTCCTTAGCGTCTTGTGTTTCTCACTCGTGATGAACACAGTCGCTACGGTCCTGCCTACATCCGTTCGTAGCTCCCTCTATGCCGATGACCTGGCTATCTATTGCTCTGGCCGCCTCCCGTCTTTGGCTGAACGTCGGCTCCAGCTAGCCATCAACGCGGTGGTTCGCTGGGCGTCCTCGGTTGGCTATGCTTTCTCACCCTCTAAGTCTTCCAGTATGCTTTTCCGTCCTCGGCGCCTCCGTCTGTCGCATACCTTCGCCCTTACCCTTGCCGGCACTCCTCTTCCCCTCGTCCCATCCGTTAGATTCCTGGGTATGACCCTCGACGGATTTTTCGGTTGGGTTCCACACCTTAGGCGGTTGCGGCAAACATCTCGCCGCACCCTCTCCCTTTTGGGTCATCTGTCCCACACGACCTGGGGGGCGGACAGGCGTACTCTGCTGCGCCTGTACACCTCCCTGGTGCAATCCCGTGTCGACTACGGCTGTGTGGTCTACAGCTCCGCCTCCTCTCCGGCACTCCGTATGCTGGATCCTCTTCTCCACCGTGGCCTTCGCCTGGCGTCGGGTGCCTTCCGCTCGTCCCCTGTCGCTAGTCTTCAGGTGGACTGTGGACACCCCCCCCCCCCTGCCCCTTCGCCGGGGCCTTCTCATGGCGAAGTGTTACCTTCGCATCTGCCGCCTTCCGATGTCCCTACTCTTCTCCGCGATCTCCCAGGCGCTACCCCGGCCTGACACGTGGCATTTCGCTGCCTCTCTGGCCGAGATTTTCTCGTCCCTGGGGATCCCCCCACCCTCTATTCTGCCGTTCTCCTTCGATCTGTCGCCCCCCTGGCGGACCACCCCTATCTGCCGTTGCCAGGCGCTCCGTGGCCTGCGTAAGGAGTCTCTTCCTGCCGTCCTCCGGTCTTCTTTTCTGGCCCATCTTCCCGTCCATTCGGACGACGTTCCCGTCTACACCGACGGCTCGCGCTCCCCTGCAGGTGTCGCGGCCGCCGTCTTCTCTCCGTCATTGTCACCTACCTCCCGGGGTATCCCCCTGCCGGTTCAGGCCTCCATCTTTTCCGCGGAGCTCTTTGCCCTTCTGGAAACCCTCCGTCTGGTATCGGGTTGTTCGCGGTCCTCCTGTACCATTTTTTCGGACTCGCTGAGCGCTATGATTCCCCGGACCCCCTCGTACGCCTTATTCAACAGGAGTACCATGTCCTGCACACCGTTCACCGGATCCGGGTCACCTTCTGCTGGGTTCCCGCCCATGTTGGTGTTTCCGGTAATGAGGCGGCGGACCGCATAGCCCGGTCCGCCGCCTCGCTGCCTCCCCTCCCCCGCTCGCTCCCCTTCTCAGACTATGTGCAGGTCTTTCGTTCCTTTTACGACCGCATGTGGCAACAGTCCTGGGACGATGCCACCGGAAATAAACTCTGGTCCATCCGCCCCCGTCTGTCATATTGGGTGTCCTCTTTCCACCGCTCCAGACACAAAGAGGTTGTCCTTGCGCGGCTTCGCATCGGCCATACGCGCCTCACGCACGGCTATCTTATGTTCCGGCAGGAGGCTCCTCGTTGCGCCTCCTGCCAGTCGCCCCTCACCGTCTCTCACATCCTTGTGGAATGCCCCACCCTGTCGTCAGTACGTCGTCGCGCCTTCCCGTTCCTTTCTGATTTCCCCCTCCCCGAACGTTTACGCCTTATGCTCGCTGAGAGCCCTCTCTTCTCGCTTGACCGTCTTTTCCTCTTCCTCTCCCAATCTCGCATCCTATCTGAGCTTTAGGTAACTTCTCACCTGTAGTCCGCTGTTCTCCCTTTTCTAGTGCCTTTTCTCCGTCTCCGTTTCTCTTTCTCGTATTCCGCCTCGCCATGATATCCGCTACCATATAGCGGGAAGTGGCGGTAAACGCCCCAATATATATATATATATATATATATATATATATATATATATATATATATATATATATTATATATATATATATATATATATATATATATATATATATATATATATATAAATTTTTGAGCGTCAGAAAACTCGGCCCACTTGGAATAGAATATCGCGAAAAGCAAAAAAATGGGCAAGCTTCTGTTTATAAAAGTTTTAAGATTTGAAAATATAGTCTATGAGGCAACCAAATAACGAGACAAAACAACGTCAGCTACGAACACACTAGCTGTAACGAATTTTCGACTTCTTTTAAGAATTCGACAGTCTGACATTCAGTTGCTCTTAGACTGCTAGTGCCACTTTTTTCTTCCACTAGTGGGAATAGGCATTTGCGTTTAGTAACAGATAGACTCCCTAATTCTTTTGGGTTTTAGAATTGGACATTTACAATGGATTTGAGTGCCGTGAACGTCGCAAGAGTCGTCACCCTAATTGAAGATGGTCGGAGCCAGCGTTACGTCGCCGATGCGCTAGGAGTTTCAAGAACAGTAGTTCGACGTGTCTACGAACATTATGGTGGAGACAGGAGAATACACCCGAAGACCAGGATCTGGAAGATCGCGCTGCACATCTGCCCGTGACGATCGTTTCATTGTCTTGAGTGTTTTGCGAGATCGTCGCTTGACTGCCACAAACGTCCCCAATGAGCTGGAAAGGTCTTGAGACGGAGCGAACCGTTAGAAGGAAACTTGTGGAAAGTGGCTTACATGCTAGACGTCCAGCAATGCGCCAGGAATTGCTCCCACACCACCGCAATGCTCGTCTTGCTTTCGCTCGTGAGCATGTCAATTGGACGACTCCAAAAGCAACCCTCTCCGTAAAAGTGCACGAGCGAATCTCTCTCCTATTCTTCTCCACTCTTTCCCGTCCAATTGACATTAGGGTATCGTATCCTATATCAAATCGATCTATGGGTCCATATTATATATACAATTTATACATAACGCTTAATACAGGGTGTACACAAAGTCCTTTCCCGATTATAAACTTCAATTACTTGAAATCCAAAGAAGAGACAGTAATGCTTTGCTTTGCATGTTGTTGCGTAACAGTTTTTTCTTGTCGATGTTTGGTGTGGATTAATGCATGATAGGATGACAGGCCCATTCTTCTTTGCTGAAAAGAATGTTACGGCACGAGTGTACCTGGACATGCTCGAGTTCTTCGTAGCACCCAAGTTGGAAGACCTTCAACCATCCATCATTTTACAGCAAGACACGGGTTTGTTAGTGCGTGAGTTCTTGAACACCATTTTTATGGGGGTAGCCAGACATTCAAAAACTATACGCACGAAGTAGTGAAAATCGAAAATACATCAAACGTCAGAAGAAAGTGTTTTAAGATTATTTATAAACAAATTGGGTAGTCACGTATTTTTTTGTCAGTTAAAAATTTTGTGTTGACCAGTGTACTGGCAGAATCGAGACGCAGAGATTCTCAATACAATAATATAAATGAAACTGTTATCCGGTAACCGGTCGCGAGAAAAAAAAAAACTATACGCACGTGCCTATAATGCGTGTGCCTAGTTACGCCACTGACTTTTCCTGGAAAATGGATTGGGCGCGATGAGCCGATGCCATGGCCTCCACGATCCCCCGATATCACGCCCGTGGACTTCTTCCTGTGGGGATATGTAAAGGATTGTGTGTACCATATTCCTGTTGCTGACATTGACACACTTCGTGCAAGGATTTGCGATGCCATCAACAGTGTCACGAGAGATATGCTAGCGAACGTATGGCGTGAACTCTAATGTCGCTTGGATGTGCTACGTGTAATTAACGGCGCGCGCATATTGAGATTTAATAAGAAACAATAAACTTGGTGTTATGCAACAACACTCAAAACAAAGTATTACTGTGTCGTCTTTAGATTTCGTGTAATTGAAGTTTATAATCGGGAAAGGACTTTGTGTACATCCTGTATTTTAATATGCTGAGGTTGATTTTTGCTTTTCATTCATAATAAATATCAAAATGACCCTTAAGAGAGATTTAAATTACCTTAAAATGAGTATGATATAAAGGGGTCCGTTTAGACGGTACCTTGTTGGCCAAAGTCACCGAGATATTTACTGAATATAAGAGAATAAAAGTTGAAACATTAATGAATTAAGCGTCTTTTAAGTTTTCCAAATGTCTAAAATTCAATTTTGTAAATAATTACAATTTATTTTTACACTATTCATTTAACTACACCCTGTAGCTATTTTTAATTAATTAAGAAAGAATGATTAACACTACTTGTAATCCAAATAGCGGAAGCCGACTGCTGATTGGTTGGTTGTCCTGCTTGCTCATTCCATTTGGTTCAGAAAAGACATTCCATCTGAATTTAAATTCAGTTGGATTTGAACTTCTGAAATTTCAAGGCTGGTTTCTACTAGTAGAAGGATCCTCTAAGCACTGTAATTAGGTCTGTGCACATTTTTTTTTTCTTTTTTTACCCTCAACATTTCAGGAATATTCTTAGACCCTTTCCATGCATTTTTTATGGTATGTTTTACTCTTAAATTTATACTTTTATAGTAGTTATTCCTCAGCACAAACTACACGAAATGTTTCGTTCACCTTGTGTAGAAGGGGTGAATAAATAGGTTAGGTTACCCACCTTTTAAATTTGTTGCTATAAAGATTTAAAAGTTTGCCTGGATATTTTTGAAAAGGAGTATTATGTATTGTTTTAATACTGGGCTGACACTACATTTTCTTGATGCGATATTTTAGGGAAGTTAGGTTGGGTCTAGGATAGACTAGGTTATGTAGGGTTTTTAGTTTAGATAACTTTGTTTAATTTGCTTCACAATATTTAAGGTCGTGTGACGGAGTGAACCTACAGGCTCCAGTGTTCGAAATACAGGGGGGTGAGGGGGATTTCATATAAATTAAAACTTGAAAGCTTCAGTTTACAAAGGTTTTTACAGGACTCACCCTGGTTCCCTTTGGACAGCACATTTCTATGGGTCCCATGTAGATTTTGGGGAGTCAGACCCCTCCTGACTTCCCCCTGTATTTCGAACACTGTCTAGAGCTTTACGTGGGATCCCAACCACTGGTCGCTACATAATCTGGCCGCAGAGGATGGTCTCCCATCCAACTACTACCCAGACCCAATGTCACTTAACTTCACTGGTCGACGGGAAGCGGTGTTATGAAATTGTCCACGACATAATTCTTAGGTAAGGCTGTTTGTGTAGATGAAACTTCCTATCGATAAAATGTCTATAGGGCTTAGGGTTGCCAGACGTCCCGCATTTGATCCAAAAATCAAACATTATTAAGCATCGTTTTAATAAAAATTTTCTAATTTTGTTTGTTGTAACCATTGAAGAAATTTAGTTTCAATTTGAAAAAAAATTGGTCTTGAAAAAAACCTCGGAACAAATTTTGTCCCGCATTCTGCGGGACAAAATCTGGCAACCCTATTTAAATAAAATAGGGCTGTTTGTACTCAGTGATCACATTTTTATTCCAAATAATAATAATTTGATTTAAAATACCCTTTCAAAGTATCCCAAAGTTTTGTTTTTGAGGAACTCCGCTTTTGACAACTTTGCTCTCGTGTCCAAAATATTTCTAAACAAGTGAAACTACAATACAAAAAATCAAAACATTGTATAGAACAAGAAGATAGTTTTAATTTGTGGGAATGTACTTATAAGCGGACCCTGTAATAAAATGCCCTTCCAGTGTCGGGAGAACGGTATCTAACCTAGGTGCGAATTTCTCTGGATTGTTTCCTAATCGGCTTTTTTCATTCGTTTTTCGGTTTATAAGTTCTGTATAATAAACAATAATGTAATAACCAATGTAATAATAAATTTATAATTTCTGTAATAAATAATTATGCAATATTAAATGTAATAAAATTAATAATAAACTCAATAATTATGTAAGAAAAATATAATAGAATCTGTATGTTTAGAACAGGAAGATAGTTTTAAATTTGCGCGAATGTACTTAATGAAAATGCCCTTCCGCTGTCGGGAGAATGGGATCTAACCTAGGTGCGAATTTCTTAAAGGTCGGTCCCTGGACTGTTTTTCCCTCTTGTTTTGGTTCATTCGTGTTTCTGTATCCACCCGAGGAGGATGCCAGTGGGCGTCGAAACTGTCGTGGAAATAAACTCTGTCTATTAGAGTGGGTTTTTATTTTCATATTTTGACCTTCACGTAGAAAAAAAGTGAAGTTTTTTGCATTTATTTAATCTTTAAGATGGACTCTAAAATTTTCTGCTCATTTTCAAAAATTTTAGGGTGGGAAATGTGATTAGTTTACTCAAAATTCAGAACAGGGTTCGTGAATGAGTCGGGGAAATGTAAATGGGGTATACCCACATACCCTTCAATTAAAATAGTTTTAATATTTTCTTAACCTTGTACCCGAAGTTTTACAGTTTAAAGATTGGTTCATTAAAATTTTGGATCACCTGAAGATCAGGGCCCCCAGCCTCAATTACCAAATATCTTCGTTAAAACTAACGAAAATATCACGACTTAATCTAACCAATCGTCAAGGGCGTACAGTTGACCTAACCGGGCATTCAATTTAATTTATTATTATATTTGGTACTGTAAAGCAAAAAACAAGAATACATGGGGGCCCTGATCTTTAGGTGATCCAAAACTTTTTGTTTACTGACCTAAGTTCGAAGTAAATTATTATAAATATCGTAGCCGTCGTGAAGTTTTAAGAAAATTACCTTAAATTAGAGTATCTTTACAATAATGGAGCTGATTCTATCTATCTATCTATCTATCTATCTGTGGAAAAAAGTCGCAGTAAATAATTTCATATTGAAGATTTTGAAAAGAAATTATTAAGGCAGCGAAAGATTAATATTTACTTTAAGTTCACGACGAACTTAGATTTTAAATGTAGCTTTACAAATCTTCATACAATGGGTTCAGATGTGAAGCTTAAGATTTTCATGGCTGCGTTCTTTTGTATAGTTTTTTTGACCGAATGACTTTTCTCGATTTCACAAACGTAAAATGATTAGAATGAGGTGTTGATGTTAGATGTACGTTAGAGTCGATGTTTATGTTAGAATAAAGAAATACAATTATTTGAAACAAGAATTTTTTTTTTCATTTCCTTTTTCCTGTTTGTATAAACAGTTGTCCGGAATTAGATGGGGTCGCAGGTCTACCTAAATGGGCCCTATCTTCAGCTAGTTATTGTAATAATTAAATTTTTTTTAAATTTTGTAGCTTTCATTCAGTTTTCAAATGTTTTTTGAAAATTGGAGATACGCTGTTATTGTATTGTAATTTAAGCATATTTGTTTCATATATGGAGAATTTTTTTTAGCATATACTGTTCATGTTTGGGAGTAAAGTGTATCAATTTCCAAAGGTACCATTCTAATCATTACGTATTAGTGAAGGTGTGTGTGTGTGTGTGTGTGTGTTTGAAGATACATTTTTCTGCTATTTAAGTAAATTTATTTTTTTCGTATTTGAACATAAGCTTAGGGATTAGGTTGTTATACTACCGCCAAATAAATGTAGAGGGCTACGTCATGGGCGGTGTCGTAATATTGCTTCCCGTTGATCAGCGAAGTTAAGCGATATTGGGTTTGGTTTGTAGTTGGATGGGAGACCGTCCTCTTCGTTTAAGTTATGTAGCGACCCATGGTTCGGATCCCACGTGAAGCTGTAGGTCCCCTCCGTTATATGACCTTATATGTTGCGAAGCTGGTTAAACAACCCTATCAAACAAAAATAAATTTGGAAGAGCCATACTGGATTACACTTGTTCGTTCGTTCGTCACACTTTTGTTTTGCCAACCTCCAAAATTGATGCCACAAGTGACCAAAAAATATTGGTTCTACCATAAATGAAAATTTTTCACTAACCTTATACTTAAGAGATAGATTTACATGGTGTGTGTATATACACACCTTATTTTACTAATACAAGCAATGTTGAATCATTAGGTAGCCTAGTCATCATATCAGTTTGGTATAACAATGACTCTTCTAAATTTCCCAACAGGTGATGATAATGAACATGCAAATGAAATATGAACTATGATGCATTAATAGATAATAAATACTAAGAAATAGGAAGTAATTTAAATTTTTGTTGAAAAGAGGGGAAAATTGCTCTTGACGTCATTTCCACCGATTTAGACCACCCATTTATTTATTTATTTTATTTTTAAGTCGAGGGGCACCCCAGAACTTAGTGAAAATGTGAATCTAATATTAGTAAGTGAAAAGAAAAAAAATTGAAAATGTTTTACATAGAAATAATGCTAAGAATTTTATTTGTACAAAACAAGATGATAAAACCATTATTTTGTATATAAACTTTACTTTCCCCGTTACTCTTTTCCACCCTCAATCTCCTCATCTTAATTGTCGAATATTTAATGTCTGACACCGGACACGCAAGTTTTTTAAATTATATTTAGGAATATCATCCCAAATCTTTTGAACAATATTCCATAATGACTCTAAGTTTATTGATCTTATCATTAGCTACCTTTGTTTTTAAATACTTCCATAAGTTTTTCAGTGAATTGATGTCTGGGCTTTGAGATAACCATTCCCAAAACTTTTCTAGGTCATCATCATGTCATAAATTCGAGGCTTTATGAAATTAGGTGACGTCCACTGGCCACGACATGACTAAGATGTGATGCTACTGTTCCTTTTCATTATTCTATCAATTTCCACAATATAGTCGACTCCATTAACAAAGAAACAGCGCCATTATAGATTCAGGGCTACGTCGTGGCCAGGTCGCAACGCCGTTTCCCGTCGATTAGCGAAGTTAAGCTACATTGGGATGTTGGTAATAGCTGAATGGGTGACTGTCCCCTGTGTCCAGATGATGTAACGACCCGTGGCTCGGATCCAGCGTAAAACTGTGGATCTCCTCCGTCACATGACTTTTGTCATTACAAAGGTTAAACATTTTTATTATTTAGATCAGCCTCAACCTCGCGCCTTGAACATCTTATGCCTACGTCTCCTTTACATTTTTTTTGGAATTGCTAAAAACTTTAAGTTTGGTTCTGTCGATCCAAAGTACATTTGAGTTTGTATCCCTTTGTGTGTTGTAGACAGTGGCGGTTCCTCATATGGGCAGCCGCACAGGGCGGCATTTGTGGAGGGGCGGCATGAGCGCCTGCAAAAAAAATAAAAATAAGAATAAATAAATAAAGAAATAAATAAAAAATAAAATAAAATAAATAATAAAAGATCAATAAATATATTTTTATTAATAAAAAACCATCTATTGCATTTTCCATAAACCTTCCCATAAAAGACCTAAACAATGCAAAATGCTTCCAGATTAATATTATTGGGAATAAAGGCCCATACTTTAACATATGTAATGTTATTTTTCTGGGTTTGGTTAAATAGTGAAATGTATATTATTTATTACAGAACGAATCTTCACACTAAGCCACTAAGGTCTGTCAAATAACCGCAAATGGATAAGAAGAGGTCAAAGCTATCAGGTGCTCAGGAACGCCTTACCGGTCTGGCCATCATCAGTATAAATCATACAATTGCTGAGCAGATTTCATATGATGATTTAATTCATGACTTTGCATCAAGGAAGGTAAGAAGAGTCAGGCTTTAGATGGCAGTTGTGCTGTGGTGCAATTTATTTTGTTTCTTGTTCAAAGTGTAGCATAATAATTACCCTCTTAAGTGTCTTATTCTATTTATGTGATAGAGCATTTGTACAATTTAGAAATTTGATTCTCTAGTTTATTTATGGCAGTTGTGCAATTTAATTTGTATTTTTCCTGTTCATAGTATCATAATTACATTCTCTTAAGTGAGTTATTCTATTTACGTGATGAAGGATTTGTAAAATTCAGAAATTTGAGTCTTTGTTTTGGTTCTGAAGTTCCAACAATTAGTCCAATAAAAAGTTATTTTGTGAAAGAGTTATGTGTGTCCTTTATTTTAGGGGGATTCGAATGTGTGTGTGTTGGCGAACAGGGGGGGGGGGGGCGCTGAAGGTGAGGTTCGCCCAGGGCGTCATGTAAGCTAGGACCGCCACTGGTTGTAGCAGTGTTGCCAGATCTACAGATATATCTGTAGATCTACAGATTTTATGAAGCAATTCAGATTTTCAGATTTTTTCAATAATTTATGCATAATCTACAGATTTTTAATCCAGCAAGCAATCATTATTATTTACTTCCAAAATTTACAACAAGGAAATATTAGGCCTACAGTCTCAATCAATAGGACACAAATGTTCTCGGTATTCAGTTTCAGAAGTCGAGTCGACTCGCTTCTGACTACGATATACATGCCGATTAAATCATTTAATCGGCACTGATTGGTTGATATTCCCTCTACGTCATGGTAGCATGGAATGTTTTTGTTTTTGTTGAAAAAAATTATATTTGTTTAAATCTAAAAAGGATTTTTTTTGGTTTCATTTATGTGTATGAATTAAAGAAGTATTCCGGTGTTCTTATAGTTATTACAGCAATAACCAAAAGGTATTTCCTTTGTCACAAAGTAACGGAATTCAATTTGTTTACTTTCATTTACTTTATTTTTTTTATGTTAAAGTGCCATATTTATATAAGTTTATAAAAATAAAGAAAATATTATACAAGATTTTATCATTGATAATACCTTTAAGAGAGTAAATTAAATAAAAATATGTCAATTATTATTTAGATAAATATTATAAATCTACAGATTTCTACAGATTTTTTAATCAGATTTATCAGATTTTTAAAAATTCCATCTGGCAACACTGGCGTTGTAGACGGTACTTAATATAGCATAGTAAATATTATGGCATTTGTGTAAGGTACAGATGCCATATTTTGCTATTTAATATAATTTATAATTTTTTTTTTTGTTGATTATACGCATTATACACCATATTGTTAACAAAATTTCTAATATTTTCTCTGACCACCCCTTGAGGGTGGAAAAGCGCCAAATCATTACTCGGAAAGCTCTGGGTTTGAGTCTCGGACTGGGCTTATGATTTCAATGATTGAGGTGTTCGTTCGTTCCCCTTGTGAGTTAGTCGTTCAAATCCCACGAAAAGCTGTAGATTCCGTTCGTCAGATGACTTCAGATGTTACGAATGGAAGTTAAAGTATTTTTTCGCGTAATAGCGTGTAAACTCATCGTGTTTCCGACATTCCTGTCGTCTTTTGGGACCGTTTGTTTGTCTGTTTGTATAGTATAAATATAATATTGTTCCTTACTGTACGCACACAAACGTGTACACACAATTAGTACTAATGGGAAGAAAATTACTAAAATTAACTTAGTAACATTCAGCAATAATCTCTTGTACGTTTATAAAGTGGCTATGTAGGTATGACAATACGCGGATATTAGATTTTAACTGTCATTAAAATTGTCAGCTAGGCAAATTTAGTTTAGACTTTTCAAACGTTATAATGCCATTATTTACGAATGATACTTGGAAATGTTGGCTCTGCAGTGTTCTAACAATGGTGGACTGAATAGAACGGAACAAACCCGAATGAATGATATCTCGCATAACTCAGGTCACTAGAGGTCAGGGGTAGGGAATCTTGAGTGCCACATTAGGTCATATATGATAGAATAAAAATTATCCGGAGTAAAAGAGCCGCACGTATAAATATACTATTTTTTATTGTTTAATAATAATAATAATAATAAATAATAATAATAAATAATAATACAATAAAACCACATCGGGGCTAATACATAATTGAAATAATATAAGTAACTTGACTGTCTTGTACAAATTAATGACGATAAAGTAAGAACAATAATATTAACATTTTAAACAAACGTACTGTATTGTATTGTTCATAAGCGTTTCATTTCATTTTTTAAACTTTAATATTAGTGAAGCATTTGATATAAATTTATAATTTAAAAGCCACAAGAATGGGTCTTCGAAGCCGCAAGTTCCCAACCTTTTGCTGTAGATAGTTTTTAAGAATTAACATTTTTCAAATAAACGTAAATGTGACACGATTTAACATTCGTTAGTAACTTAATGACTGGAAATAGTTAGTCCTGGCAAAACTCGCACCAAATGAAGTTCAGTACTAATATATCAAATATAATGGTCAGGCATCACTACGGCAAAGAGGAGTATCTTGAAGCCAGAGGAGCTACAAAAAGAATAAATAAATAAAATAAAATGGATAGGGATCCCGTTTTACAGGAACAAACTACACGGGTATGGATCTGATCCAGTTCTACACCAGTACCCATGCGCTCTATATAAGCATTATTAGTGGGTTATTTTTTTATTTTTTATTTTTTTCAGAGCTGATGGTATGAATATCACTTGAAACCCATGTCTCGCTAGGAGAGAGTTTTTCCCATCCAAGTGTGCGATATCTATCGGTGTTAACCACACTGTACACGTTCGTTTCTTCATATTCTAGAGCAGGGGTTCCCAAATTGGTGTTCCGCGGAACACAATTTGGGAACCCCTGTTCTAGAGGATTCACTTTTAAAATGCATCAGCTTTTAAACAGCATCGTTTCTCTACAGCAGGGGTTCCCAAATTGTGTTCCGCGGCACTTCTCACGGTATACAAGCGTTCCGCGGAACACCAATTTGGGAACCCCTGCTCTACAACATCAACTTCACAATCCAATAGTAAGTGAACGTTTCTTCTATTTTATTGTACTTAGATTCGATAAAATTCAATATTTCTCAGTCCTCGTCTTGCATGATCAAAATCATTCTCATTCCCCGCTTTTAATTACTGTTCTCTTTGAAAAACTATTTTCAATGTATACTGTTTAAAACCTTATTCCCTAGCTATACACAAGCTCAACCTAGTTCTTTTCATGTAATTGATGCCTTTTTCTTTGGGTCATTTGAAATGTAGTTAGCTCTGTTATTCCAGAATTGTACAAGACTACAGGGATTGCTGTAGTGCCGCTTGCTACCATTTTATTTTTAATGTTTAGTTTAGAATCTGAGGTAGTATTTTGTCACCAAACTTCTTTTCATCTTGCGATTTCTTCTCGACCTGCGTGTTAATGGGCATTTTTGCCCACGATATCCGATATCGCTATCAGAAGTTGAATATGGTTCTACTTTGCGTCACAAGAGAGGTTAGTAGAGAGAGAAGCGTTCAGTGGTTCAGGCGTGAAATCGATTCGTTATTTATTAATCATATTCGTACATCACCGTCGGTCGGTCGTTCATTAGAAAGTCTTAAGCTGTGAAGGATAGAATTCTATCGTTTCCAGTTTGTTTGTAACTAGAATTGGCCGTCTTAATGACGAACCATGAAGATCTTCCTTCATTTCGCTATTTTTTTTAGTAAAACCACCACTAACGATGGCGCGTCCATCGCCTCGTCGAGTAAATTTTGAATAGGAGAGTCGGAAAGAAAAGTTGTGGCGGTTTCTTTTGTAGTGTATGAACACGATCACGAGATTTGAATCTTCATTCTAACCGAGTGGCTCACACTTATCTTGAACACAAATTCGTATAACCGCTCTCCTTAATTATTAATCCTTCCACATATCATATGTTGCACCCCTTTTTGTGGTCGTTTAAGTTTCATTTGTATTTAGTAATTTTTTATGCCAACAGGCACGTCATCAGGTAGCATTTGCTAAAGCAAATTAGTCTTCTTTGACTTTACTAACAGGAATACTTTTCCATTCGTTATTCGCTCAAAAGAAATAAGCAGCAAAAATATAATTCGAAGCCACCATTACCCTTCTACGTTATCCACGTCCAAAATAACTAAATCACCCCAAATACATACTGCGATGTTTTACTCCATAACACTAGAAATGTACAAAGAATCCCAGCTCTCGCGCATCCTCTCGTTCGAGCGTTAGTGCGTCACAGGACAAATTTTCTTTTAAATATGTTTGCCCCCTTCAACAATTACACTGAGAACATTTAAGTAACTACATTTGAGAAAATGTGTCAATTTGACTTTTTTTTTTGGATTGTTTTTGCGATTAATTTCATAGTTAGTCGTAACATTTACATAATTGCTTCAGCATGCGTCATCAAGTGGGATTTTAAGCTTCTTTTCCATTTTGTTTCGAAACCGCATTCGGAACATTTAAACAATTTTGTTTCAGTGTGTGTCAGTAAGTGAAATTTTAAGCTTTTTTTCCATTTTGTCGCAAACTCACACTGAGAACATTTAAACGTTTTTAGCTCAGAATGAGTTAATTTATGAATTTCTAAATAGTCTTTCTGATTAGTTCCAAAATTACAGTCGGTGCATTTAAACATTTTTATTTGCGAGTGCGTGAACTCGTGAACTTTTAAATTATCTTTTCGATTCGTTTCGTACTTGCATTCAGGACACTTAAATCGTTTTGTTTCGGAATGCGTTAACACGTGATTTTTTAAAGTATCCTTTCGATTGGTTTCGTAATTACATTCTGAACATTTAAACATTTTCGTTGTAGTATGAGTTAGTAAATGGACTTTCAAATGTTTCTTCCAATTAGTTTCGTAACTGCATTCAGAACATTTAAACATTTTTGTTTTGGCATGATTTAATATGTGATTGTTTAAACTGCGTTTGTGATTCGTTTTATAATTACATTCCGTACATTTAAATAATTTGGTTTCCGAATGTGTCAGTGAATGAAATTTTAAGTTCTTTTTCCATTTAGTACCGAAATTGCATTGAGAACACTTAAATATTTTTTTTTCAGGATTCACAATGTAGTGTTCTTCATTCTGGATTTGATGACTGCATTCAAAGCCAGAACTGGTAAATTTCAAGTTCCGGGATTCGTTCGATGAAAGCTCGTTGTCCACTGATTTTTCAACTTCAATCCCGTCAGATAGATAATGCATCCTTTTCTTTTCTTCATGATTCATGAAATTCATCTGATGACGGTGGGGGGACTCGCTACTTTTAGCTTCTTCGATTACTGCAATGTCGTCACTCTCCTGGAGAAGAAATACAACATGAATGACTTTTAGTAAGTAGTTATTGACGTGTAGACACGGGAAAAGGGACCATTACTCCATAAATACCTATAATCAAATCTTCCTATTTACATACATGTGGGGCTTACCATAGGTTTCCAGCCCGACTATCAAGGAATAATCGGAACCCCATGGAAGTTGTAGATATGTAGCACAATTTCACTGATAAATAAAAACTCATTACTGAATTTTTTTTTTTTTCCAGGCAGTGGCTAAATCTCCGCAGAAGTTGCCAATTTTATGAAGATGGAATACATTGAATATTCGAATCTCGAGAGAGAGTCAAGGAAATTCATGCTAATATAGTGCAATCATTAGGTCAAGATCCCCACCCACCCCATCTATCGAACACGGTTAAGGTGTGGTCTCCTGTATTCAAGTGTGGCAGACTTAGCATAGATGATAAGCTAAGGGTCAGGACGACCTACTGAGCTGACAGTTGATGAAATTGTGAATGAGGGTCTTGACGGCAGACAAGCGCATCACCATTAGGCAATCCGCCCGTGTCCATGGAATAGGAAAGGTAGATACCCAGAAACTTGACACCAGACTGAAGATTTCTTACTATGCGATCCACAGGCATGCTGTGACCTAGAATAGAATGAAAATAAAGTAAACAGTAGAAATACCCACGTTCTCTCGCATGCTCAAAGAAAGCCCGTAGATCGCATTGGCATAAGAAGTTTACGTGAAATTTGCATCCTGGTACTACTTTTAGTATGGTGTCATTTTTTGGGTGTCTATTGTCACAACCTTGTCATGGAAAATCTATTTAACCGTTTTCTTTTATACTGGTAATACGTTTTTGTCTGTCATCACTATGTGAAGAATAGCATTCGTTAACCCTTTAACGACGGATGGTACCTTAAGGTCCACCAGAAATAATAATATAAGTTGTACTACAATGCCTCGTTTTTATAAATGTTTATATATAAGTGTCATTTAGTTGTTGGGAAAGGAACCCAAAATGTGTATCATTTCAGTGACTAGTTACTAAAATATTTAGTTTTGAATAACAATAAAACCTATACGTTCTGGTAACAAAAATGACCGCATAGGCGGTCACTCTTGCTACCACAACGTATAGGTTTTATTGTTATTCAAAACTAAATATTTTAGTAACTAGTCACTGAAATGAGACATATTTTGGGTTCCTTTCCAAATAACTAAATGACATCTGCATAAAAACGAGGCATTGTAGTATAATTTATTATTTCTGGTGGACCTTAAGGTACTATCCGTCGTTAAAGCATGCTTGAAAGACCCCTTCTTAACCGTGTTGCACTCAAGGTGTCTGGAATCTCGACCTCAAGGAAACTGTCTAAGAACAGTTCAGACTACGCATTGTAGATAGTGTTTATAACCCAAGGAGAGGAAAATATTTTTTTGAACAAAAATAAATTTTAATTACGCGTATCTTAAACTATATATTCCTACAGAATAATGCAACTATCATCGAATAAAGAGTGTGTTCAAAGATGTTACACCACCCTCCTGAAGTAGCTGTACCTTTCCAAAAAGAAAAGGAGAGGTTCTTACCTGAGATGGATACATAACTTTGTGAATCAAAACGGCTTTCTACGATCACAAGGTCAGTTTTTCCAGAGTACTAAATGGCTGCCCACATCACCAATTTGGGATTGAACAAATCATATGAAGCAAACTACCGGAATTTTGATTTATCTGCATGAACCATTCGTATAGTTTACTCTTAATCGTTGGAGAGAGCAATAGCTTACGTTTAGCTACACGTCCTGTGTTCATAGTTGCATGTAGGACGCTCGCTGAGACTAAGAGGAAATAATACGAGTAGTTCATGCAGATGAATCAAAATTCTGGTAGTTTGCTTCATATAATTTGTTCAATCCCAAATTTGTGTAATCCACTGTGAAATTCAGTGGTTGTGCTGTTATAATGTGGGCAGCCATTCAGTACTCTGGAAAAACTGACCTTGTGATCGTATAGCGCCGTCTTGATTCACAAAGTTGTGTATCCATCTTAAATAAGAACCTACTTTTCTTTTTGGAAAGGTGCAGCTACTTCCTCTGACGGCATCCTGGTTCAAGAGGAACGGTGCAATATATTCATTCCCCCAAGTGCAGGAGTCACTGAAGAAGAACGCGCTTCTCTTGCAGGTGGTTACACTGGTTATGGACACAAATTCCGTCGCATATCTTAAAGTTGGGTTTTTTTTTTCCTTGATGAATTATGGTTTCATTTTATCTGTTGATTTTCTTCAATGTTGAAGGAGTCATTTCGGACTTTTTGCTGGACTTGCTTTGCTTGGTATCTCTTTCTCGAGTGCAGTTGCTAAAGTCATTTTGTTCCTTCAACAGTAATTGATAAAGAAGTCTTCTCAACACAAATTACTTTGGAGAACGCAACTTGAAGTGAGATTGCTCAACCAAAATGATTTGTCACATAAGCAGGTTAGCTTCAGAGACCCAAAGAATCCCTTATTTAAAGGTTGAAGTTTATGGCTAACTAGCATGAGGATGAAAAATGAGCAAAACGGGATCTTTCTCACATGACGCCAATTCTGGAAATGCTGAAGCCAGACTCCAAAATCAACAACAATGTGCCTGAAAGTGCTTCCTCAAGCTTCTTTCCCTTTGGTGGGCACAATTAAAATCCTGGTTTCGTCCCTGTTAAATATTAGGTGTGATCGGAATTTCTCTTCTTAAATTTATTTTAGGTTTCTAAAAACGTTCAACTCTGGTCTCGTTCAATCTCAAACTGACCTCCTCGTGACTATAATGTAAGACCCTGTCGTTTGCAGAATGCAATACCCATCTTTCCCAGCAAGTTTTTCTTTCTTAAATCTACGCAGAAGATTGCTTCAACGAACTGATACGCTAATGACACCGTCTTTCATCTTAATCCTTGCAGTGCTTGTCCAACTCACGATTCATCACAGCATCGGACACAGCTTTCAATCTTCCAAGAGAAGTAAAAATAGCACCCTGTCAAAAAGAGAAACTATTACATGTGAACATCATGCAATTGAAGGACACATTTAAAGATTACTCTGTCAAATGGCGAAGTAATACAACCGTATTTAACCGCAAGCTATTAATGACTAACCGTTTTCAGTTTTTCGAAGAGGACACACTTTTGTCTAAGTGAAGCTGCCACTTGCTAATCCTGGCTCTTTCAGCTTCTCTCTGCGTATACTAAATGTCGGTTATTCGTTCTTTTTTATTTCATGATTTTCAATGGCTGGAGTAATCTGAAAGAAAAGTTACAAATAATTAAACAGCAAAAACTGTCGTTTAAGAGCACGCAACCCTGGCAGGTAAAAGTGCGTGCGTGCGTGCGCACTATCAGTTCACAGCAAATAATTACTGAAAATGTTAAAAGATGGCAACACGCATTAAACAAACATGTGGTGACCAACCACGGTGTGATTGTTCCGAAATGTTCTTTCACTACAAAAATGTTTACCACGAACTATGAATTGTTATACAGGGTGTACATAAAGTCAGGATCTATTTTTGTGAAGCACTTGGAAATTATATGGAATTCAATCATAAAATGATAAAGTGGTAACATTTATTAAATAATTAAGAGTAGGATTCGACGTGACGCCCATCAGTATCCCTGCACAACTCAAATCGTTCCGCAGCATTTCTAAACACATTCTGGAGCATTTGCGGGGTTATGTTATCTGCAGCAGTTCGTATACGTGTACGTAAGTTTTCAAGACTCGTAATCTTCGTCTGATAGACGTGCGATTTGATAAAGCCCCATGCAAAGAAATCTAAAGGGGTTCAATCTGGTGATCTCGCTGGCCAAGGTCTGTTGCTTCCGCGTCCGATCCAGCGATTTGGAAAACGTTCATTTAGATAATCCTGAACAATTTTGGCATAGTGACAAGGAGCACAATCATGTTTATAGACGACGGTACTAACAATCCTATCCCCGTCGTCTATCAACATGATGGTGCTCCTTGTCACTATGCCAAAATTGTTCAGGATTATCTAAATGGACGTTTTCCAAATCGCTGGATCGGACGCGGAAGCAACAGACCTTGGCCAGCGAGATCACCAGATTTAACCCCTTTAGATTTCTTTGCATGGGGCTTTATCAAATCGCACGTCTATCAGACGAAGATAACGAGTCTTGAAAACTTACGTATACGAACTGCTGCAGATAACATAACCCCGCAAATGCTCCAGAATGTGTTTAGAAATGCTGCGGAACGATTTGAGCTGTGCAGGGATACTGATGGGCGTCACGTCTCCATAGAGGGTGTCCCAGAATTAACTATCTATTTCAATGAAATCGGACAAATTTTTTAAAAACACACTTTTATTTATGTTTATTATGTTTAATGTGTTAAAAATGTATAAATTTCTAAATTTGTTTCATAATTTTATTTTCATAATTTTTCATTATCTGGTCCAATGAAAGACCGTCTGAAGTCATAGAATGGCAAAGAGACTCTCCAAAAGTTAACGTGTGGCTTGGAATGACCAAATCCAAAATTTATGGCCCATTCTTCTTTGCGGAAGCAACTGTAACAGGTACCGTCTACCTTGATATGCTTCAGCAGTTTCTCGAACCACAGCTTCTTGATGATGGCATTCTTGATAATGTTGTGTTTCAACAAGATGGAGCACCATAAATTTTGGATTTGGTCATTCCAAGCCACACATTAACTTTTGGAGAGTCTCTTTGCCATTCTATGACTTCAGACGGTCTTTCATTGGACCAGATAATGAAAAAATTATGAAAATAAAATTATGAAACAAATTTAGAAATTTATACATTTTTAACACATATTAAACATAATAAACATAAATAAAAGTGTGTTTTTAAAAAATTTGTCCGATTTCATTGAAATAGATAGTTAATTCTGGGACACCCTGTATAATTTCCAAGTGCTTCACAAAAATAGATCCTGACTATGTACACCCTGTACATATATGCGTAAGGAGCCAGGGCTACGTTGATCAGAGAAGGTAAGCGACATTGGGGCTGGGTAGACGTTGGATGGGTGACTCCTCTACATCCAGATTATATAGCGACCGTGGTTCAGATCTCACGTGAAACTGTAGGTCCCCTCTGTCATATGACCTTAAATGCTACAAAGGAGGTTAAACTTCATCAAAACAAAACTGTCCGAAAGACAGCACTGCCCCCTCCTATATTTGTGACCTTTACCTTTGGTGCTAAAACCCGATTCTTGCTCAAGATACATCGTGGGGGTAGAGAGTCATCAATTTATGATGATTTGTTCAAAAGTTGATAAAGGAAGCCGGTTCTTACTAACGACACATCGTCTTGTGTGTGCGTGTAGTTTCATTCATTTCTGTTAAGTGCTCCAGAAGTTATAACACAGACACACAAATATGACGAACAGACGCACGAGCAAATATAATCCAGTACAGCCCATCCAAATTTATCTGGTCGGGGACATAAACCTGAGGGGCCAGAATTATATAACAAACACGAAAAATTGCATATTTACCTGTAAATCCTGGTAAAACGGCGATAACATCTTAAATTTCTTCTGCAGACCTCCATCATACGACCTTAGATGTTGCGAAAGAGGTTAAAAAACCCAAGCAATCCATGCCTGAGCTAAATATGAAGGATTCACAGTGTTGCCACTCATAATTACGACCACTGCGTACTTTAATCCGATTTTACCCTATAACTTATTCCTCTCTTTTTTTTAACAGAAACCTCAATATTATGGGTATGTAGAACGATTATACAAAATGTTCCTAAAGTTTTGAAAATCAAAATTAGTCATGACTTCTTGAATATCAAACTTAGAAGAACGGTTAGACTTTGCTCGAGTTTCCCTTCGAAAGGTATGCAAGACATTTCAAAACACACAAACACTCAATCTCTCCAGCAAATAATTGCGTGGGTATGATTACAAATCTGGGCAACACTTGTAGACATGGAAACATACTTGTCCTCCCCTCATGAGAGAGACCTTCAATATCCAATCTGGCAATTCCGACTTACGCGCCACTTACCAAGACCACTGAACGATCCCTATTTCTACACCCTTTGCTTCAGTGTAAGCGAAAGACTATAAAACGTGGCAGTATAAAACATGTAATTCGAGTCCACCTATATAGGTGTGCAAAAGGGTGATGAACACTTCCAGCACATACTATACACCTGGATACCAAATCATTTTCAGATAAGCAGCAACTTCAAATTTAAAACCGAAAATAACCTTTTGCTCTTATGGCAACCGTATTCCACGCCCTTCGACCGCCGCTCACCATAATTTTAATCGCAACCTCGCAGTGATCATTCGCTAAAATGGGAGATATCAAAGGGTAAGGCAATGGCTTTATACCACTCGATGTAGGAAATTTGAAGTTGAGGAGTAGGAAGTTATTAAATTTTATGTGAAACGTGAACGAATGAAGTGTGAAATTAAGCAAGGGAGGAAGAGGTGTCATGAACATATGAATGAGTACGTGTTAATGGTAGATGTCTGTATGCTACGTTTCAGTGAAAGTACGAGTGATTGTAGTCCACGTGCCATGTGGATAATGAGATTGCATTGGGTGATCTGAATGGGAAAGTTGGAGTCGGCCCGCGACCTTGAGTGAATGACAAGCATGATGCGTGTAGACTGAATGACAATGGCGATAAAATTTGTGTGTGTGTGTGTTACACACGACATGTATTCATAAACGAGGTACCGATTTTCCATTCCATGAGGGTCATGCGTTAAAAAATTAAGCAAACTAATGTGCTATCGTACCTATATTCTAAAGATATTTTAACTCCTTAAATAGTGAAGTATTAGTAATATACTCTAACCTAAACCTAATCATTGACATATTTCCTCAACAACAAACACGCTTCCGAATTTTTAAAAATGTTTATATTTCAAGGTACCAAAAGTAAATAAGTAGGGGGGAAGACGTATTCCTATGCGAGTTATCACTCACAACCTTATTTATGCCCATCTAACGTTCGCGCGTGCGCACCATGCTGTTCACAAAACCTAGAAAAGAAAGGATTTTTTTTTTTTTTTTAAAGCAAGACACTGTATAGGAATTTCGCACTCAAAACTAACAAATATATAAATAACTAAAGAAAATTTTTAACTTTCTGATCACTGTAGAATCTATCTTTAATATTGTTAAAATGAAATACAGTACTAACTGTTTGCATATATAAGAAATAGCAACTAAATAAAATTTATAACCCTCTTCCATCACTTGTAATAAATTTTTTTTAAATCATTTAACAAATTAGAAGAAACATTGTCTGCTTCAGTTAAGTTCATTAGACTTCAAAAACAAAATGTTATTTAACTCTTTATGAACAGATTTTTCTGTAGGGTTAAGTTATAAATGCGTGTATATGAAAGGTTAGAAATTTGTAACAGTTGTCCATATAGGGTTAAGGAGGTTTCTGACAAAGATGACCTCAAATCATCGAGAATGAAGTGTATAGATGAAAAGAGCCTCTCCACACTGACGAGTTGGAGGAAGGGCAGAAACTATTTGAGCAGTTTCTACTAAAGGATTTAGTCATTTGGTTTCAGGTTTTATAAATTCAGTAAAAAAGATAAAGATAGAATAGTTCTTATAGGGCCTAGAGCAGGGGTGGCCAACCTATGGCGCATTGGATAATTAGAAGTGGTGCACTGCTGCTCTCAGTAACTAATTTAACTCCAAATATTAAAAGCTTGGTGAAATCAAAACAGACAAAAGTCTCATTAAGGTAAGTAATGTTTACGTTGTTTTTATATTAAATCATTATATCATGAAAAAATGCTAAATATATCTATATTAACATATTTTATACAAGAACTGAATGGGGGTACAAGACTTGTATGGCGCATCTGAACTCATGCGTGAAAAAATTGGCGAATGAAATGTAAAAGGTTGGCCACCCCTGGCCTAGAGCATCAAGGAACTTGAGAAACGTTATTCGAAAAAGATCAGGATATGGTTGGTGTTTTAAATGAAAATACTAACAAAATACCGCTAGAATATGTGGTATACCAGCTGCTTTTAAGTTACTGGTACTGGTATTTGGTACTGATACTGGTTTTCAGCCCTGATTTTAATTCACTGTTCACCAACAATGATTGGAAAAAGGTCCTAAAAACATGAGCTGAAAAAGTTAAACCGAGAAATTTCGTGGTCTTTCATTTTTCTTTAAATAATTTGCAAAGTACTTATATATTACGTAATCTTTCAGAAATCTTTCTACTATTACTAACGACAACGACGACGTAAAATCCGACAAATTGTTCGTCTCGACCATCGATCGACTCTACCAGCTCGGCTCAAAATTATTTTTTTTTTTTAACAACCATACACAAAGGCGTACCATTAAATCCAGAGGGTCAATTTCCATTTCAACAATCTCTCCTTCCTCTTGTTTAGTCTGGAAAAAAAATGGAATAATGTTTCTCGTTTAAGAAAAATTCAAAATAAATGTCTAACATACATACATATACACATATACATATACATACATATACCATCCTTATCTTTGCCAAGTTTCACTCTGTAACATTCGTAGTTTAACAACTTGTTACTCCAATTACAAATATTTAAAATACTTTTTCTTCTATTTGGCCTTATTACCAGTCACAAAGGACAGAAACTGGCACAGCGCTCAAGCCAAACTAACGCGAACCATTGCCCTAACTATGTACTGGATTATTATTATTATTATTATTATTACTACTACTACTATTACTACTACTACTAACTAGCACCATCGGGAGTCGAAACCCCGACCTCAATGTCATTTTGCTTATAGGGAAATAATGTTACCCAGTGAGCTATAGGCGCTGGTCATTAAGCCCTATACTACTTTAATTTTAACGTGAGTTCTTCAATGAATGCAACTTTCAATAAATTTACCCTCCACTCGTGATTAAAATTTGATTCGGGACCAAAACTTTATGCGGCTAATTCCATCTCCTCTCAAAGAACTATAAAGTCTAACAATGTACTAGCGCATTTGAATTTCAAAGATTTAACGTTAATTTCGCCGGAAGTATATGAACACACTGGAACCTCATTTTTTAAAACAATTCTCTCTCATTCAACTTTCATAAAATCACGCAACTCCAATTTGTTTCTTTGGAGATTAGGTCTGTTCACGTATTGTACAACCCATTTCTCATTATCATGAAGTGGGGAAAACCCTCGAACTGGGCACCAAAGACATTCGAATGAATTACGCACGATACAAAGGGATCACCACCAAGAATAAGAAGGTACCATCCCAACATATGGGATTCAGTGTAACTTTTCATGACGAGGTTGGGGGTATGCCTATAGTGGTAGGTCAGGTAAGAATGTTATGTAATGATGGGGTTGTTTAACCCCCTTCACAACATATAAGGTCATAATATGACAGAAAAGGCCCACAGCTTCACGTGGGATCTAAACCACAGGTGCTACATAATCTGGGCGCAGAGGACAGTCTCCCAACTACTACCCAGACCCAATGTCGATTAACTTCGCTGATGGACGGGACAGTGTTACAACATTAGCCAGGGTCAAGTGAGACAAAGTCTCCATTTACACACTTCACAAACTGCTCCCATCCTTGTTTCTTGTTAATTCTTGTGACAAATTAACACATTCACCGGCAGCACTTTTTAAGAAGGTAACCAGCTACTGCCAGCATTTTTGCAAGTTTTTACCCAGCTACAAACAAGGTGTCGCCAAATATTTAAACAGAAATTAAAACAAAAGATATCTCTAAACAAAATATACCAAAATAAAGCTTATTCAAGAGGAGATTTCTCGTCTTTGGTGGTGAATGTGTTAATATCAAATTCCACGTTCATTCACACATTCACTAATTCCAACTTTTTTTTACGCGGTCTTCCGCAGCTTCTCGCCTGTATGTACTGCCTATTAAACACCTTCACAATTCTATCATCATTCATTCTCATCACATGACCATTAGGGTGTGACAGTTGCCCCAACTTTGTCCTACAATGCTGTTCAAAATTTTGGTGTTGCATATTGACATAAAAAATACCCACGTGCAATTTTTTGAAGATTCATGCATATTCGAGTGAGCACCAGCAATTTGAAAAATAGCGATTTTGCTTATACGGCATACGCGCCTATATATGAGATTACACAACCATCATAAGGGATATTAACACAAATCATTTGCCTGTCTTAATTAAAAGCTGTTATCACTAACACAAAAAAAGTTAATCATTCTTATTCTCTCATGATACATTAAGGGGTTTTATCATATATTCACAAGGTATTATTTCTCTAGAGCAAGAAACCATGATTTCTGTTCGGAAACAGATGATCGTTTGCGCTGATTAGGAACGCGGAGTCTGTCATTTTCAACTACTTGAAGGACTTCTTGAAAGCGCTCCTCATCCCTGGCAACATTAAGAAAGTCATGGCAAAGTTTTACACCACGCTCTGCAGCCTCATTGACGACCTGAAGCTTGTCCACAACCCGTTTCATGTTCAGGTAGTCGTCATGATCCGCCCATTCACTGGCTGGACTGTGGAGAAACTGATAGGGCATGCCTAAAATGGTGAAGAACCGGCTTGAGTCAGGCCCAATTAGGTCCACCAGGGCAGTGCCACTTTCTGGGACAGGGGGAAGATATGGCTTTCCATAGCCCCCATGATTGAGCCCCACTCTCTTAGTAACTTCAGTGCCTTCATGGCAAAGAAGGGCCTTCCTCATCTCCTCTTTTGTCCTTTCTTGTACTTGGGACGAGAACAAAGCCAGTGGGGCCAACTCCTCAGTTAGGTACCAAGTGTGTCTACCGAGTGCCACACGTGCTTTGTCAACTATTGTGGCGTCATATGGGGCAAATTCAGCCAAGGTTTCGACCAAATTCAAGTCATTCAGTGGCGCACTTGCTGGAACGGGGCAAACAATCCACCATGGGACATAAACAGCGACTGTGAACACAGCAAACCGTTCTAACTTGCTGATTTTACTTTTAGTCACAACCTCGGCTTTGGGAAATTGCTCTTTGATCTGGCCTGACAAAAGAACAATCTTGAGGGTATAGAGCAGTTTAGCCATCCACCTTGCTTTGTGAAGTGCGCCGGGGTAGACCATTGTGAAGTTCACTGGCTCGGATCCTTTAGTTACAAGCAGCAGACAAAGCTCTACCAGCTCCTTGTAGTCGCCACGTGTAAATGGTTGGGCTAGAGATTCACGGAAGAAGTCAGCCATCTCCTGCTGGCGCTCCTCAAACACTCCAGGCATTGCGGGTAGTAGTATTTCTTTTTTTCATTGTATGCCAGTTGAGAGAAATGGTTCTTGAACCTAGAAATGCAATTATTGGGATTTTGTATTTCGTACTAATCTATAATATTGTTTTAGGGGTATTAAGATTGATATGATCGATCATTTGCTTGGTGTTAGTATATCTTATAAGTCTAATAAAAGAAATTCCACTAAATTTGTTCATTAGATAATAATATTCCTTGTTATTTTGTAAAGCTTATGACTCACCTCTGGAAAACCATTATGTTTGGACTTGAAGAGCCCTCCACTTTCAAGCAATCCCAGCAAACACCTAGGATGACTTCGCCCACATGCCTGCGACAGGCGCACCAGAATACGGCACGCTCTAATTCCTTTTGGAGGGAGACGCAAGCAGCTGTTTTTTGTCCTGAAAAAAAAATGTAATTGTAGTTTAAGGCCACCATTTCAGGCACGTGCTTTTTTGCGGATTTCTGTCAAATCATTCACTGTATTTTGGTATTAATGTCGTGATAAATTCACGCTGATGTTTGAAATAGGTTTACCTGTATTGGATGAAGTTGTGTCGAAAACCATACCAACGACATTCTGTTCACACTCCCAATCGACCAGAAGTTGTTTGGTTGCTGTTGATATCAAGTCTCCTTGAACCAGGCCAGCTTTTTGAGTCAAATGCGGAAGAGGTGGGACTCCAAGAAGCTTTGTGCCATTGACACCAGACACAAGAATGGGCAGGCGGTCATCAGTGCCTTTGGAATCCAGCGTGTCCATAAGTTTACCATCCCAGTGCACCAGTACTTTGTCTGATGGTTGCCATTCATCCATGATTTTTAAACTTATTTCTGACACGATGGAAGCTCGGTATCGGTGGGCCGTCCTTGCATTTAGACTCAGCTTTGATGTATCTCCACCACATGCAGATACAAGGGAGTACACAATTGCACTCAGCTGGGTCGGCGAGATGTTGTTTCGAACACTGCATGAAACAAGTTCTGCCGACTTCAGAATATCATGGGGCACAAAAATTGAAACTCCCTCTTTCACTGTTCTCCGATGTTTTCTCTTTGGTTCAGCAGTGCTGGCCTCATCAGAGCTAATAGGTGAATCAATATCAGCCTGTACATTCTCAGCATGATCACATTGCTCTCTCTCTTGTCGCTTCTCTTCTCGCATCTGCCTTTTGTCGCTTCTGAACCTTTTCTGTGAGTACTTTGTTTACCCCAGAGTAGGTAGCTACTCTGTCACTTAGCATGCTTTTCATAAAAAGTATGTCAGTATCGATGGCATCTTGTTCGGCCTGAGTTTTCCCCTTTTTCGCAGCCGCCATGTCTTTCAACACTGTGTTCTTATAAAATTTCATCGTCAGGCTCAATTCTGATTTAAACTTCATAATTCCAGGATCATCAGCCCGTCTTCTACCCTCATTCTTTTTCATAAGCATCATGTAGTCTTTGTCATAGTAAGTTTTAATCACTCGGCCAATATTGTTCCTGCCTGTAATGGTCGGGACAGTCGCCTTCTGGTAATGCAAAAGCACATTGTCAATGGTGGCAGATAAAGCCTGGTCCCAATGCATATCCCGAAGGTTTGCTAACAGACATAGTAAGACCTGCCTATTAGTTGGCAGTTTGCAGCCCTTTATTTCCTTTTCTTCTTCTCGGGGTACGGTGCCCAATAACATTCTGACATACTCATCATCTTGTTGTGTATCCATGATTAAATTTTCTATTCACAACATCAAATCACTGTCAAGGGAAAAGAAAAGAGCATCATTAAAATTAAATGCAATAAAATAATACGTGGAAAATTTGTGGGTCAGCGTTCCAGACCCGGAAATGAAAATCTGATAAAATGTGCTATTTTCACACTTATTTATGAAGTTCATAAGCTGAAATAGCAATACTTGCTGGTACGACGGTGCTAGCTCAAACATGCACCGATCTCCAAGAAAATTTACAGGGGTGTTTCCTAGATAAATACACAACACTAAAACTTTGAACAGCATTGTAGGACCATTTTTTGATTTTTGGAGGGCAACGGTCACACCCTAATGACCATACCAATGCAGCATACTCTCCTTTGTTCTCATCCAGAATTACTTTTTCATTTCACAACTTTTCCAAACATCCTTATTTCTCATACAGTAAATTCATTTTACATTAAATTTTTTCAGTTTTTGTTTGTAAAGTCTATTATATGGGCAATCATCAGAATAAACAATGAGACATCAGACTATGCAGTGAATGACCTCACTTGGTAATCACTGAAATAAGAAAAATCTGAACATCTGAATACTGGATTAGTGATTATATATATATTTTTTTTTGCTAACTTGGTTTTGCTTCTGCCCGAATTGTTCATTCTAACGAGGATCAAGCTTGTCACTCCACCTTAGACCTACAGTTTAACGTGGAATCCGAACCACGCCCCACCAGCAGCCCAGTGTCTTAACCACTTGGCTACCCAGGGTACCCCCTTATCTACCAATTTTTCTCTTTACTGTGTGGAAGGATGAAACATCTGGGTTTTGTTGCGCGCCACCTGCCATCACTGGGTCTCGATCCCAGGCCGATGGATTTGTAGTCTACGACACTATATGACAATCCTTCATTTTCTAAAGCAAGAATACGGACAATGTCATCTTGTGAGGCTTTTGGCATACTCATATCTGTAGCTATTATTATCTTATTACAAATAAAGCACACTGACCCAAAATGTCAAAAACAATCAACAATCCACAATCAACCATGCCTGGCTGGCTGTGGGCAGGATGAGAATAAAAATCAACTCTCTCCTACATCAAATACTCCAAATTAGGCAGGATATTGCGCAATTTTTCAGAAAGACCAAAACATTCATATAATATCCTAAGGGCTATAGGGCTGAAAAGAACAGCTACCATACCTTAAGTAGTCTTCAGGTATGCCCAGTAAAATTGAAGACAAATGGATTTACCTTAATACAAGGTTCATGGCCATTAAAGTCTAACAGTTCTTCTTTGTCAGAAACATCCTCTGGTAATTCATTTTTGATGCAAGAGATCTGAAATTAAAGTTTACTTCATGAATTTCACACAGTACGGTAGCTGATTAAAATTTATTTCCCATTGGAGGAACTGTTTCTTCTATTATAACTAACCTTACATACATTAAAACTTGAAGTGGAAAGTGGATTAATTAAAATGAACAATTAAAAGATTCTAATCACTTCTTAAGATACTATGAATGATCTTAATGAAATGTAGCATTACTTCTGCGACACTCCTAATTTTATTTCTTATATAAAACTTAAAGAAACAACTAACTGAAGTCAAGATTCATCTAGCAGATCCTTAGAGATGTAGTGACCCAATCAAAAGGTTCAATTTAACCTTTAAGCCTAGATACTTTCAACAAAAAGAGAATTATTAGTCCCCAGAAGCCTTATACCAGTGGTTCCCAACCCTTTTTTGCTGCAACCCTAAATTGCCACCAACAGGACCACCCAACCCTCAGGATTATGATAAAATTTAAATACATATATAAATATAAACTAAATTTAAAAATAGTAAATATAGTAACCCCTGTGACCCTGATTTGGGTTGTGACCTGAGTTTGGGAACCACTGCCTTATACAGCAACAATTCATTGACAAAATAAATTTCTAGATGTTAAGATTGATTGACTGACTGACTAAATAATTATTTATAAAGTAAAGAAAATTTTTCAAATTTTGTTACAATAATTTTAATAAAATAAATAATTGTGAAATTGGACTATTTATTTAATTTAATTTGGTCCTTAAGATTTAGGCTTTACTGGGCTCTTAATGATAAAACATCCTTTTATAAATAGTTATGATCAATAATAGTAAAGTTTAATAATATTAAAGTTTAAACTATCCATGTTTGCGGATAAACACAGTACCTACAGTGGCCACAAATGAAACTGCATGTGTACCAATTTCAGTAAAAACATATATTATGTTATTTATTAAGAGAAAAAACACATGGTGAATAATTTTTTTATTTCAATATTTAGTTATTTCACCCTTAGCCTTTACTATTGCATTTACATGTGCTGGCATCGAGTGAAGTTTTCTGCAGTAATTTCTGTTACCCACACTTTTTTCAAGACTTCTATTAACTTCTATTATGGTGGCCTACTCATTCTCTGATTTCTGTATATGACAATCCTTCATTTTCTAAAGCAAGAATATGAACAATGTCATCTTGTGAGGCTTTTGGCTTACTCATATCTGTAGCTATTATTATCTTATTAAATAAAGCACACTGACCCAAAATGTCAAAAACAATCAATTTTCACAAACAAATACCGGTAGCAGGCCTGATACACTCCAATGAACACACTGACAATCAAATGAAATACATGCCTATTAATAGAAACATAAGGAATGCTGCCTGATGTACAATAATTTCTACATAAATAATCCTGATTGCTAAATGTCATGGTTTTCATGCTTGAACTCATCATAGAAAAATACAATAAGGGTGTGCAATTTCATTTGTGGGCACTGTATATTAAAATGAATTCACACACATTAATTACCTGGGGTTCATAAGTGAAGATTTCATGGCCAAATATGTAGTCTTTAAAATTATTTCTTTCAAGTAACTCTGTTTCCTTTTCGTCATTTTCACAGTCTTCAGTTTTGATAAATATTTCTTCAGTTTTGATAATAAAATTTTTGTTCTTCAAATCTGACTTGTTTTCATTTTCAGCCATTTTTTTTTTTTTTTTTTTTTTTTCTAATTTGTAGGTATGGTAGCTAGTAAACAATACTGACCTATTTTCAGTTTTTGTTCCTTAATATAGAAAACTGAACTGGAAAAGTTAGATAGAACTTTATGAATTATAGAACTTAACTCAAGTACATACCTTTGATTAACATGTAAAGCAATAACTATATCAATAGAACCATCTGTGCATGGTGGTAGGAAAGATATGGAACACATTTTAACAGTTATCTAATTTGTACCCTGAATAGATAGATAAACTTGATAACAAAGATTAAGTTGCCTCAAATATGATGAATCATCAAATGACCTGTGCAGGAATCAACCCTAAGACTCCTACATTTACTGTATACAATGGTTTGGTTCAATGAAGGTCATTTAACATATTAAATATAGCTACAATTTACTGCATCATAAAAATGACATTTTACACATACAAATATCCCTCATTTTACAATTGGGTTACATTCCCGAAAAACTGATTGCTAAGTGAATGATTGCCAAATGAGGATGTTATAACATGGGTTAATAGGGGATATGGTCCTACTGGATCACCTGCCCTAGTTATCTTCATGGTGCTGCTAGAAGTCACATTTTCTGCCAAGACCTTCAACTCAGGAGCCTTCTTGATGATGGTTAAGACAGTTGACTAGATTAGACCAAGCACTCTCACAGAGAGTTCGTCCCTTCACCACTCTCGTCGCACTTAATAATGTCCAGCTTAACCTCCAAAGTCAAGGACTTACAAGAGAGCTTAGCCTTAACTGATGATGCAGGGGAAGTAGCCACACTCTTACCCATCATTTTCAATGTTCACAGTCACTTAACACAGTCCAAATTAGCACCAAACAGTCTGCACAATGTTGCTTTGCACTCCACAAAGGCAGCGAATAACACAATGATCACAATCATGCACAATCTTACAGAATGATGCAGAGTGATGCAGAAGTATGAGTGACTCAAAACACTGGAAGGGTGAGAAGGAAGTGCAGGGGTGGCTGCTTAGGGGTATGTGGGTCAGGCAAGCTGCACAGAGGAAGATAAATTCATTTCTGTGCATGGCAGCCATTTTGATTAGATAAGTGAAGTTAGAGATGCGCCTGTGGAGTACCAGAAAAGAAACTTTGCCCATTATAGCAATCACTAAACCAAGTTTTGGCTAATCATTGTACGAGAAAAGGTGTTAAAAAAATTCATCACTAAAGTGAGTGATCAGTGAGTGATACCTGTCCATTACATATATATACATACATACATATATATAATATACACACATCATCATAATAATAAATGAGTGGGTTATTTAACCTCCTTTGCAACATCTAAGGTCATATGACAAGGGGGGACGTACAGCTTTATGTGGGATCCAAACCTCAAAAATCTTCATACATTTGCTCTTCAGTTTTGCTTTGATGTCTATCAAATTCTACCACATAGAATGATCTTACAGGTTATCTATATCCTGTCTTACAGGACTATACATTAAATGTTTTATAATACAGTACACTGAATAAGGAATTTAAAACAAGAATACAAGGCTAAAATACAAACTACAAAACATTTATCTGATCAAAATTAATACAGTACCATTTTAAATTTTTTAGCTAGAAAATACAAGATATTGAAGTACAATACAATATCATCATTCTTCACACATCCATTAGGGAACACCTAGTTCCTAGCCTTTCAAACATTTCATTTTCATTCTGGTAATTATGCCTAATATCCCAGTTTGCTGGGTGCACAGATACTTCAACTAAGTAATCAACTCCCCCCCACCCCGTAGTCATGTAGTTAGTACCTATTCTGATCTTGTAGCCATCAGCCACAAGTTTAAGACATCTCTGAATCATATATTTATTTCTTCAACTAAATGAGCACTCCTAAACCATCATCTAAACCCCTATTAATTCTATTATATAAATAGGCCTACTGTACTAAATCCTTAAATAATAGATGCTCAATTCATTGTGCTGAAGTGACTCATGACCAGTTGCAGAATTTGGTGAACGCTGCACTGAGACTCGAGTGCAAGTGCACAGATATTTATTCCATATAAAATGCCCTCATGTGGATATATAAAATTTTTCCAAGATCTTTTAATAGTCTCTAAAATAAATTTAGAACCAAGATTTTACTTTGCATAAAAAAAATCCAAGTTGAAATCAAAGATTTTCTGCCAAAGTCTATAACCTGTTAATACAGATTAATCATATAAACTAGTATAGTACCATGACTAGCCTACAGCAATTTAAAAAGTTTATTGATAATTTATCATATGTAGTGGTACAACTTTTTAGTTCAGCATTTTGATTTTAAATCTAGATGCCTCACTTTCAGTCAAATATCCTAATTTCTGGGAATGAACTTTGATAATGATAAGTAAGCTTTATATATTGTTAATATATTCTTGATTTTTGGTGCGTTGTGCCAAAGATCAATACAAAAAAAAAAATCCCACTTATGAAATCCACCAAACTGCATCAAGATACAAAAACCAAGCGCACCAAGTTTATCCTATCTTGATGATCTTCCAGCCAGATTAAAAAACTTGCATCAAAATTGGCAAAATTATGGAGACTTCCTAAAGTAATTTTAAAATATAAAATAGATTTAAATTTCTGCCCAAGAATTTTTAGTCTGTTTGCAGCATAAAATTTTGAATCTAAAGTCTCTGATATGCGCTGAATTAGTACCATACCTTATTTCCAGTGATGATCTATATACATTGTTTATTAATGTCTTTAAGTCCCACATTCAAGCACTGTGCTCAGTCACTGCTCACCCTATAGAGAATAGGAAATAAGTTCTTGGGTAATGAATATAGGCCTCCATTTAACTTTCTTAAGAGCAGGCCTAAAACTAGCAACCTCATGAGTAGGATGAAAGAAAATTTATTGGGGCTATTATATTGTAGCTAAGCAACATTGGATTTGTTCTAGTTGGATAGGTGACCATCCTCCGCATTCAAATGGTGTAGTGATCAGATCCTATGTAAAACTGCGGATCCTCTCTATCACACGACCTTTGCTTTTACAAAGGAGATTAAATAACTCCAACATTATCATTCATCACTAGCTAATTCAAGGTTTTTCTCTATAGTAATTATTTAAAAAGATTAAACTTTAAAAATTTAATGAATTAGTCAGTTCTGTTTTTACTGGAGAAAATTTGAATAACTGGTTCTTATTCTTAAGATTTCTTGATAACATTCATATGAGGAAAGATGATGATAGGCAAGTAATTAATGCACTGAAACCAAATAAAGCTACTGGGTCCTGATAATATTCATGCTATGATTCTCAGGGAAGGAGAGGATAGCTTAGCTGAGGCACTAGCCTAACTATTTCATTTGTTAGATCTATTAATTACAGTATGCAGAGATAAGTGAAGATTTAAAATGAGCAAATTAACACCCATTTACAAAAATGGTAGTACAAAGGAGGTAGGAAATTATAGGTCTGTTAGTTTAACATCATTGGTAGGAAAGATAAGAGAATTATGAAGAACAGTATTCACGAGCATTTGTATAATTTTAATCTTATTTCAATTTCCTAGCATGGATTTACATCAGGAATGTCTTGTTTGTCTAATCTCAGACTTTTTTAGTTTGTAACTGATCAGATAGATCATGAACATGATGCAGCTATATGCTATTCATTTGGATTTCAGTAAGGCAATTGACAAGGTTCCTCATAGGAGACTTCTGTATAAATTGGGTAGAAGAATGGTTAAAAGACAGAAAACATTACATTAGCTATATTACATATGGAAAACAAAGCCACTTGGGGCAATCAAGGTTATCCAAGGAGCTATAGAAAAACTATACATGCCTGTCATACAGTTTGCATTACAGTTGACAGCAAGGCCTAATTCAAACCCAGGCCTAAAATGCCTACAATATATCATATATATATATATATATATATATATATATATATATATATATATACAGTGCCTTTGTTTCATACAGGCAGTCCCCAGCTTATGAATGAGTTCCGTTCTCACGACGGTCTTTAAGTCAAATTTGCAGGTAAGTCAGAACCCATACAAATGGTTTGTACTTAACGTCTGTTTGTCTAATAGTATATATATACACTTAACATATGTATGTATAAGAAACATTAAAAACACACTTCCAAATATACTTAAACACTTTAAACACACTCCCAATTTATAAAAGCTACTAAAACATAGAAAACATAAAAAAAGATAAAAAAAAGATTGTCATTTAGGAGCCATGATAGGGGTTTGCACATTATCAGAAATTGAATATGAATTCACACGAACATCTTCACAAGTACAAAATCCGACTTAAAATGGCAGCGGCGTTATTCCTGGCCAGGATGGACAACGCGCACCATTTTCCTCTGCCACAGTAAGTAGTGCGCCGATTCGTTAGTACGAACCATTGTAGGTAACTCGGATTTTAAAATAATAGACTTTACGGCAGTCTGTTCGTATGTATTGTATGGAACATCATAAGTCAGATGTTCATAACCCGGTGACTGCCTGTATTTTAATAAAAGACTAACTTATTTTATTGTATAACAACAAATTGCCTCTGATTTTGGATAAAGCCCACTGGAAATAAGGAAAACTACCATAGATGGAACTAAGGAATAAAAGAATATGTAGGCATTGGGCCTACATTAGCAACAAGCAAGAACATATTTTTTCATACCAAAAACTTTCCATCATAATGACTCGTCAAAACCACTTCAAGAAGAAAAGTAATAAACATACATAAATATCAGTGGCGCACAGTCAGGGTAAGCAGGGCATGCGCCACCTACCCAGTTAAAGTCAAATTACAAAAAGTCAGTATATTACTACAGTAATCATAAACTAATATAAAGTTATGATGCTTGTATAATGTACAATATATATGATGAATAAAACCACGAAGGAAAGGAAACACAGAATGGTACTCAAGCACTTCCATCTAATGACATCCTCAAAAACACTGAAGTAAATAAAGAGTTCAAGACTATTACAGGTTATAAAAAAAAAAATATATATATATATATATAATATATATATAATAAATATAGAAATAAAAATTGTAAGAGGAACATACAAATTTGTAAGGAAAACTACCAATTTTAGCACTTTGCCCGAATTCAACACAAGATCAAATGGAATGTTTACAACCAATTTGTCCTACATACATTTTTACTCTGGACATGACACCCCCATTAAGGCAGCCATATTTTCTTCAAGGTTTCTCGGCGCTCTTAGGATCGGCAGTCAGGAATACATCAATGCCAAATTGGAAAAAAATCAACAGTATTGGAAGTGATCTGTGCTACCCACCTGCATTTATGGAATCTTGTCTCAACAAGGCAAAATGAACCTTCTATCATGTGAATAATAAACACTTGCACTTTGTCAAAGAATATTTTAGTACTTCCATTTTTCCCAGGCTTTTTAGGCATTGCTAATGTACTTCAACTTTTGGATATTAATGTAGTATTTTCATATAACAATATTGTGAAAAATATCATAGTAAAAAAATAGCCCTACCAATAATTCAAGCATTATCTATAAAATTGGTTGTAAACAATGTGATTCCTTTTACATTGGTCAGACAGGAAAGGATTTACACACGTGTGTAAAACAGCATCAATATTCCATTAGAATGGGACAGTCATCCAGTGCCCTTTTTGTCCATTTGTCAGAGTTATTCCATTGTATTGATTGGAATAATGCTTGTTTCACTCTAGCAACATTGTTAATAGAAATATTCTTGAGTCTGCTATTATCCAACTTACAAATAACTTTAACATGAGCAAAGGTCTTTTTCAACTCGATCCCATTGTTTTGAATTCATTCAGAATGAATTTAGACAAGAAGGGTAGAGTGCTAAAACTTTGGTAGTGTTTCCTTATAAATTTGTATGCTTCTCTTACAATTTTTATTTTTCAATTTAGTTTTATAGTTTTATTGTCATTGCCTCAGTGTAGTGGTTAGCGTCGCTGACTATGAATCCATCAGCCCCAGGTTTGAGACCCGACAGCAGCTGGCACACAGCAAAACCCAGCTGTTCATCCTTCCACACAAAGAAAATGGTTGGTAGATAAATGGGTACCCTAGGTGGCCTCGTGGTTAAGACGCTGGGCTGCTGATGGGGCGTGGTTCAGATTCCACATTAAACTGTAGGTCTAAGGTGGAGTGAAAAGCTTGACCTTCATCAGAATGAATAATTCGGGTGGAAGCTAACCAAAGGTAAAGGTTTTATATATATACTGTATATATCATTCAGGCCTTATCTATAAAATTGGCTGTAAACAATCCATTTGATCTTGTGTTGAATTCATTCAGAACAGATTTAGACAAGAAGGGCAGAGTGCTAAAACTTGGGTAGTTTTCCCTTATAAATTTATATGCTCCTCTTACAATTTTTATTTTTCAATTTATTTTTATATATATATATTTTTGTGACCTATATATCATTCAAGTATTAACTATAAAATTGGTTGTAAACAATCCATTTGATGTTGTGTTGAATTCGGGCAAAGTGCTAAAATTGGTAGTTTTCCTTCCAAATTTGTATGCTCCTCCCACAATTTTTATTTCTACATGTATTATACCTATATATATATATATATTTTTTTTTTTGTAACCTGTATATAGTCTTGAACTCTTTATTCACTTCAGTGTTCCTGAGGATGTCATTAGACGAAAGTGCTTGAGCACCATTCTGTTTCCTTTCCTTCGTGGTTTTATTCATCATAAATATTTTTCACGTGTTACTTTCATGAAATAATTTTTTACATATATATATATATATATATATATATATATATATATATATATATATATATATATATATATGCCGGGTTAAAAATGGGAAATTTTTTTATTTCTTAAAAAGTACACTACCCCCCTCCCCTTCTTTTTACCCTCATATTTGCATATATTTAAATGGAAAAAAATGTTATTTCTTAAAAAGTATACTATGTGAGGTTTTTATCACTAATAACATATTTAAAAAATCAAGCATGTGCTACCCTACTACCCCTATCACATGCCCCTCCTCCCCTTTTTACCCTATTTGCATATATTTAAATGGGAAAAATTTTTATTTCTTAAAAAGTACACTATGCAAGGTTTTTTATCACTAACAAAATATTAAAGAATCAAGCATGTGCTATCCTACTACCCCTTATCACATGCCCCTCCTCCCTTTTTTACCTTCATATTTGCATATGTTTAATGTTGTTATATGTTACATGATAAGTTGTTTGTTTAGTGGTTGATATTTTTATGTTTCAGATAAATAGAAATAATTTGCATTTGCTTTAATTATAATTTGAATCATCATAAATTTTAAATTACATACAATTTGATTTTACTTCTGAATATAAACTATGACTACTCAAAGCAAGTCCTCAAATGCAGCCTTTGGATATCTTATGGAATTCCCAGCAGCCGTGACTCCTTCAAAAGCAGATGATGTGAGACACTACCTTTTTGTGGCCCATCGTGAAGAAGCAAAATCAAAAGGATCAGCAACTGCTAATGATTGTTTTAGGGTTGTTGTAAAAGATATTGAAGACATTTGGATGAAATTTTCTTTTTCTACAATTAACACCAAAGGTATCTATCTAAATAATAATAATAATAGAAGCAGCCTCAAAATTGAACAAGGTGCCATTACCTCAAAGAAATGAAAGTTTTGCCTTAAAAATAGCTCAGTATGATGAAATGTTTGATATATCTTCTTGTGAATGCTATGATAAGGGAATTGATAGGAAATCTTGCAGGTGTAAGGATAAAATACCAATGGCAGAATGGGAGTCTTTTGTGGGTAAAAAACAAAGAAAAAATCAGTTAGGACCAATTGATTGCATAGCTAGTTCAACAAAGAAGATATCTTTAGCAAGAGCCCAAGAAGCACAAAACCATCAACTAAAAGCACAAGAAATGACTGAAGCCACTGAAGAAGACATGGATGTAGATTATGAGGCCAATTTAGAATTGACTGAGAATATTCAGAACAGGCACTCCTATAAAAACCTACCATTAACAGCAGATCACTATCATGTAAGATGTAGAGTTGCAGCTGCAATAGTCAATGCAGCTTTAAAAGATATGGGGATCCTTAATCATACCAACGTGCTTGACAGAAAGAAATCACATGGGTGAAAAATACTTTCAGGTCTAAATCTGAAAATCTGAAGATGGAGTGCCTTGGATTTGATGGAAGGAAAGATAACACACCAACTAAAAGTGGAAAGATAAAAAGAACGTGCACTGTTATTGTGAAAGAACCTGGAAGCATCTATGTAGACCATGTCACACCAGATAATGGAACTGCTCACTGCATAGCAGAAAAGTTTAGAAAAAACTAGCTAATATTAAGTTTCAGGGACACCAGATTTTGCCAATTTTCCCATTTCATCCATCAGACTAATCAGGGTGAATCTGACATCAGAGTAAGGTTACATTAGGTTAGGTAGGCCCTAGTCATTTTAGGTTGGTTAGTTACTTCCCATATGACCACTTTCTTAACTAGTTAATCAAGATTCTTGTAACAAATTTTGACTGTCAAAAAAACTGGTATCCCAAACACTTAATATGGTAAAATTTGAGAATCTAAACACAGCTCAGAGACAGTTTTCATAATAGCTTAGTTATACGTAGGTTAGGTTAGGTAGCTAATAAGTTTCAAGGAGACCAGATTACACTAGGTTGGGTGGCACATTGACATGTGACCAATTTTGGCCAATCAGGATTTTTGTAACCAAGTTTCAAAAAATATTCTATGAAATTTAATACCTATTTACCAGCTACATTAGTTTAGGTTACGTTAGTGATTATAGACTCTCTCTGAACAGTATCTGAATTCTGTAATTTTATCCCAAATATTTACCAAAAAATACTGTATCATATATTTCACTCAAACTTTAATGCAAATTGAAACTTTCAAACTCATTGGGTACTGTATGAGCAATTTTTGTACTTTACTTTACATTTGGAAAACATGAATCCACTGGGGCCTATCAAGGTTATCCAAGTCATGAGCTATATTTTAATAATAATAAACTTTTGCAAAACATCAATCTCAAGTCAGCTAATTAATGTACAACTATTACTACTACTACCAAAGTAGACTACATAACTTAAGCTAAGAATATACACTATTTACAATCTACAAACTCTCTCTCATTCATGAAAGTGGTGTCCAAATTTTTCTTAAAATTAACTAATGAGCTACTGTTTAAAAACAAAGTCTAGCAAGTTTGTAGTTTTACAGGATTTTTAATGAAAATCTAGTGTTTTTTTTCAGTTGGAAAAAATCACCAGATTGACAACATTAGTATTCATGTAAATTCTAATTGGATTCAGTTTGGTGGTGTTTGCAATAGAATTATGACGTGCTGTTCGTGTGATTTTGACTTTGAGGACTTTATTCATCATGTGCCCTAGATAAAGACAAAGCATTGGATGTTTTTATTAATTACAGCATTATTCTCTCATCCTTAACTTGCCCAAAATGTGACAGTGAGTGACAGAGAGATATTTAGGTGAAATAACCAATATTCCTATATGCTTATGTTACGATATCTCAAAAACTACGCATTTGCACAGGAAACCAATGGCACATTCATGCAAAGCACTTCAAAATTGACCAAAAAAGTTTGGTTAAACCCTCTAGATTTTTTTTAGGTTAGGTTAGGTTTTGAAGCATTTTCCTTACTAGAGTGTGTATAAATCCCATTCCTAATGAAGAAACAAAGCTACCAATGTATAATTTATGAAAATTGGAGAGAGAGAGTCCTGAGCTTAAGTACCGTATTTTTCAGTGTATAGATGCACCTTTGTATGAGAGAGACCCCTATTTTCAAGGCCTTTTTTCAGGAAAAAAATTATGACCAACTGCCTAGTTGTCAGAAATGTCCATAATTTTCTACCAGTGAGGCTGACTTTTGTTAAAGCCCTCCATCAAAGTATGGTGATACATTTTCTTTCACCCATACTCATTATAAGAAAATAGTATTAAGTATATGGGAGACTATACTATATGTTATGAAACATAAAAGTAAACCATTATGCTATACATACTGTTTTTCTTGTTATTAGTGGGTTGGGAAGAGCAGAAACTTAGTGTAAAATTGGTCAAACCAATACCACAGTCAGGAGGGAGTAAGAGATGATGAATTTTTGTAAAAATCCACCAGTTCTTCTAGTCTATATAAAAGGTAATATTATGGCTATGAACTTTTTTATTATGAATGTAAATATTCAGAGGGTGGCGGAGTATTTATTTATGCCAAGACAAATCTGAATCCAGTTGAAGTTACCTCTGTTAAAGAGGAAATAGTTGAATCTGTATGGATAGATATTGGGCATAAAAATGCCAGGAAAATCAGGATAGGGGGTATTTATAGACCACCTGAGTAGTGATGTGAGTCATTTTTTATTGTCATTTTTTTATTTAAAACGTAGTCCGTATTTTTTTTTTTTTTTTTTTTTTAAACTTATTCCATATTTTTCTTCCTTTAATCTAATAAGTATATTAGTATTACCTATAATTTACTATACTACCATGCTTATACAGCTATACTTAGTATATATAGTCATCTTTTAGAAAAACTGAATCACGCAAAAAGTATATAATAGAAAGGAAAAACAAACCCTCATTTTTTATATGTATATATACTTTTTAACTAGAACATAAAACATTTTTCCTCGTTTCAAACAATATACATAATTGTGATTGGCAAGAGTACCAGTATATATATTCCAGATAGAAAAAAAATATTCACCTTTTTTGAACCTTTTTGTTAACCTAATGTTGTTTAACCTTCATTTCCATGGAAGAATCATCACTAGATTGGGTAGAGCATATATGCTAGTTTCAATATCACAGGTACTGGTATAATATACATAATAAAAAATACATAATACTGGTATAAAACAATATATATAATTGTGATTGGCAAGAATACCAGTGTGTGTGTGTATATATTCCAAATAGAAAAAAAAAAAAATATTCATCTCTTTCTTTAACCTTTGTGTTAACCTAATGCTGTTTAACTTTCATTATCTGATTCTACTTCCATTGAAGAATCATTATCACTAGATTGATTAGAGCATATAGTTTCAATATCAGAGGTACTGGTACTTATTGCAGATTTGGATGTTGACGAAGCCAATGTAGCACCATGTTTTACTTCACTTTATTGGAATTTTGCATTTTGGGATATAAATACTAGCTTTGCTGCTCTGTCTGTGCTTAATCAGTTTCTTTTGGCTGTATGGATATTACTGTATGTGCTAAATGATCTCGGAGGTAATGAAAAGGCGAAATAGAGGTGTATGAGTTTGTGTAGGTATATATGTGAGTATGCGTGCGTATGTATCTGGAATTCTGGATGTATGCGTGTGTATGGGGTATATAATAGAATAGATATAAATGTGTGTATATAAGTATTTATCTATATATTGGTATATATGTATATGGGTGTATGTGTATGTATAATTGTATATATATGGATGGTCTCGGGGGGGGGGGGGGGGGGGGGGGGGAATATGTCATCGCAGGTCTAAAGGATAGTTAAGTGGGAGATTCAAAATCCGAGGCATGGATGGGAGAGTCCTGGAGAGGTTGGACAATGGGCAGTCAGCTCCCAGCCAGTGTTCTCGCAAGTTTAACGGATCTCAAGATACAAGACTTTCAGTGCAAGAAAGAGGCCAGTTTTTTTCTGTAAATAGGCTGAAAGGACATTCTATACTGGTACCACATGGCCTATTTTATTAATTAATTTATTTATTTTTTATAATATATGGGTCATTCTCTGTCAGATCAACCAGTGCCTAACACCCTCATCTCTCAGATTTTGCTGAAATTGGTTATAGGGAGTTTGTGGGCCCTGAATCCATTTCTGAAATTATAAGGTCAATCCGACCAACGGTTCAAGAGATATGACCTCGGGAAATTTGAGGTCACTTGCGAGGTCACTAACATTTGGTGACCATAACTTGGGTAATAATGGTCACAATTATATAAAAGTATATATATTTAGAATCAGAAAACGACAAGGAATCAGATATGCAAGTTTAGAATCTAGGTGAAAATAAAAAAGTTACACTGTAACCAAAATTTGAGGTCACGATTTGACCTCTGGGGTATCAAATGAGAATTTTTTTTTAAATGTAAAAAATGAAGGCATAGGCATTGGCTATTAGAATCAGCAAAAAAAAGTTTGTTATGTTAGTATTTTTCATGGAACTAACATATAAGTGAACACCAATTCATAAGTTGTGCGTCAATTCTACTATTTTTTCACACACAAGCTCATAATTTGACCTATAGAAATTAAAATTACATTTTTTTATAGATATAAAAACAAAGGCAAAAAATGTAAAATTGTATTTCACTGCTAATCTACACTGGCAATAATAGTTATAATAGTGAAGGGGAAGACCTACTTAGAGGATCATGTGCTAGCCTAATACAATTTTTGCATGCTCGATGCTCTCATCAATTTCTTTTGTGGAAAAATGTATTGAATTCTGCTGCCTCCTTTAGGGTAGGACAATCATTACAGTTAATATATGATGTCCTGGCACTGCACATGAATCCTTGTTTGATGGATAATATATGCACTGATCCTGATGACCCAGAGGGATGTAGAAAGTTCACAGTGAAATCATCAAACTCTTCACAATATTCCTCCACAATTCCATACCAAACTTGCATGTCATAAATGCAGCCAACATATCTCCTGGTTTGACACATTTTAGGTTACCAAGCATTGCAGGTTCATTAGTAAAAGACTTTTCCTTATTCTTTTCTTTTCTCCAATGCCACTTGAAATGGGATACACCATCAGTTCTTCCTTGTTTAGGGGAACAAATCTATGATATTTCTGAGTTCCAGGAATAGCCCTACAATCCTTGAATCGATGTTCCAACCATTCTGCATCTTCAAATCAGCTGTAGTTACAAAGAAAAAATTTATCTTTTTGCTCAAGTTTTCTTCACAAAACTGAAACATGTGTTCTGGTGTAAGAATTTGCCTCTCTGTAGTTCTCTGCAAACTGGCACGAGCAGTAGCTCTTTTCACTGTTCCTCCAATCCCATCACATGCATTTTTGCCATGGGATGTAGCAAAGAAGTGCATTCACAAGACAGACCAAAATCCTCTTCATGGTAACAGAGATTTGTGAAGTTGTATCTGTTCTTATATTGGCCAGCACATCCATCTGAGAAATAGTGCACCTTCTTCAATTGTGGTCATCTGATTTTAACATATGTCATACTTCAATATGAATGAGTAAACCATTATAGTGTTGTGTTTTAGTGATGCAGATAAGAAACAGACACTAAAATGGCTAAGTTCCTGGTCTGCAGATGATCTATAATAGATGACAAAAGGGTGAACTGTACACTGTGAATTGTCCAGTGAAACCCTGGGCAGCATCCTGGACAATGAAAGAATAATTCTCAGAGAAATCACCTACTATAATACCTCGCTCTGAGGTGGTAGTGTTTCTTTCAAACTGCTTGAAGTACTGTGATTGTTGCTGAGCAACAAAGTGATGACGAACCATGAGGGATATTTTCATGCTTAGGGATGATAAGTATTCATGAAGTGGCTACCTTATGAACCATTGTACAACGGTCAACAGTCACCCATTGCTTGTAAGATATTTCATTGGAGCTGATTTCACACTGTCAAGTAACTCAAGAAAATCCAGGACACCCTCTTCTCTTGGGCAATCATTGCAAAGTTGCATCATGCAAGTCTCTCTTCTGTACTGCAGACACTGTAATCCATAAGATCCTTGTATTGAAAGACCTCTTTCTCCCAATGCAGCCATCTGCAATTTTGGATTTGATGGTATGTGCAGACACAGACAGAATGAGTCCCACCACTACCGGCAAGCACACAATATGATGGCCGTAATTTGCAAATGTGGAAAATCCTATTTGGGATTCTTTTCATCATTTTATATAGTTCAAACATCTCTCTTAAATTCCCGAGGACCAATCGTTTTGCACCTTCAGCACTGATAACTTTCACGCAATCCTTTTGGCCAGGACACATACGACTAACTCTTCTGACTCATAGAATCTTCTAACTATATCTTTGTTGTTCTTCAGATATCACTTTCCTTTGCTCATTAGTGGAATCTTCGGAAGGATTCCATGTTCTGATTAAGTGAACGGCTTCTTTTCATGTATGTTGTAGTTTGAAAGAAACTAGCTGTTTTTTCAATTGTGTATGGTGAGAGTGTCAATATTTGTAGTTTGTGATGGTGACATTGCTCTCCAGGAATGACTGTTTTCAATTCATCATTAATTTGTCTAGATGTTTTTCAGATTTAGTTTCAGGTTTTGAAGTATCACTTACCTCCTCGGTAATTTGAACACCATAACTGAGTTCTAGCCTCTCCTTCAGGTGTTTCTGAGCAGATGATAGCTTACCACGAGACCTTGCGCTTTTTCTGGCTTAATGACAGCCCTTCTGAAAAGAACAGAAAAAAAGGTTTCACACACCTGATATATTAGTAATTAATATTAATTATAGTACCTTAAATGCTATATAATTGGCTATATAGTAGATCAAACAGACCTTGTAGTAAAGTATAAGTTATTATATTAATTTATTACTTACTTTTTTTAACTGGTGTTTGGTCCAGAAATGCTAGAACTGGTTCAACTGAAGTTGAAGGATTTTCCTTTATCAAGCAATCACTGTCATTGTCCAGATCTTGAATTGAAGAGATGTTACTCAAGCCACTGATAGTAGATGATTCATTTGAATCCTGCTCAGACTCGTTGTTTTCAGTGGTACTAAGTATAGTGGGGTTTTTCATTATCAGTGTCCAGCAGTTCACACATAACAATGAGTCTTTTTTCACTCTTCCAGCACATTTTTCAACAAGTACATCAGTCACTTTTCTAAGATTGATTGTTATGCATTTCTTGTGTTTTTGAATAGGGTCCTGGCAGTATTTCAAGTGCCGAACCATTGTATTTTGATCTGTAAAGATATAGGATTTACAATTAGGTAATATATATTTTTTAGAAAATATATAGCTATACACACTTAATATTTTAGGCCTTGATAGTCTCTGAGGCTCATTAAAACACCATACCCACCAGCCACCCACAATGCTGGCTGGAACTGTACTAACCTGTAGACAAGGAATTTTGCAACTATCTGTGTTGATTCTGCACTTAGACAAGTAGCAACATGTTTCAACAGGTTTGTTTAGGCTACATGTGAGCTTAGTCTTCCCCTTTCACTATTATAACTATTATTGCCAGTGTAGATTAGCAGTGAAATACAATTTTTATTAAATTCTTGGAGCTTGAGGTCAAATTGATAGCTAAGATATAAAAATTCCTTGAAATGACAAGCAATTTATAAATATGGTGTTCACTTATAAGTTAGTTACATGAAAAGTACCAACATAAACAAACTTTTTATGATTGTTTCTATTAGTCAAGAACTCTGACTTTGTTTTTTATATCTATAAAAAATGTAATTTTAATTTCTATAGGTCAAATTATGAGCTTAAGTGTGAAAAAATAGGTAGAATTGACGCACAACTTATGAATATGGTGTTCACTTATATGTTAGTTACATGAAAAATACTAACAAACAAACTTTTTTTTGCTGATTCTAATAGCCAATGCCTATGCCTTCATTTTTTACATTTAAAAAAAAAATTCTCATTTGATACCCCAGAGGTCAAATCGTGACCTCAAATTTTGGTTACAGTGTAAACTTTTTATTTTTCAACCTAGAGTTCTAAAACTTGCATATTTGGATTCCTTGTCATTTTCTGATTCTAAATATATATACTTTTATATAATTATGACAATTATTACCCAAGTTATGGCTCGCCAAATGTTAGTAACCTCGCGAGTGACCTCAAATTGCCCGAGGTCATATCTCTTGAACCATTGGTCGGATTGACCTTATAATTTCAGAAATGGATTCAGGGCTCACAAACTCCCTATAAACCAAATTTCAGCAAAATATGAGAGATGAGGGTGTTAATTTCAATTTTTTTGGTTGATCTGAGAGAGAATGACCCGTTAATTGAATGGCTGGTTAGGTCAACTGTACACCCTTGATGATTGGTTAGGTTAAATCATGATATTTTTGTTAAAACTAATGAAAATATCATTACTTAACCTAACTAAATCATCAAGGGCATACAGTTGACCTAACCTGGCATTCAATTGACCAGGGGCAACTCAAGTAGATAGATCATAGCACTGTATTATCACATGCTCACTCACACAATAATTGGTATTATTATAGTATTACACCCATCTAACGTCCAGCAATTATTATATATTCATTAGGTAGATCGTTTAATTCTAAGACACTTTTCTTCTATAGCATTTCCGTCGCAAATGCTTCATTTTCGAGATATAAACATTTTTTTGGTGTGTATCTAGTGTGTGTTCGTACATTCATTTGTGTGTTCGTTACATGTCTGCCCAATCACTGCGCTCCATCCATTTCAAATTTGAATTACTTTCGTACTGGAATGGAACACTCATTCCACTCATTCAGAAGTACATTAGGCCTGGCTCTATGATTTATAGTGATTCCTTGGCTACCTACAAGACTAAGTGATTTAGGTTAGGATAGGTTAGGTCAGGTCAATTTTGAAGGTGAAATTTATGTTTTTCCTATGGTTTTTGATGTGTTTTAAACGAACATTCCTGTTTTTCTTTTAGGTTAGGATAGGTTAGGTTAGGTCAGGTCAATTTTGAAGGTGAAATTTGTTTTTCCTATGGTTTTTGATGTGTTTTGAACGAATTTGACCTTCAAAACCATCGGAAATGACTCGTTTTTGATTGCTGGCTGGGGGGAGGTTATCTCAAAAACGAGTCATTTCCGATGGCTTTGAAGGTCAGATTCGTTCAAAACACATCAAAAACCATAGGAAAAACATAAATTTCACCTCCAAAGGGAGACGGGTATAATACTATAAATTTACCCAATAATTTTTAAAAATAATAATAAACTTTGATATAATTAAGATTGCAAGTTTTGCACACCATGTTGGAATCTAGATTGAAAAATAGCACCATTTTAAACCTGGGATAGAGCCAGGTTTAAATTTAATTGGCTGGATGACATCACGAGAATGCTTGTCGCTTGATGATTAGTTGACATCTGCCATGTTCATCATGGCAGCAATAGCAACAAATTCAAATTTTTTTCTAAATTTCCTTAAACTTCACCATAAAATGCTATTTCCTTAGTATATAATTAATTGTAGTATGATGTATATACATATATGGAAATTATTTATATTAAGGTCTCCACCAAGTTGACAATACTGGCTGTTATCAAACGTTTCGGCATAATTTTAGGAGTCTAATGGTATATGTTATTATTTGCGCAATTGCGTATTTATAATGTTATAGGCTTTTAAAGAAATTATTTTCTTAACTCTATTTTGGTCATAATTTTTGAATGACATCATCATAAGTGTATCTACTTAGGTGGAAAAATCATATTTGGCTACAAAAAATGAGGTATGCGGCTAGAGTATTTTCCATTTTCTTCATTAGTTGGTTTTCCAATATGGCGTGTGAAGGGTGTGAAATATATTTTGAAGATGTGATTATAGATATTAACAATATTGATAATTCTGTTATAGAAATTTTTGTCAAACATGGTGTGTTACAGTCATCTTTTAAATGTAGAAAGTATAGATCTGAGTGTTCCTACGATGAATCCATTGATATTAGGGTTAGGTAAGTTAGGTTAGGTTGGTTAGGTTAGGTAGGTTCTCTAGTAATTTGGACATTGGAATGCATTTTTCTAGTAGTATTTGATGTGCAATGTTAAAATCTGGCCTTCATTTTATGGGAAAATAAACCAAAATATGTTAAAACTTTGAAGTCTCATAACTTTTGATTGGTTCATTTCCGCATAAAATGAAGGCCAGATTTGAACAAAGCACATCATACACTACTAGGAAAATATATTTTGGCATCAAAATTGGGTGGAGACCCTAATGTAAATATTTACCACATATATCTCTAAAGTCAGAAAGGGTAGTGTATGTCCTGACACAACAGGTAGGGAGGGTACAAGACTGTTATAGAAAAAATCCTTGAGTGACACATCAGAGAATTTGAGCAGATTTTTCAGTCTGGCCATGTCTAAGTTCTTACTGTATTTGGAGTTTTATCCCAATTTGGGAACTAATATAATTTTGCAAAATATTGTATCAAAATTAAGCCTAAGTTTAAAGCGACACTAACTTTCTGAATAACTACAAGATTAGGCTGGTCCCTGTTTGCAGTAATAGGAGTCATAAGACCTAGTCTAACTCAACGATAATAGGTATGGGTCCATACTAACGTTGGACTAACTAGTATATAAATATCTTATCTTCGCCCTTTGAACAGTTAAAGGGAGGGGATTGTAGACACCAATCGACCAGGGTTGTAGCCTACTCTGGGGGTGCATGTCAGGGAGTCGGGAACTCCCGTTTCTCCTAACACTGTGACTGTCCTCCTAAGTTGATCTTTTCACATTTTATTTACCCTATGAGCAATCCAGCATGCTCTCAAACACTTCACTCTCTTTTCTTCACTGCACATAGGCCTACATGCATCTTACACTTACATACTACACAATCTTTTGAAAATTAAAAAAATGACATCGTTCTTAAGGGCCTCGGAGACCTTGATTTCGACTCTCTCCTCCTCCTTCTATGGAGGGAGGGGGGGCAGATTTGCGAGTGTTCGCCCTTGGCCCCATTCTTCCTGCATAAAAAAAAACCCAAAGGGCAGTTAAAGGCTTATTTTTCAATCATAGTCTAATCAAAGCTACTAATAATCAATTTCCTGGTTAAAGGTAAGATCAAGGAAGACTGAAAAAGTTCGTTGCTTTACAATGTAGGTACATACGATATATAGTCGCTTGTTCAGTTTTATAATTTAGATATTATTAAACCATAGTCGAATCATATATAGTCTTGCGAAATATTCTTGTGAAAATGCCTGCGCTTATAACCACCAATGATTAGTCAAATAGCTATATATGTTTCTAAAATCAGGGTGAATCAGGCATGTTTATTAGTAATTTCAAAGTACAAAATTTGTTTTTGTTAAATTATATACAGTAGCCTATTTAATTTATATTTTATGGTTAATTGATATTCTTAAAATTGCAATATTAAATCATGCACTCGGCCGGTGGTTATTTTTGCAGCCAGTCATAGATGCTGGATGTTGATGACTTCATGACTCAACTGTAAATTAAGAACTGATGGAACCATACTTAAGTTAATTAAAGTTTGTTTATTGTAAACAAATGAAAAATGTCTTTAAAGTGTGCTATGTACTCTTCAGTGGTGGGCACCGTTAACCAAAAAGTTAACTTCGATAATGATAATCCGTTAACCCCAATTTTTAACTCCGATAACGATAATCCGATAATTTTACGACAAAGTTAACGGAAGTTAACGATAATCCGTTAACGATAACTATTTCTTTACTAACATTTAAAAAAATCAAGGAAAAAAGCTTTAAAACCCATAGAAAATGTTTATTTATGCAAAATCCAACAATAAATAGGTATTTAACTGTATTTTTATCAAGTTTGCAACATTTTTGCTTAATAGCTTTTTTTTTATTTTTAATAAAAAATGTACTGATTACATGTTTCGAAACCCTTGTAACCACTAACCATTAACTAAATTTTAATTTACCAGAGAATTATTATGGCGGGAACTGAAGTTATGGCGGTTTGAATTCATTCGCGGAGCGGTGATCTTCCGTGAATGACTCCTCGCAGTTAACGTGTTAACGGACTTTAACAGACTAAATATCGAGTTATCGGAAGTTAACTGGTCCGATAACGATAAATGGAAATTAACTTCCGTTAATAGTCCGTTAAAAAAAGTTAACTTCGTTAATTAACTGTTATCGAATTAACGCTTTAGTGCCCAACACTGGTACTCTGTAACAATGTAGAAACTTCCCAAACAGTACACATTTTTTAATTTATGTAAACACGAAGAGTTTTTTAATGTCTGGGCGTCTTATTGTGGAAGAGTGGACCTAAATTTAGCTATAAGATAAAACGGATAGTAGCCGAGTATATGAAAAACATTTCAACGAGTTATATACAGTAGAGGCCAAAACTTTGTAGGTAACCTACCCATTGTTTGTTATAATGTTATAATGTTTCAGACCACAAAGACCTTAGGATCCTCATGGCTGGTCTACCTACCCATTGTTTGGTCCCTATTGTATCCGTAGACCTACGTTCATTACAGTGAATTTTCGATGTACTAAATAATTAGTAAGTTTTATCAGGATATATATATATAATATTATATATATATATATATATATATATATCCTTAAACTGTGCTAGGCTATAGGGCTAGGCATGGCTAAACTCCGAAGACTGGTGTGGCTTGTGGCTTGTAATTAGGCCTAGTTGTTTAAAAATAATAATTTTTTAAATATTTAGTAGAATGAAGACTACATAAATATTTAAATACGCTTGGCCTATTCAATCTTTGGTCAGACTAAGGCATCATTCAACAACTACGTGACCGCTCGAGGTAGAGAGGGGGTACCCAAAAAGGCTACCATTTACTACAAGGGGTGGGGGAGTATACATGGAAAGACTATGTGGCCGCAAAGAATATAATTTTGTTTGAAACAATACACACACACACACACACACACATATATATTATTTTTTTTTTTTAAGGAAAATTTTTGAAGGAGAATTTTTCTCTCTGATAACCCCTAACTGTATATAATATATATATATATAATATATATATATATATATATATATATATATATATACATTTCAACTGCAAAGAACACGCAGTATAATTGTGACATCACTCATTCTCCTTCCAGATTTGATCCCAAGAATCATTTGGGATTACTGCTGTTCCCGATGGATGTTCCAGTAATCTATCATAGTTCATTCGGCATTTCAAGGCCACTCGCGTCTATGTTATCCTTATTATCGGGTAGGGAACCACAAAAGGTCACGTACTGTAGTTGTTGAATGATGCCTAACACAAATTATGTACTTATGTATACGGTATGATCTGCTGATCTTATATATATATATATATATATATATATATATATATATATATATTATATATATATATATATATATGTGTGTGTGTGTGTGTGTGTGTGTGTGTCAACAATGACGTAAAAAGAAAATAGGGGAGTCGTGGCTTTTCTATGGGAGAACAGTCAAGAGTCACCGAACGACCGAGCACTGCTCACTGACTCAAACAGATTTCTACACAGAAAATGCCGGATCCCAACACTGTATATATACCCACACTGTGACTATATATATATATATATGTGGTGGACCGGATGTCAGTTTTTCAACATCTGCGGATGCGGATGCAGATCTTTAATTTCAATATCCGCGGATGTGGATGCGGATATTCAGTTAATCTATCAATATAATATAGAATTATGAATATATGACATAATTTTTCAAATTTCGTGATATCACTATTATGGCAGGCAATGCATAAGAATTAAAATTAATATTAATGTTTTCATTATGATAAAAATAACTTTCTCAAGAGTTTCAGCAACAGAAAATTCAATGAACAAGTTTCATTCATTTTCTGTGTTAGCAGGTATTTATATTTCGGGTTTATATATTTGTTTGTTCATTAATAATTAATACTTTACATGAAATGTGCATGACTGGGCCTTATAAGCTACTTTATAAGCTAATTTAATTGTAAATTGCATAATTTATTAGAGGTAATATCCGCATAACATCCGCAGTCAGAAATGCGGATGCGGATGTTAAAAATGACGCGGATGTTAAAAATGATGCGGATGCGGATATCCGGCCCACCACTAATATATATATATATATATATATATAAAATGTAGGAAGGAGGGGCCAAGGCCGAGCGCCCGCAAAAATGCCGCCCTATATAAGAAAGAGAATGCCGAAATCAAGGTCTCCAAGGCTCACAATACCTTTTCTTAAATTTTGAAGACTGTGTAGTGTGTAAATTGTATGTATGTGTAGTGAAGAATAGAGGTAGAAGTGTGTTTGAGAGCATACTGGGCTGCTCACAGGGTAGATGAGACACGGAAAATGATTAGTTAAAGAGGACAAAGACAGGAAAAACGAAAATTCCAGCACTCCCTGTCTCCTGCCTAACGTCCCCCCCCCCCCCACGGATATATATTATATATGGATATACTCAGAGATGGGCACAAAATACTTTAAATGTAATTAAATACTAAATACATTACTTCCTTAAAAAAGTATTTAAATACCAAATACATTACATATTTTCAAAATGTATTTAAATACTAAATACATTACATCAAAAATGTATTTAAATAAATTTCAAATACATTTTAAAGTACTTATCCAAATATATCATGCCAGAATTTTTTCTAAAACCTATCTCTTGGTAACATTTGTTTATTGATATTATCATCTATTAGACTTTATAAACATATATGCATAACTCATAAGTAGGGCATTTTTTTATTGACCGAAAAACAAAAACAAAATTGACTATATTTTCCTCCAAAATTGACTTTATTGACCTAATAAATATGTACCATTGAATTATCTAATTTGACTTATTGTAAAGCAATTTTCGTGATTACAAACTATTAGTTGTGTAATTTTAGTGATAAATTGTATAATTTATTTATAGATTGATACATAAAACTAATATATTATACAACACTCCACATGCAGTCAGTTAACATCTTTAAATACAATTATTCCACATCTGCATTATACAACACCGCAATATAGTTTTTAACATTTTCAGATTTGAAGTTTCTGTCTTTGGCTAGGAGTTTTCGAAGAATCGAAAAACTTCTTTCGACTGTTGCTGAGGTAGGTTGACAATTTTTTAGTAGAACGTATAATGATGGAGATATAGCATTCCTGGTCATCAAAATTATATCCTTGATATCATTTGTTTGCAAACGCTTTTTTATATAATTTTTTATATTAACATAATCTTCTCCAAAATATATGGTATTGACCCAGGGTCGTTTCTAGCCATTAGGGGGCCCTAAGCAGTATACCCATTTGAGGTCCCACCCCTCCATCCACCAACTCACGCCTTACTACATCACCTCAGCACACACACAAAAAATGTCTATGTTAATACAAAACAATTATGAAACAATTTTAATGAAACATTTATGTCCAAAACAACACATATGTACTTTCAGAAGACAAACAGAAAAAATACTCCATGAAATTCCTGAAAATTAGCTTGTACATTATTTAGAATAAATGACACAGAACTATGTATAAAAAACAAATGCAATTATTAACTACCAAACAATTACTAACTCTACGATACAATCGTGTAATAGTTAACAGTTATACAGAACAGTTTGTATCTTCAAAATTTTTGCCTCCTAGACTTTTTTCTGGGCGAAATCATCAAAACATCATCATATGAAATCTCCCTGCCAACGTCCTGGTTGATGCTTATGATGCCAAGGCCACTGAAGCGATCCTGCCCCATTGATGATCTGAGGTAATTCTTGATTAGCTTCATCTTAGAGAAGCTCCTCTCGGCTGACGCTACTGTCACAGGTAGAGTGCAGGCAATTCTTAGTGCAACCCAGAGATTGGGGTATAGTTCCTCCAGTTGCTTCTGATGAATGAAGGAGAGAAGCTCCAATGCAGTCATGTTGTGTGAAGGTAAAGTCGGCAAGTTCTTAATTTCGAGGGCCAGTTCTCTCCCATCAATGTCAGAGTCAGCTCCAGAGCTCAGTATCTTAGAGAGCTTTTCACACTTGCAGGACAAGTCTTCCTTGTTCATTGTGGTGAAGTTTAGGAGAACCCCAAATATGTCCCTCACATCATCTAATGTTTTGAATCTCTCATTTATTGACCCGATGGCACAATCCACCACCACATTGAAAAATTTGACTTCCAGCCTCTTTAAGGCTTCTGTAAGTGGTTCGTCAGGAGCTTCGTAAGCAAATTTCTGTAGCTGGTGAGTGAGTCTTTTGTTTTTGAGAGGAGGTTGACTGCCACATCAAACTGCATTGTAGGAGACTGCAGAAGTTTCCTCACATGGTTAACTGCATGAAGAATGTCATACCATACTACTGTGCAAATCTGAAAGCGATAAAACCCTACCTCCTCTGCAAGTGCTTGTGCTTCAGTCCTGGCTATGACATCTGTGGCATTGTTTCTGACTTCCAACAAGGCAGTCTCTTCAGAATCAGAACTGATAAACCCAGGCCTGTACTTTCTGAAGCCTCAAGATAGCCCAAGAAGTATTCTTTTATTTCTGGTACTTCACCCATTTTAACAGTTCTGATAATAATCGACATCTGTTCTTGGTGGCTTAGATCTGGAGTGCAGTCTAAAATGAGAGTAATATTTAGCTTGTTTTATTTCTGCAACAATGGCATCCAAGATCTTCCCACTAATGGACCAATGAGCTCATTTTGAATGATGTTTCCTAGGTAACTTGAATGACTATATTGGCCACTTTCGACTCTGCTGATGTGTTGTTTCATCACTGGATCAAATTTGGCAAGCAGCTCAACCTCCTTCAAGAAGTTACCATTGTCTCGATTGTACAATGTAGAGGAAGACCCCCTGAAAGCAAGGTTTCTCTCTGCCAGTGATTGGATTATACTTACAAGACGTGTGAGAACATCTCGCCAGCGTCTTCGCTCTACCTCCATTAATGACATTTCAGTTTGGTCAATGGTCCTCCCAGTTTTTAGCCGCAGTTCCAGATCCTTCATGTTGCCATGTTATCTGCATGTTCTGAGCTATTTTCATGGCCTTTCAGAAGCGAACCAACGTTTATCCAGTCTGAAAGTCCATCAATAATTAGTTTGTACGACTTCCTTGAAAACAACTTGCAGCAGAAGCAATAAAGAGCATCATTCCTTCTAGAGTACATCAGCCAGCTTCGCTTTATTTTTTCACCATTAATTAATGTTCTGTACATGTAGTGGTGATGAACGCTTCTACCGTCCTCTCTTTTAGGGAATGTGAAATCTGGACTGATTTGAAATGGTCCTCGAGACACCAGATCTGTCTTCAAGGCATCTGACAGGACAACTGACCAGTCATACGGATCAAGCAGTGGAGCAGATCTTGGTTCTTGTTGCTCAGTAGAAATGCCTGTGTGTGTGTTTGAAGCTGAACAGAAGATGGGCCACTTGTTGGTTCATCAGGCTCTACTTCTATTGGTGTTTGAGGTTGCATAGAGGATGGTCCTGCTATTGGCTCACGATGCTCATCAGGCTTTGCTGAGGATGGCTTTTCCAAATATTTCAGTAGTGCTCCTGAGAAGAACACAACATTACATATTCTGTTAATTTTTGCTAAAATACTCTTTCTTATCTTGTGTGATAATTGATCTGTGTGAACAGAATTTGAGGTGATGTGATCCATTAAATTTCACATTTCGAAATATAAATATTAGAGAGACTAGCTTACTCTACACGATTCCTGAGCACTTGCCTAGCTTGATGGTCTACTTAACCTAGTTGCCTGAACTGTAATCATAAGAATATACAAGTGGCACATCTCACCTGTGCTACTGGAAAGCTTCTCCTCCTCTATTTTCTTCTTTTTCCGTTTTTCAGCTCCTGATGGATAATGTCGTTTCATTTTCCAAGATGCACGAAGTCACATCTAGTTAACCACAACTAATCTGCTAAATAATAATAATCATGATGATGCTGATACTAATAATAATAATAATAATTGTTATAATTGTAACGTTAATCAAATACATTCAAATAATCAGACCATTTATGTTTTAACCAACAAAATTCACATTATCTGAAAAAGATGAGAAAAGAATTAAACTTGAAAACATAACTAAAATAATCGTAGGTTTTAAAGTGTTACAAAATCTCTTAATAATTAGTAAATTAGTGAAATAATGTTTTACAATACTAGAAAAATTAAGCATTTAGGAAAGTATAAGCATATAGTAAGAATAAAGTTAAATAATATAGAAATAAGATCTCACAATAGTTATTTAGACATAACGACCAAAACGTTTCGTTTGTCTCCGTTTTATCACATTTGTCTCATACAAAAACTTTAATTAATACGACAACAATAATAATAATAATAATAATATTAATAATAATAATATTAATAATAACTTCAGCTATATTCCTATTCTTTCCCACTGAGCTATGACCTGGGAGCCTGTCTAGGGGCCCCCTAGTAGCAGCGGGGCCCTAAGCAGCCGCTTAGTCTGCTTATGCCAGGAAACGGCCCTGTATTGACCGCTTCGTATGCTTCTTTGATGGTAAAATCTGTGCTCTCCATTTTTTTCTAAAAGAGAACATAATGAAGAGTACTGTTCTTGGCTTCTTGCAAGTAGTTGCAACTGTAAGAGCTGAAAACGTAACCCATCTGATTTGATGCCAGCTTTCGCTCTTTTAACGAGGATCCCGTTGCCCTCGAATCCTTCCACAATCTGTCTTACTTTTGGAAGATGCCTTGCGTAATAAAACGCTGCATTCAACCAACTGGCCCATCTAGTAACGACTGGATCAGGTGGCTTAGATGATTAGAAAGATTTTGTATTTTGTTTCAGGGCGCAAATTGTTATCTGACAGTTGAGGCTAAGAAATGTATTTGCGAAATGTATTTAAAAATATGTATTTCAAATAACAAATACTCTTTCAAAGTATTTAAATATGTATTTAAATACACACCGAAAAAAGTATTTATAAATACAAGTATTACAATACAAATGTATTTAAATACTGCCCATCTCTGTATATACTGTAGTCTCAGGGGATATTCTTGTTAAAATGTCATCGCTCATAATCACCTGACAGATATATATATATATATATATATATATATATTAGTGATGTAGGTCACATCCGCATCCGCATAACATCCGCACATTTTCTCGCATCCGCGTCCGCATCCGCACTTTGGACTGCGGATGTCGTGCGGATGTGGACCGTTGAGATAAAACGTCATTAATAAGCGGAAATTATCAAATTCTACTATATTAATAGAACTAGTTCATTGTGCGCAAAAGTGATGCAAGCGACAAGACGAGAGGCTGTTCTTGTATGAAGTTACTCTCTTGCAACCTACTTAGATCCACGTTACAAAGCTAAGTTATTTTCACCTAGTACATTAGAACGAGTTAAATCATCACTTGGCAAAGCAGTTGAAGAGCTTCAATCTCTTGAATCTGTCGCTTCGCCACCCACCAAAAGAATAAAAGTTTCAGTGACAGAACCAACACCTTCAACAAGCAAATCTATCACAGAATCTGTCTCTCAGTTTCTTGAGTCAAGCAGCAATGACGAGACCTACGCGATGTCAAAAGATGTAGTAAAAATGATCGAGAGCTATCACCAAGAAAAACGCCTGGCTGCATGTGACAATCCTATTAGTTGGTGGAAAAATACGCAGAATATCTATCCATACTTGAGTAAACTTGCGAGGAAACATTTAGCCTGTCCTCCAACAAACGTACCGAGCGAGAGATTATTTAGCAGTGCTGGATTAATATATGATGAAAAGAGAAACATACTGGCAGCAGAAAAGGCAGAAAAGTTAATGTTCCTTAAGCATAACCTTCTTATAATTAAGTTTGAACATTAAACGATGAACATCTTAGTTTACTTTATTTTAATTACTCATTTATAAATATGCCTAATAAAACTTTAAACTTAATATAAATAGTTATCAAGCTAATTAAAGATCTCTTTCTATAAGGGTGGAGGTTGGGGAAAGAGGTCGGTGGGGTGCATTTGAGTTGGGTTCACGTCCCGCATCCTGGTAACACAATTATGGTTTCTAATTGTGGCTGAAACTCAACAAAATATAACGAATTTATTTGCAGACGAATTCACGAATTGATTTCTATATTAGTTAGATGCTTGATATTATTTTATATGTTCAGAGAAAAGTACAGCAATTATTGTACAATTAATCAATTATACTACATTATAGCTACAGCTCTCTCTATATAATAACTTATTATATACGTTAAACACAACAAATCTCGAATATATCCTAAAAAATAACGAAAATGTAGACATCCGCATCCGCATCCGCGGATGTTGAAACCAAACATCCTCATCCGCATCCGCGGATGTGAAAAAAATTACATCCGCTACATCACTAATATATATATATAAAATTGGGCCTCCCGCATTTTCAGCCTACATGGAAATCTATTCGAGCCAGAGAGCAAGTAGGTACTCGGTGGCTCAGTGACTCTCAACTCTGTTCCACAAAAGCAGAGTCACGGCTACTCCGTTTTCTTTTTAGGTTATTTTTTATGTGTATATATATGTGTGTGTGTGTGTATTCCTTAGTGGTGCAGTTATTAGCATCGCTGACTGCTACGAATTTACCGGCCACGGGTTCGATTCCCAGGGATGCAGGCGGCGGTCAGCTCACCCAGCTGTTCATCCTTCCATACAAAAAATTGATTGGTAGATAGATGGGTACCCTGGGTAACTGAGTGGTTAAGACGCTGGGTTGCTGATCGGGAGATCGAGTCCGGGTGAGAACTTTGTAATTTCTGACCACTCGTGGTGGGTCGTGGTTCGGATTCCACGTTAAGCTTTAGGTCTAATATGGGGCAACAAGCTTGACCTTCGTCAGAATGAACAATTCAGGCAGAAGCACGAAGATATGTGAATGTAACTTGAAAAATAATTACAATACAATGAATACATTGATATTTATTGATCTAATAATGTAATTTTACATCACGTTGCAATTGTTACAATGGAGTTAATACTTAAATTGGCACGTCATTCAGTCCTTTTTCTATGTACCCCCCCCCCCCTTACTCTCAACGCCCCTTAAACTGTACAAACGCCCAGTGGAGGGGCAGTATCGTCCCCGTTGGGAACCACCGGTATATAAGATCTGTAAATCACAGCCTACTTACTATATATGTACATAGTTTGTTTTAGGCTGACCAAAGATTGAATAGGCGTAGCGTATTTAAGTAATTTTGTAGCCTACCCTAGTAGATACTTGAAACACTTTGCGCAAGCAGTTTACTTAAATATCTAATAGTAATTGGGCACAGTTACAAGCCACACCAAAAGTTTATCCAGACTAACACTAACAGTTTAAGGGTCTAGATATTATATATATATATGGTTCAGGGTTTAATAGCAACTCTTCCAAATATGTTTGTGGTACTGATACTCAGATTTAACGGACTCCTAGGGGGTTAGGGGAAATAACATTTTTTTTTATATTTTGAAAAAAGGTGCCGGTACTGCGTACCGTTGCGTCCCGCCAGAACCCCCCCTCCCACTGTATATATACACATATATTCTACAAATCCCGATAAATCTTACTAATTCGTTTAGACTCATTAAAATATTCATCACATATTACTAAGAGTTTTATGTTAGAGATAAATTTTGGGTCTACTCTTCCACAGTTAGATGACAAGATATTAAAAAAAAAAAAAATCATCTTTTTAGATGGGAGAGGGGGAATGTACTGTTTGTGGAAGTTGCTACATTGTTGCAGAGTACCGTAGCACACTAAAAATATTTTGGATTTATTTACAATAAACAAACTTTAATTAACTTTGAATGTTTAAAATATGACTCCATCAGTTTTTAGTTTACAGTTGAATCACTACGTTATTAACCTCCAGCATCTATGATTGGCTGTAAAAATAATGCCCGCCGAGTTGCATGATTATAATATTGCAATTTTTAAAAATATCAATTGATTAAAAATTTTTAATTACATACTCAATTTTACAAAAACAAATTTTATGCTTTAAATTAATAATAAACATTGCCTGATTCACCTTCATTTTAGAAACATATACTCGTATGCCTATTTAGCTACTCACTGGTGGTTATAAATGTAGGCATTTTCACAATAATAATCCCCGAGACTATATACATAATTATATAAAATGGACTATGACATCGCTGAGAAAAATATTTGTTTGTTGTGAAAAATTTGTAGAATGCGGCAATGTTTAAATATTTTAACGGAAAATAAAATTGCAGTTGTTTTTTTAGAGTAAATTTGAGCATTTTCAATGTGTTGTGGGTATATTAACACTTCAACTTTGAGAAAATAGTTTGATTACTTCTCTAAATACGTGAAGAAAAGAGTGTTTTTGAACTCAATGTAATTTCGGCCATCAGTTCCCAAATAGTTGCCACATATCCCAACTTTATAAAATAATTAAACAAAAACGTTTTACACTTTCTTGTCGTAAACATTTTTTAAAATTAAAAGTTATAATAATAATAATAATAAATAACAACAAAGGTTTGGGTGAAATCTAACAAAGGTCTGGAATTCCACGGATTAGGGTTTAATAGTAACTCTGTTCCAAAAATGTCTGTGGTAATTACTAACTAAACTTAAAGTAATTATATAGGGTGGCGCAAAAGTCAGGACACATGGGAACTGTTTTTTCAATGCAAATATATATGTATATTCACAATGAAAGGCATAGTTCCTCTGTGTCCTGACTTTTGCACCACCCTGTGTATATATATATATATATATATGTAGGGTTGACAAACCTAAGTCGACACCACAATGATTGTCCTCAAGAGCAAATGACAAAGCTCATCAATGGAATGCCAGAACGTGCATCAGCTTTACATAAAGCGAAAGGGGAAGGCAACACGATTGTGAATATATTGATTCAATAAATATATTAAATATATATATCATTTATTGACTTTTATTATCAAATAAAAGTCTGGAAAAAAACCGAAGGCAACTATTTATTTTTGTCAACCTTGTATATATATATATATATATATATATATAAATATATATATAACTCAAGATAAAACGATTCATACTTTAAAAAAAAAAATAGTTAAAGAAATCTCAGTTATCTCGTAATAATAATTAATTAATCAAATAAGACTTACTTGAAAATTATAGTAAAACTCGTTCGTCTTTCGTTATTCGTTTTTAATATGAAGAGTTACAACGTTGGTAAGACAGAAAAATACAACACACTAATCCTCACTACATACACATACGTGCATCTTTACACACTACACAATCTCTTCAAAATAATAATAAAAAAAAAGGCATTGTTTTCAAGTCTCGGAAACCTTGATTACGGCTCTCTCCTTTTACTTGTATAGGGGGGAGAGTGCAATTTTGCGGGCGTTCGCCCTTGGCCCTTGCCCCTCCTTCCTGCATTATATATATATATATATATATATATATATATATATATAAAATCGTGCGAGCTCATGCATGATATTCCATTTATATATATATAATGGCAAGAGGTGGGGCCACCAGCTTGACCTTCGAGTGAAGAAAGACCAACGCACGGAACTGCTACGAGGTTACGAGTGTGTGTGTGTGTGTGTGTGTGTGTGTGTGTGTGTGTCACAAATGTTCTCAGTGACTTTTTAAAGTTATATTTCACGATGTAAAAACGATAAAATAATTCGATATACTTCAAAATAAATCAAAATAACTTAAGTTTCATGGAAATTTGTAAGCAAACTACAAAATGTGGCCCGTTGATGAATCTGCAAACGTCTAATCAAAACTCGATTTCAACTTACACCCATCTTCACATCTCGGCGACATTGTGTTGATAGCTGTTGTAATCTCTTTTTCACCTATTCCGAATTGTTCACTTTTTTCCGATTAAACAAAGAAAAAAATCGAGTGGCGCGAAATCTGCCGATCTTGGAGGCCGGGCGATTGGGCCTACTCTTCTGATCCAACAGTCAGGCAAGTTCTAGTTCAGAACAGCACGCACAATCCTACTGTTGAAGGATGGTACACATGTTGAAAGATTATTCAATTCTTCATTTTGAGGTGGCAAATTTTCAACCTATCTAGATAGGTTGTCCCAGTAACCATTTCCTCTTTGAATAAGAAAGGACCTAGAACCCCATTAGGCATTAGCTTACACCATATTGGGACTCTCGCGCAAGTATTCGATGGTAGCATGTACTGTAGATGTTCTGAACCCCAAACTCTCCAGTTGTGGTGATTTACCTTACCGCTTGTTTGAAACGCTACACATGTGCAAAGAATGCAGTTTAAAAAATTCTGGTCTTCAGCTAAGTTTTGCAACACGGAAACTGCAAATTTCAAATACTTCGGCCGATTGGACCTATACCTATCAGATCGACAAACCCATAACATCGACACACTAAAAAACTTAACCTAACTGTGCTATTCCAACCTAACCTATGCTATTCTAATTAGCCTATCCTACCCTAACTTAATCTAACCCACAATAACCTGTCGATTTTAGATGAAACTGATCAGATGTCGTTATACTGGGCCGATCGTCAAATTTAATTTCTTGCACAAATTGAAATTTATAAGCGTGTAGACGAAGGCGTTTGTGCAAGGCCTTGTGAACTGTCGATTTAGGAATGGCCACTCATTGGCCAGTTCGCGGCTACGTTGTGGAATAGATATTTTTGTGTATGTGTTGGTGGGGGCCAAGTAAAATGTTTATCTTATGCGTTCAACATTTTCGTTTGACACGTGTGGTCTACGTCTACCTGAAGATTTCTTTGGCAAGACAGTCCTGGTCTCCTTGAACCATTTAGCTACTTTGTGATTGTTTTATCAGCTGGAGGTTTCTTCATTACACACGCCGAAAATTACTTTGAACAGTGATAACTGACATAAATTTAGCTAACCACAACACGCATTGTATTTTCTCTTGTACAATAAACAGGGTACTTATCATCGCGCGTCCGAGCCCAGACTCCAGAGCAGTGGCGGCTCGTCGGTAGGCACTGCGGAACTGCAGTACTCCTAAATTTTTTATTTACAATTGAAATAATCAAGAGCAATATAAGGATGAGCTCACTGAATAACTTTTTCAATAACTTTTGAAACTTTTATTCATTGCTCAATGCTCATCCTTTTATTTCAGTAATTATTTCAACCCATTCTTAGAGACAGCACCCCTAGAATTTTTAGTCACGAGCCGCCACTGCTCCAGAGGCATGCGCGTGTCATTAAAATTTAATGCAACTTCATTCATCCTACTTAGATATCGCAAAGTGAATCAACGCACAGTGAATTTTTTAACAATAACTTGGCCCTTTATCTGATCATCAAGAATCTACACCCATCCCCACAAGTAAGTTTTAAAACCTATACCCATATATACTGTTAATATAAAAAATAATAAACACTACCTAAATTAATGAATAAGCCAGCTTCCATAATAAAATTAGTTTTTATTTATGTAATTCTTAATGTTCCCATAATAATTAACTTAAAAATGTAATATAAATGTAATGCAAATTGTAATACAAGTTTCATTCAATAAACATATTGTACATCATCTAAGTATTTATAAGTCGAGTACATAAACAAAGCCTACCAATATGTAGTCGGTCCACGCTCGCATTATAATATTCGTATGTAAATAATTTCAAACAAAAATGTAAACACATTTTTTAGCCAGTGAGACCTTAACCAGTTATTTCAAGCTCACGAACATCTAAAATTCTGAGTGCAGCTTCATAACTTTTAACTCACTGGCTTTGAATGTGAAGCTAAAAATGTGGAGGGTTGTGGGAGTTTTATTTTTTAATTTATGGACTGACTAGTTTTTCCTCAACTCTATTAGAAAGAATGAAATTCCGTTCAAGCGTGGTCTGACTAAATATAGGTAAGCCTTGGCATAAACATTTAAAAACATTACGGCTATTGTAGAATTTTAATTTTAAATGTTGCTTCTTTGGTAAAAACAAATGAAGTTCAAGGTCACCATCTTTGAAGCGTGAAAGATTCCTATGAATATTTAAGATGTTCGCTTCAGTCTTACCCTAATTTTAAGCGAGTCAGTTTGATAGCTATCGTGCAAACCTGATTTACATTTTATGCAGACAGTGGACAGTCTATATATTATAAAATTGTTTTTCATAAATAAATCTGAGGTATTAATTTAAGTTTGTAAATAAATCTGAAGTTTAAACTCGTACATCATCTTGCGGCATCAAAATCGTTTATTATCGATATGAAAATTGCATATTCAGTTTGTAAATAAAGACATTGTGGCATTATGCCAAAGCATATATATATATATATTATATATATATATAATATATTATATATATATATATATATATATATACTTTCAGGCTGACAATACCTTGGATAATAATAATAATAATAATAATAATAATAATAATAATAATAATAATAAATCCACAGTAAAGTAACTCAAAACTTCTGTCTAATGTTATTCATCTTTCCCCGTCTCTGACCTCCAATCTTTCAAACGTAGATTGTACAGGCCTCTCAAAAACTATGGACCTTGATTTCGGCTCTCTTTCTCCTTCTATGGGGTTGTGGTAGTGGCGGCGGTGGCGGCATTTTTGCAGGCGTTCGCCCTTGGCCCCACCTTTCTGCATAAAAAATGAAAAAAATATTATGCATTTTTTCAAAAAGCATATACCATACTTATTAGGACTATACGTTGAAAAAAATAGACCTTCGTAACAGTATGAACAAAAGGCACAATTACTATAATGTAAAGATAGTATTTTCACTGTTACTGGGTAAAATATTAGGGACTGAAACATTTTAATAATTTTAATTTTTTGTAATCTTATCAAATTAATTGGTAACAGCGATAAAAGCAATTTATTCTTATCTGCATTAGACGGGAATATATAATTTCCTGATTTGTATAAATTCTAATAATTCATCGCAAAACACATTTTAAGAACTGTAAGCTATTAATACAGTCTTGTCGTACGTGGGTGCAAGAAAATGTTAAAATACCAGGGGTGAAATATATATATGATGCAAACCCACAAGGAAAAATAAAAAATATTTCAAGGCCTTTCGTGCATTCAGCAATACACCTCGTCAGGGAATTTCCTGACGAGGTGTATTGCTGAATACACGAGACCTTGGAATAATTTTTTTTATTTTTCCTTGTGAGTTTGCATCATTCATTCATTTCACGTGTTTGAGTGTGAAATTCATCCCATATATATATATATATAAAGTATTAATTCATAATTTATTACTGGAACATTTTATTTTATTGTCTTTTGCAGATTGAGAGCCATGCTGGAAATTTTGGCAACTGTGTTTATAATTGGTGTATTGGGTATAATTACATGGCTTAGCCTAGCCCCGCCTCCGCAAAAAATCCTAGGTGTGTATTCGCAGCCAACAAGGACATATTACATAAAAGTTTTATTTTTCTACATTCTGCTCCACTTAAGGAAACTGGTAAGAGAAGGTGGACTTCATTATATTATATTATATATATATATATATACACAAACTCAGAATGGTTCTCTTGCGAGAGACCCGTTGCCCACGTCGGGCTAAAATCATGAAAAAGAAAAAAACTATGGTATTTGTCATTTACCATTACTTATTCGGACTATAGTGGATTTAATTTTCCAGAAGAGTTCCTTGTTCCATGCACGGTTTGTGTTTAACATATATATATATATATATATATATATATATATATATATATATATATATTACACTTTCATTTTTTTTTAAGTTCGGGAAGAACCGATTCGCCTCTATTAAAAGGGCATATCTCGGCGGAAAAACAAACAGAAAGTGAGAGGAAAGACAGAGGAAAAAGAAAGGGTGGAGGGAACAGTCGAAGTGGAAAAAGACCAAGGATGACAAGGACTGCAAGGTCGAGCCCCATCATCCTTGGGCGCTAGGGCAAGGAGGGCGCACGTGAAACCTCCTGGGACAAGCACGTACAAACGAGCACAAAGAGCACTCAAGAGCACGAGCTTAGAACCCCCTTGCGGGGATATATATATAATATATATATATATATATATATAATATTATTTATTAGAGTGTGACGCAAAAACCAACTTCGACCATTTCAAATTGTTATAACTTATAACTTGTAACTTTTTTATTTTTCTTCCACTGATTTTGGGAGGAAATTCATTAAAAAGTTCAACTCAGTTGGTTTCACGTCCAACCTTTCAACTTACACGCGTGTTCATTGTGTTTTTCCTGTTCATTCAATGCATCAACGAATTCGCAACGCAGTTTGTAATGCATCGGTGCATTGTCTCTGTTGACACATTACAGATAACTCTTATTTTTTCTTTAGTTAGTTGTGTCATTCAACACTTCTGAAATAAAAGGCAAAATGACACTAAAACTATTTTTAGTCGTACTTTAGAAGGAAGTTTGTCCCAAAATCATCAGAAGAAATATAAATAAGTTACGAGTGTTTGAAACTGTTCTAAGTTTTTGTGTCCCTCCTGTATATACCAATTTTCTTTCGTTAGCAAGCGAAAAACAAGTCGGGAGACAGAGGTGCTACTACAGGATATGGAGTGAAGTCTAAATCCAGAATCGAAGACATGGAATGTCCCCAGCCACTGTCTGACCACCCAAAGGTACTAATATCAGTTCCAAAATATTAAAGTTTTTTCCAATTTCAAGAAATAGATTTGAAATTTACATAAAAAACAAAAGTACTTTGTAATAAGAAATAATATGTATTTAAAAGCTTTAATAATTTTTAATAATAATTATTATTATATGCATGATAAATTATTTTTGCAGTGGCTGTACTGTGTCGTAATTCTTCTGCATCATTTAATTTTACAATCCTAATTTCAAACAGACGAATGATCTGAACTTGAAACTAAAAATCTAAACAGTTTATTTTTTATTGTGAACTCCCTTCTGAAGTTATACGAAACTCTCATTTCAAAATATTTTAACGATAGACGGTAGACATAAAATGGATATAAACTTAATGTCGTATTTTCCTCACTGTAAAGGCAATTGATGCTGTGTACTTCAACGGTGCAGACAAAGATGGAAACTATTTTGTAATGGCGACCGCCCGTCGACCAAATGGAGTGATCAACGGCTGTCTTTATTTAAGGGTAGGACATTTTAACGTTCTAAAATGTTAAAAATAACGGAATGTCATCAAACTTATATGGTATGACTTCATTAGTATGACTTCATTAGTATGACTTCATTAGCCTTTTATCAGAACAAAATTATATGATTTCAGATCAGTATCCGTTTATCGAATATGTGGTATTATCGTCCAAACTGGCGACAATTTACTTTCATGCCTTCGACAAGTCTGTCTTTGTGTACTTTTACTTAACCAAGCCTAACTTAACTGACACTATCTTGTTAAACTCGACTCGATGCAGACAACTGTCAGTTTGAAAAAACTCGGAAGTGTCAAGTACGACTAAACATTTGACTTAAAAAATTTCGCTGAACAAACACTGGCAAATTTTTGTCGCCTATTGTTTGATGCTTATTATATTGTTTTATTTTTACATACTTCCCACTTACGATGAAGTTTCTTGTTAGTACTGGGATGTAAATACTGAAACAATACTGAAACTTTGCCTGTCAACCAAAATGGGGAAAAAAAAAAAAGGTCACAAATTTATTTTAATCGTAATTATAATGTACAGAGTGTCCGCAAAGTCCCTTTGCAACATACAGCCTATCTGTATGTTGCCCTTGTTTCTCATGCAAAGGGACTTTGTGGCCACCCTGTATGACAAGATTGGGTCCATTCTTTTAAAATCTGTACTATGATTGTAAATACACGTACAGTTTTCAGCAGCTGTAAACAATAGCGAAACATTAATTTAATCAACAGTCAAAAGTGTGGGATAACATCAGTTAGTATATTTGCCCCCAAATTTTTCGGATCACCTGAAGATCAGGGCCCCCCCCAGCCTTCTTTAGTTAGCTTTATAAGGTTAACTAACGAAAATATCACGACCTAACCTAACCAATCGTCAAGGGCGTACAGTTGACCTAACGATTAAAGGTTAACGACTTAAAGGTTTATAGTTATGGTTTCCCATGATAATAAGATAATAAAAAAGATAAGAACTTTTTACAGTTCCAAACATCGTCAGTTTATCGCATTAAATTTTAAATTACTGTTCATTTTCCCATTTTGCAATTATTGTTTAGTATTTTTCTTTTTTTGGCGGGGGGTCAGAGACAGTTTAAACGATAAAAGTTAGCCAAGTGAAATTATTGAGTAAATTAGAACTTAAATATAATTTTAAGCTTCCAGAAATTGGCTTGTTGGAACTTCCTAAAATGCCTGATACGCTTCTATTCGGCGATGGGACGGGATATAAAGCTGAAGGTCTTTCAATTACACCTCTGGAACCAATGAAATCCTGGAAACTTGAATACTCTGGAAAAATGAAGTAAATCGTATACGAGTAGCGCAGCGGGAGAAGGGGATAAGCGACAAAATTGGCAAAATGCGTTTTCTGTTTGAAAAGACGCCTTATTCTTTCCTCTATCACCTCCAATTGACAGATAACCCATTTTCTGACTGGAAACACTCTTTGGAGGTGATAGAGGGAAGAATAAACTGTCTTTTCAAACAGAAAACGCATTTTGCCGATTTTGTCGCTTATCCCCTTCTTCCGCTGCGCTACTCGATAACAAAAGAAATACCAAAAATTATTAACTCCTTTAATACACAAGGGCCTTCGATCCGTATGAGCGAATAAAATGGTCTAGCGTTAGTTAACCAGAATAAAACAATAGAGTTACGTGTAGTTATTTGGGATCACCTGAAGATCAGGGCCCCCAGCCTCAATTACCAAATGATATCTTCGTCAAAACTAACGAAAATATTACTTAACCTACCTAATCGTCAAGGGCGTACAGTTGACCTAACCGGCTATTCAATTTAATTTATTATTATATTTTCAGGTGATCCATTATTTGCTTCAAATACAACGAAGAAATTTTTTATATAAATCTATCGAAACTAGGGATCACTTTAACATATTGCTTCCCAGGAACCTCTCTTTAATATATTGCTTCCCAGTGTATATCACTAACATATTGCTTCCCGAATGCTTTGGGAAGCAATATGTTAAAGTGATCCGAAACTAGTACTGTTTTAATAAACAGTTAATTATTAATTTCAAACAACTCATTAGGTGGTAACAAAAATATTTAACAATACTGAGTATTGAGTAGGACTCAGTATACTATTAGCATAATTTATAAATTTTAAGTACATTAATATTGGCACTTTTAATTCCGGCTTAGTTAAAGCTAGTTACAATTTTTATTATTTTAATAACAGAATATCACTCTCTAAATGTAAGTTCACTTATTACTATTACGAATGAATTATTAAATTAAAAATGATCAAAAAAATATCAAAATTGATCAATGACAAAGGCCGTTTGTCAAAAAGATCCCGACTACAAATGTAAGGTACACATATCAGGTAACCGGAATAAGCACGGGTTAAATGCTTATATTTTTCAGACTAAACACTGATAACTCGAAGATTTTCGATGTTGGAATAGATTTATTGTGGAATTCGACCTTTGACTATTTTGATTTCGATGTAGATATGCACCCTTGGGCTGCTTCGAAAAGCTTGGCTCGCGAAGAGTGGTCCAGAAAATATTTTGAAGATTTGAAAAGGTAAAAACAAATAAATAAATTGGTGTGTGTGTGTGTGTGTAATGAAATAAATATTTATTTAGTGCATACTTTTTTCTGGAATTTTCAGTGCTCATCAGACGCATTATGAACAAATGGGTATTTTGAAAGGAACCGTTTTGATCGATGGGAAATCTTTTGATCTGCATTTAAATTCGATGAGGGATCATAGTTACGGTATTAATTAAGTAAATGTTTTTATAGTAAACTTAATAAGAAAAATATAAATAAACTTGAGTTTTAAAATAAAGTCCATAGAAACGTATTTCGAAATACAGGGTATTCCTAAATTATCTTTTCTATTTCCTTTAATTTACATACGAAATAGGGAAAAATATTTAGGAACAGCCTGTATATCTTAAATGATTTTGCTTCATATTGGCCTAACGGAATTTATTAAATATAATTCCTCTTCATATATATATATATATATATTCGTTTTTATAGGTCACAAAAGAGAATGGAAACTTATACACCGCTATGGCTTACATATGTTTCACACAGAGGATGGATACAGTGTTAATGTGGGAATAGTTTCTCAGCCTATTACTTCATCACGGTATGTTAATTCTATTATCAAAAGGGTTTAAAAGATAACATGTATGTTCCATATTTCCCCGAAGAAGTAAGAAATACGGTCCCGAGCATGGGTTACCTTAGCTCGAGTCAATTAAGATAGCGCTGGGGCTTGAACCCATGACTCAGCGGAGTCTCAGCACTACCGGGCACCCTATCCGATCTAGCTACGAGACGCCCTAATTATATTATGAACCCTATAAAAACATTTGCTTACCATTTTAACAGATTAAAACACATGAAAGAGAAAAGTTTTAAAATTATCATACATTAGTGGTGCACCGATTAATCGGTATCGGCACCTTTCATACCGATTAATCAGCATTTTACCGATTAATCGGCCATGCAAGGTATTTTCCTAATATCGGCAAAATGCCGATTAATCGGCATGCCAGGTGCCGATACCGATTAATCGGTGCACTACTATCATACATATTTGAGTATTATGAAATCAAAAGTTTTTGACCACTGCGGATTGGTTAATATAAATCAAGAGATAAAAAACTCGTCTTTTATTTGCGCATCTAAAATTATATTGCAATCAAAATATATCGTAAATTAACCTATAGTAATACTGTTTGGGGTTGGTTTAACTTCCTTCGTAACGTCAATGGTCGTGTGGCGGAAAGGAACCTACAGCTCTACGTGGAATCTGAACTACTGGTCGCTACATTATCATCTCATCGCCGCAGTCGCCTATCCAAAATACTCGTTGATCGCGTTGATCTAACGGGAAACGGTGTTGCGACGTGGTCATGACGTAATAACAATTAACCTACACATTCTGAGCATTATTTAAGTATTGTCCAGAAACTCCGAAGGAATTATAGTATTGGATTTAGCCTAGTCTAAATTTAGTAATTTTTCATCAAATAATTCTGCGGTAATTTTTCATCACATAATTCTTTATTACGTTCCCACACGTTTAAAATGGGTTTAGTCGTAATACCTTATCCGCAGGCTGGAAATGGGTTACGTCAATACTCCTTCCGGAGAAAAATTTGCGGTCTCTTCCATTAACTTTCCTCTGTGGCAGCACGGTGAGGGAGGAACACCACCTCTTGATTATGCCTTTTCCTTTTCGGCAGGTAAACTTAAATTCCATGACTTTACACGAAACATGATATAAATCTGTGTATGAGAATCTTTTAAAAACTGCAAAATACTTCGTTTTATTACTGCGCCCTCTGTTAAACTGAATAAGAACCATCAATGTTTTCTTTTGAAGGCGGTGAAGACTATTTGGTCGAAGTTCAAGTTTTGCATACGCCCGAATTTTATATTGGGTGGGAGTGGGAGGCGAGAATAATCGAAAGAATGGCAATTTTCAAGTAAGAAGATCCCTGTTTTAGCAATCTAACACTGTAAACCACCTATATTTATGTCATTTATCCATTTGTTTTATATAAAAACACAGTGTCAGTTCAGAGCTTGCTCTACAGTACATACACAAGGTAGATCATACATCAAACCCGCATCGCATCTCATACATATCAGATAAAAATGCACTTAATTATTAGTGTGAATTCTAGACAAAATGTCAAACTATCAAACTAAAATAATACAAGACAACTTCCATCAGTGAGAATTGATAGATTTAGGCTTTGTATATTCTTTAAAATTATGTATATAATAATAATAATAATATAAATTTTAGAATTCATAATAAACGCCCTTAGTTGCCATATACAAATAAGTAATCTTTCAGTGTACGGTCTTTCAATAAGTTCTTTTGGAATTCCAATTTACTTGTTCAACAGGGTCAATGGGAAGAAAGGATGGGGACTGGCTGAATGGAATTATCGCCATCACGGTGGTCGACCTGAAGAATATACTGAAAATGATCCAGACTGGACGAAAACCCTTAACAAAGGATAAATAGGAGATGAACTTTTATTACGACATTAATAATGTTAATAATAATAACAATAAGTTTTAGTAATATTTTTCGATTACCTAAATGTATAATTCACTAGAAAAATTTTTACCAAGGACTATCATCGTCCATCGTTGGATGACACGAAAGTTCAGACCAAATATAAAATAAATAATATCTACGTAATTAAAACTGAGCTAGACAGATTAATTGTAAAATAGGTTATATTCATTGTATTGCATTTCACTATCTTCTCGATAGCTGGAACAGTGATTAATAAATAAAATTGGTTTGAACCATCAAACCATGAAGCTATCAAACATTTTTACACCAATGATCATACTATATACAATTGTACGATGTGCACCATATGGTTTATGCCGCTTTAGTTGACAAGATTTACAATTTGCAAAAGGGTTCTCTCTGTCATTGTCATGTTTAAGGTTTGTAGATATGTTGTTTTGCTAATTACTTCATTTTAACTTCGCCTAAATGTGTCTTTATGTAATTCTTTAAACTTTTTTGAATGATACTGTTGAGGGATTACACCACATCTTCGCCATAATTAAGAACCTTCTTCAACGAAAGTTAGGCTTATTTAACCAGAATTGTAAAGTAATTAATTAAAAAAATTGAATTACGAGTAGGATGTTGTACAATCAGCTATAGGTCATTCAGGATAGAGAAGTTGTAAGCTAGTTCACCAGGGATGTCAGTGAAATGGGAGGAAAGCCAAAAGGTTGACTCAGAGTGAACCTTAAAATCTCCTAAAATGGAGATTTCAGCAAAAGGAAAGTGGGATAGAATGTATTCTACTTTAGAAGTGAGGTAGTCAAAGAGTTTTAAATAGTCAGAAGAATTAGGAGAAAGGTAGACAGCAGTGATGTAGCTGATTACGTATTTTGGTTCATTCACTGCGATGTAAGCAGTAACAGTAAATAGACAGCGTTTAATATACAGTTGTAGCCAAACGTTTAGAATCAAAGAAAGTTTTAAGGAATGACATTTTTATTGTGGATTTAATATTTAGTGGACCCTCATTTCGCATCAGCGATTGGTTTAGTTCTGTTGGGCATAGGCATAATATGGTTTTGGCACCGATTCCAGGATTTCGAAGCATCAGAATCGCTTCGTTTTCCATTTCTCTGTTTTGAGAGTTAGGCTTAGGCTATTGTTTGATACTACTTCTTTGTCGGCAGCATTTTCCCACGCCTAAGTGGGGTCGCTGTTCCTAATCCGCCTTCGCCACTCATTTCTGTCCAACGCCACATCCGCCACCAGATTTCGCTCCCTCATATCACCCTCCACTCACTCTCTCCATCTCATCCTCGGCCTTCCCCTTCTTCTTCTAGATGGTTCCATCTCCATAACTCGTTGCCCAACATATTCCTCCTCTCTCCGCATGACATGTCCAAACCATCTAAGCCTTCTCTCTCGAGCTTTCTTTGACACCTCTATTACTTTCGTCGTTCCACAAATAAAGTGATTTCTAATTTTATCTCTTCTCGTAACCCCACACATCCATCTCAACATCCTCATTTCTGCTACATCCATCCTTTTCCCCAGATTCTTCCTCATAGGCCACGTTTCCGCACCATACAATATTGCAGGCCTCACTACCGCCTTGAATACCTTCCCTTTCAATTTCATTGATATTCTTTTATCACACAGTACCCCAGACACGTTCCTCCAATTATTCCATCCTGATTGTACTCTATTATTCACTTCCCTTACCAGCTCTCCACCATCCTCTACCTACGATCCCAAATATTTAAAACTGTCCACCTTCTTCACCACCTCATCTTGGAGTCGCACTTCATCTCTCTGCCCCTGTCCCGCACTGTACTTCATGTACTCTGTCTTCGCCCTACTAATCTTCATACCTCGGTTTTCTAGTGCTGCCCTCCACCTTTCCAGCTTCTTCTCCACCTCCTCTCTGCTCTTTGCACACAAAACCACATCGTCGGCAAAGAGCATACACCATGGCGCTTGTTCCTTCACCTCCTCCGTCATTACATCCATAGCAATGTCGAAGATGTATGGGCTCAGGGCCAATCCCTGATGGACACCAACTTTCACTTCGAAACCTTCCGTCAATCCTGAGCTACATCGTATTTGAGTACGTGACCCCTTGTATATATTCTGCACCAACCTCACATACTTCTCCGGCACTAATTTTTCCCTTAAACACCTCCACACCTCTTGCCTCGGTACTCTGTCATACGCCTTCTCTACGTAGATCTATGAACACTATGTGCAATTCCCTTTGCCCCTCTCTATATCTTTCCATCAACTAAGTGCAAAAATGGCATCCCTTGTCCCTCTTCCCGGCATGAAGCCAAACTGTTCTTCCGCTATGCTTGTTTCTTCCCTCAATCTGCTCTCCACAACCCGTTTCCAGACCTTCATTGTGCGCGACATCAGTTTAATCCCTCGATAATTTGTACATTTCTGGACATCTCCCTTCCCTTTAAATATTGGGACCAGTATGCTTTTCCTCCACTCTTCTGGCACTCTCTCCTGGTCATATATCTTGCGCATCAAATCACTAAGGATGTCTACTCCTTCCACCCCCAAACTTTTCCAAACTCCCACTGGTATCTCATCAGGCTCTGTAGCCTTCCCATTTTTCATTGTGTCAAATGCTCTCTCCACCTTTTCTGTTCCCACACACATAACCATTCTTTTGTTTGGTAACCCTTCTTCCCTTATCAATCTAAAATTTTCCTCATTCAACAACCTTTCAAAATAAACCTTCCTTAATATCATCTTTTATTTACCTTATATGTGTAATATCTAGGGCCCGGATGTTTAGGCACTAATAAACTACAAAATAGGCAGACAAAACGGTAAAATAAAATACAGAAAAAGGCACAAAAAAGGCATTTATTTTCTTACAATTCAAACAAAACAACACATGAAATACAAAGAAAGAAAAATTGCATGAAAAAAAAATGTTTTTTTTTATTGCAATAAATAACAAGCATTTTTTTTTCAAATTTTACATTTAATTTTACATTTTTCGATGCACTGACTTTAGGTATTGTGACACGTGCGTACAGCAGAAAATGAATGACCATGTGTCGCGCAGGGTTCTACGACGAAACAACGATTGCCAGTTAGGAAGTAAATTCACAAATGTAGAACAATTAACCCTTAAACTAGTCGCATTAAGAGTTATTGTAACTTCAATCGTATTTAGGCTAATGATAACATCATATTTTAAAATCCTTTTTTTAATTAATGAAAAATATGACAAAAATGGCACTTTATCATGATATAAGCAGTTACCTTAAAAATAGGCGGAAAAGGCATTTTATGGCATTTTGCCTGAACATCCGGGCCCTAGACTAATATCCTTAGTTGCCTTATCTCTTGCCTTTGCTATTTTAAATACTTTCTTTTGCCCTTCTCTTGTTTCAAGTTCCTCGTATACAGCTCTGTATGATTCGCTTTTTGCCTTTGCCACCGCAGTCTTAGCTTCTTTCTTTGCTCTTCTATACCTCTCTTTGTCTCTGTTTTCCCCCGTGTTGACCCATATCTTCCACGCTTTTTTCTTCTCTCACACTTTATCTTGCACTTCTTCACTCCACCACCAAGTTTCTTTATCTTTCTGACGGTTCCCAGACGACACTCCCAGCACCTCTCTTCCTTCTTTCCTTAGTACCTTAGCATTTTCCCGCCACCAGTCATCAACGTCGTCCAATCCCTGTGTTTTTAATTCCCTCATTGCCCTCTCTCTAAAGGCCTCCTTGTACTCTTGTTCCTTCAGTTTCCACCATCTGATTTTAGGTACAATATTTGGCCAACCTCTTCTACTTCCATTTACCCTTAGGTCCATCACCACAACACAATGTTGTGGTGTTACTTCTTCACCAGGGATCACCTTACAATTCACAACTTCTATCAACTTAGATCTTGAATACAGTATATAGTCAATCTGGGATTCACGTCCGCCACTCTTATACGTAATCAGATGTTCCCGTCTCTTTTCGAAGAAGGTATTTGCAATTGCCATGTCATATGCTATTGCAAAATCAATTATTCTTTCCCCATCCTGGTTCCGTCTATCCACTGTTAGAAAATCTAGAGGAGGAAGAGCCATTGTTGTCCCAAGGCTATATGATGACTAAGCTGATTGATGCAGCATTTGCTTGTATATATTAAGTTAAGGTGTGTGTGTATATATATATATATATATATGAAAAGAAGGATCAACACAACGGCAAACATTTTCATTTATTTGTACATCAGACGTTTCGACAAATCTTTTGTCATCATCAGTGAGTTAAGTCTTAAAACCTTAAAACAAAATTGAAAAGTGAAAGTTACATCAATACAATATTAAGACCATTAAAATTAAAACCTTAAAGCAAAATGAAAATTGCATCAATACAAAATTAAAACATTTAAATTTCATCACTATAAAAACTAAAATTAAATTAAATTTCATCACTATAAAAACTAAAATTAAATTACCTCAATAGGTAAATACACAATGTTTACATCCACCTCCATACTTGGCAAAGTCTAAGAGACCACTAGGTGGTCAGGGATTAGAAAGGGTATATCTGTGAAACACGGTTGGTTGTCAAAAGAGTCTTAATTTGTAGGATGAGCTATTATTATTAAGGGAGGGTTTGTTTCTATAGATGTACAAAGATTCTAAAATTCGGAGTTCTGTAGGTTATTGGATCTAGTTAAAATTTCAAACTGAGTTTTGTGAAGGGGATGGTCGTTTTCATTACTGTGGTTTCTAATTGCGGATTGTGGAGGGCTACTGAGGGGACGGTTGGTACGGACTGACAAGCCCAAATGTTGAGAAAGGCGCACCTCCAGTTGGAGTTGAGTGCTGCCAATATACGCAGCCTTACAGCTGTCGCACGTGTATTTGTAAACAACATTGGGGCATACAGTTTTGGGGAATTCATCTTTGAACTTTAAAAAATTTGATAATTTAAGTGGGTTGACGAAGGCGAATCTAAAATTTATTTGGGGATAACTAGACTTGAGTAGTTTGGACAATTCACCTCGAATACGCAATGATAAATAACCATAAAAAGGTAATTTAATATATCTGGTTTCTTTTTGTACTGTAGTTACGGGGAGTTTAGTATCAAAAGTGTTATTTAAAAATTTCTTTAATTGGTTATCGAATAGATGAGAAGGGTAGTAATTGTTAATAAAGTACTGTTTTAAAAATTTAAATTCTTCGTTTAACGAAAAGTAATCCGAACAAATACGGTAACTTCTTGTTAATAATGTTACTATAGCACTAATCTTATATTTATAAAACATACAACTTAAATAATTGGTTCCCAAGCCAGTAAAAGTTTGTTTCCGAAATAGTGAAGTATGGAACTTATTATGGGCCCGTTTAACTAAAACATCCAGGAAAGGTAAACTATTATTTGTTTCGTTTTCACACGTGTACTTAATATTACTATGTGTTTATTAAGATAATCACGAAAAAGTTTTACGTGTGAAGGATGGTTAAATATTAAGAAAGTGTCATCCACGTATCTTCTGTAATATATGGGTTTAAAACTACTAGGACAATTTTTCAACCAAATTTCTTCGTAATGGCAAAGAAATGCATTTGCTAGTGTTGGGCTTAACGGGGAACCCATAGCTACCCCATCAATTTGGCTGTAAAGGTTGCTATTAAATAAGAAAAGATTATCAAAACACACTATTTCGAGAAGGTTTTTAAATTGAGTCTGAGTGAGGCCATTAATAAGAGTATTATCAGTAGTGAATAACTTATTTAGTATGATATTTAATGTTTCTTTTAACGGGACATTAGTAAACAATGATGAGACATCAAAACTGGCCATAGTAAGAGAATCGGATGATTGATCTCTTTTATCTCTTAGCAAAATCAAACGAGTTGTTAATAGAATAATCATTAAAGGTGAGTTTTGAAAGCAAGGGAACGAAGAATTTGCTAAGTTATAATTGAATGTACCACATGCCGAAAGAATAGGTCTTAGTGGGAAATTTGGCTTGTGGACTTTAGGTAAACCATATAGAATTCCTGGATTAGAACCAGAAGCAAATAAAAAATTGTATGTATTGTCAGCAATAATATTACTATTTTTTAATTTACGCAAACACCTATTAAGTTTATCTTCGAGTTTTAGTAATTTAGACAGAACATTCTCTTTTACCCTTTTAAATTTAGACGTATCCGACAAAATTGTCTCCATTCTATTTATGTAAACTGTTGAATCAATCAGCACTACTCCTTTACCCTTATCCGGTTTTGTAATGATGACAGAGTTATCCTTTTTCAAATTATTAAGAATTTTAAAATCTTGCTTATTAAAGAGGGGAGAAAACACCTTATGGGTTTAAAATTATAAAAATTCTTAAAAGAGATGCTCTCCACTTGTTTTACCAAGTTATGAAACGAGAAATTTGGTCGGATCTCACAATTCTTAATATTCATGAGAAGATTTTCAAAGCCAGAGAAAAATTTATAAAAATTTAGTTTATAATGAGGTAGATCAAAATTTAAGCCTAACGACAATATTTCTTTCTCTCTAATACTTAAAACTTATTAGAGAAATTACAAATAAAATTATCTGGATTATTAAAAAACGACTGAGTGATTCCCAATTTTTCCAATTTGGCAGCATGTATCCTTTTATGTCTGTTGACAGTTTTATCACAGCAAGTTTGAAATTTAGTAACTAAACAATGATAATCAATATAAGACACCCTAGATTTTAGACCAAACAGAGAATTTTATATTTCAGCTTGAGAAAACTCACTGTTTTAGTTTTCGATTGAAGCTCCAAATTTAATAATTTATGTAGCCATGATTTATATAGTTTGGAGTTATGGAGGCGTTTATTATAAAGTTTAAATCTAAGGAAATTAGGCACAATATTATAACTTTTGCACTTAGACAAGAAACTCTCATCACGATAGCCTTGTTCAGTTTCAAATAGACTCTTTCACATTGTCTGTAATAGTTCAATGTCGATCGGCCATATCTCTGGGTTAATATCAAAGCTATTGACTTCTCCTTAGGGAAACGGAGCTTACAGATGAAAAGAAGGATCAACACAACGGCAAACATTTTCATTTATTTGTACATCAGACGTTTCGACAAATCTTTTGTCATCATCAGTGAGTTAAGTCTTAAAACCTTAAAACAAAATTGAAAAGTGAAAGTTACATCAATACAATATTAAGACCATTAAAATTAAAACCTTAAAGCAAAATGAAAATTGCATCAATACAAAATTAAAACATTTAAATTTCATCACTATAAAAACTAAAATTAAATTAAATTTCATCACTATAAAAACTAAAATTAAATTACCTCAATAGGTAAATACACAATGTTTACATCCACCTCCATACTTGGCAAAGTCTAAGAGACTAGGTGGTCAGGGATTAGAAAGGGTATATCTGTGAAACACGGTTGGTTGTCAAAAGAGTCTAATTTGTAGGATGAGCTATTATTATTAAGGGAGGGTTTGTTTCTATAGATGTACAAAGATTCTAAAATTCGGAGTTCTGTAAGGTTATTGGATCTAGTTAAAATTTCAAACTGAGTTTTGTGAAGGGGATGGTCGTTTTCATTACTGTGGTTTCTAATTGCGGATTGTGGAGGGCTACTGAGGGGACGGTTGGTACGGACTGACAAGCCCAAATGTTGAGAAAGGCGCACCTCCAGTTGGAGTTGAGTGCTGCCAATATACGCAGCCTTACAGCTGTCGCACGTGTATTTGTAAACAACATTGGGGCATACAGTTTTGGGGAATTCATCTTTGAACTTTAAATGCAAATGCAAATGCATTTCTTTGCCATTACGAAGAAATTTGGTTGAAAAATTGTCCTAGTAGTTTTAAACCCATATATTACAGAAGATACGTGGATGACACTTTCTTAATATTTAACCATCCTTCACACGTAAAACTTTTTCGTGATTATCTTAATAAACAACATAGTAATATTAAGTACACGTGTGAAAACGAAACAAATAATAGTTTACCTTTCCTGGATGTTTTAGTTAAACGGGCCCATAATAAGTTCCATACTTCACTATTTCGGAAACAAACTTTTACTGGCTTGGGAACCAATTATTTAAGTTGTATGTTTTATAAATATAAGATTAGTGCTATAGTAACATTATTAACAAGAAGTTACCGTATTTGTTCGGATTACTTTTCGTTAAACGAAGAATTTAAATTTTTAAAACAGTACTTTATTAACAATTACTACCCTTCTCATCTATTCGATAACCAATTAAAGAAATTTTTAAATAACACTTTTGATACTAAACTCCCCGTAACTACTACAGTACAAAAAGAAACCAGATATATTAAATTACCTTTTTATGGTTATTTATCATTGCGTATTCGAGGTGAATTGTCCAAACTACTCAAGTCTAGTTATCCCCAAATAAATTTTAGATTCGCCTTCGTCAACCCACTTAAATTATCAAATTTTTTAAAGTTCAAAGATGAATTCCCCAAAACTGTATGCCCCAATGTTGTTTACAAATACACGTGCGACAGCTGTAAGGCTGCGTATATTGGCAGCACTCAACTCCAACTGGAGGTGCGCCTTTCTCAACATTTGGGCTTGTCAGTCCGTACCAACCGTCCCCTCAGTAGCCCTCCACAATCCGCAATTAGAAACCACAGTAATGAAAACGACCATCCCCTTCACAAAACTCAGTTTGAAATTTTAACTAGATCCAATAACCTTACAGAACTCCGAATTTTAGAATCTTTGTACATCTATAGAAACAAACCCTCCCTTAATAATAATAGCTCATCCTACAAATTAAGACTCTTTTGACAACCAACCGTGTTTCACAGATATACCCTTTCTAATCCCTGACCACCTATGTCTCTTAGACTTTGCCAAGTATGGAGGTGGATGTAAACATTGTGTATTTACCTATTGAGGTAATTTAATTTTAGTTTTTATAGTGATGAAATTTAATTTAATTTTAGTTTTTATAGTGATGAAATTTAAATGTTTTAATTTTGTATTGATGCAATTTTCATTTTGCTTTAAGGTTTTAATTTTAATGGTCTTAATATTGTATTGATGTAACTTTCACTTTTCAATTTTGTTTTAAGGTTTTAAGACTTAACTCACTGATGATGACAAAAGATTTGTCGAAACGTCTGATGTACAAATAAATGAAAATGTTTGCCGTTGTGTTGATCCTTCTTTTCATCTGTAAGCTCCGGTTCCCTAAGGAGAAGTCAATAGCTTTGATATATATATATATATATATTATATATATATATATATCTCACAATTGTAAGGTTAGTGAAAAATTCACTTAATTTAGGACTAGCATTTTTGGGCTCTTGTGAGATCATTTTTTTGGCACTCTTGTGGCATCATTTTTTGGGGGGCACTGCGCGTCCCTCCTACTTCTTGTTGAATGCGGCACTTACAGGGTGTGGTCTTATAGAGAGCTCTCTTGCAATTCAGTTTGATTGTTTAGATACAATTGTTGAATCGTACAATGGTGCAGGTTGTGTTGTTGCAAGGCTTAGAAAGAAGGCCATAAATAGTGCCCTTTTGTTTTTTTATCTTAATTTTATGCAACTGAGGCCTAAGGTAGGCCCACATCGAGTCGGCACCCCTGAGGTAGGATCTAATAGGACCTCCAAGTCCGTGAGTTTTAGTCTAGCTTAACTTGGGCTGTAGGTTGAACTGGCCCTGCAGAGCTTGGCCGTTCAGGGCTCAGCTGGGATTCTGAACCCAATAAAATAAAAAAAAATAACACCCACTGCCTGTCCACCATGCACTCTACCTGCTCCATCGTTGCCATTCCCAACATGGCCAATGGCCATTGAAGTCTTCTCCGACTACACGCTCATGGTCAGGTATAGCACGCATTTCCTGGTCAGCCCCGCTCCAAAAATCCTCCTTCTCCTGCTCATCACATCCCCTCTGCGGTACATACACACTCAGTATATTTACCACATCTCCGCCGCATTCAATTTTCACCTTGATCATTCTATCATTCACTCGTTTGACCTCTAGTACATTCTCCTTCACTTCTTTCGAGAGAATAATCCCTACAGTATTCCTTCCCTGCTGTGATGTGCCACTATAATAAAATTTATAGCCAGCACCAATCTCCCTGACTTTATTCCCTCTCCATCTAGTCTCCTGAACACACAACACCTGCATCCTCCTCCTCTCCATCAGATCCACCACCTCCCTTGCGCGTCCCTCATACTACCAACATTCAGCGTCCCAAATCTCACTCCCGTCTCCCCCTGAGCTCCCTTCTTAAGCTGTACCCGCTCACGATGCAGTAGCCCTTGTCCATTTTCCGCAGAGTTAGGACGATATGTCTGCGCGTCGCCTCCAGGGTACGCTCTAGCTCTATTTGCTCTATCTTCATCGGCTGTCATTCCATAAGGTTTTGGCAAAGGTTTTACGACCGGATGCCCTTCCTGACGACAACCCTCCCCATTATCCGGGCTTGGGACCGGCATGAGTACCCCGATTTTGGGCACCCATGGCTATTGTTTGATACTACTGTATTTAATTTAATTGTGTAATTGTGTGTGTGTGTGTGTGTGTGTAAAAAAGCTTAAATAAAATTATAAACACATTAACTTACTAAGTTTACTAATTTATTGAATTACTAACTTTATAAGTGAATAGAGTTTGTTAAAAAAATTTATTTGTATAAGGAGATTGATCCGATTCAGGCATAGAACCTGAGGACCACAGCACTTCTAAGGATGGGATTGTAGGTTAAAAATATTTACTGGGGACACAAATCTACTAACGACGCAGTGTTGTATTTTAAGTGCTCAGCAGCCTACAACTATATATATATAAGGAAGGTTTCACTGTTTTTTCACAAAACAGCACTCCGCCCACACACTTATTGAAGGTACGAGCAGCTCGTAGAATCATTGCCACGTACATAGTGGGTCAACGTACTAACGACTAACGAGGTTTCCGAAGGTACTTCATCACCACTGAAAGTTACAATGCTCCATGTTATTATAATCCAATGAGCGGTCAAATTCATAATAATTTGCGTGTTTGTTGTTAGGGATCACCTGAAGATCGGGGTCCCCAGCCTTCTTTAGTTAGCTTCATAATACTAACTAACGAAAATATCACGACTTAACCTAACTAATCGTCAGGTCAACTGTACGCCCTTGACGATTGGTTTGGTTAAGTCGTGATATTTTTGTTAGTTAACCTTATAAGGCTAACTAAAGAAGGATGGGGGCCCTGATCTTCAGGTGATCCGTTGTTAGTTTTCATTACAAATATTCCTGGCTTTATAGGCCCGGGTACATGATTCAGCAGGAGCAAGATACACAACAAGTTTGTTTCCTCCTCAAGGCACCAAAACTGTAGCCGTTCCAAACATAAGCGCATTCATATCACCCTAGGCTCGCTTTACACAAACTGAACCAAGAACTCAGAATCTCTGCGATTTCAAACAAAGCCTGTAAACTTCATTTTTATCCATGCGTTTTGTTTATTTCTGCGTAATATTAACATACAGATACCAGTAACTATCATGAATTTTTATAAAACGTTTCCAACCCAGTTTAATTTAAAGCAGAATTATTATAAATTTAACTAACCTTACCAAATTCAGCTCCACCCAATGTAACTTAATCGGGAATTATTTTGTCCGGTATATTTAAACTACATGACTAAATATATAATTAACTTCATCATATGAATCTTTAATTTTATGTCGTATTTACTACCATAGGCGTACGGGCTAAGTAGTCTCTGGGGGGTCAAAGGGATTAGGCACGACGGGCTAGGGACCCCCCTAGACTGACAGCTCCAATCCTTAAGATTGATTTAGCAGGTCATGAGATAATCTTTTAGAAGACCAGAGCTTATTGTATGAATTAATCAACTCTTTTGTATATGGTAAAGTAAAATGATATTCAATGAATCAATGCTATTTATTCCTTCATACTTTCTTATTTGAGAAACTATAAGTGTTGCCATCTTCGGCTAAAAGTTTTTAAACATGCGAATAAACAATGGTAAGCGTTGCGTTTGTTTGAATTAGTTGGTAGCTATCAAACTTTCATTTATGTTTTACCTAAATAGCTTTTGTCTTACGTTTTCTTTCCTCTCCTTCTTTACACTATGGACCAGATGAAAAAGAGAGAAAATGGACCCGACAGAGAGTATGGAAAGGCACGACTGGGGGGTCGGACTCCCTGCCTCGTACGCCCATGTTCACTACAGCTTTACGTGGGATCCGAACCACGGACGCTACATAATCTGGACGCAAAGGATGGTCCCGCATCCAACTACTCTCTACCTGGTGTCGCTTAACTCCGCTGATAGAAGGAAAGCGATTTCACGACTTAGCCTAAATTGTAATACCATACAAATAAAAGGAAATAAAGATTATAACATGAAAATAATTTCAAACAAAAGATTTTGAAGAGAAATTTTAAGTCAGTTAGAACTCAGTCAACATTTACTTTAAATTCACGACATTCTTAAATTTTAACTGTAGCTTCACAAATCTCGATCCACTGACTTCGGATGTGAAGCTCAAAATTTTGATGACAGTGATACTTTATCAATGTAATGAAAAAGGAATGGCAAAATGGGACACTTGGTGCTAGTGGGCCTTTCCCATTTCTATCTTATTTCAGTGCAGTTATTGTACTTAAAATGTATTCTTATCAATGTAATGACTGACTGGCTTTTCTAGATTTCATGAAAACTTATGACACTTCATAAAAGAGTGGACGAACTACTAATAATCACTCAGGAAGGCCAGCGATCAGACCAGCTAACACAGTCTATTACTTTAACTCCTGTATTATTATTACCAGTATTACGGGGTTCGAATCTCCGACCTCAGTGTCTTCACTTCGCTTATAGAAAAACGATGTTGCCCACTGAGCTGAGGACGCTGACAGGACGGACTACTTACAAATGTGTAGAGTTTAGTTACCCCTAATAATCGTTTTCTTTTCCTTTCTAGAAAAAAAGACACTAAATTATAACAGTAACTACAACATTATTTCACTTTATGACTTATTTTTGGCAGCTTCGGAATCTCAGGTCCTAATCGACAACATTCTGAAGAATTTTACCTTACGGCAGTGGTCTATTAAGAAAAGAATACGAGATAAGAGAAAGGCCTTCAGCAAATTTAAGAAAACTCAAAATGAAATGGACATTGAAATCTATAAAAATAAAAGACAAGAAAACAAGAAACTTATAAGAGATAGTAAACGCAATTTAGAGAGGAACTTAGCCAAAAATTGTAAAGGAAATCCCAAAAAGTTCTTTAGTCATTTCAACTTGAAAAATAAATCTAATAAAAAAAAGGACCCCTTCATGCTGATGACGAAATTATTGAAGAAGATTTTGAAATTACTGAGGAGCTAAATAGATATTTCTGCTCAGTATTTACAAAGGAAAATGTAAATACAATTCCAGATTTCATTGGTAACACAAGAGAGAGATAAATCATATAAATATTGAGGAAGTGGATATTTTGAGAGCAACTGACAGGCTAAACATAAATAAGTCACCAGGACCTGATGAAATTTATCCTATAGTAGTAAAGGAAGCAAAATATAGCATAGCCCAAGCACTTAAAATACTTTTCAACCTTTAATTGATTAACAACGAAGTTCCAGAGGACTGGAAAACAGCAAATGTGGTTCCACTTTTCAAAAAAGGAAGCAAAAACTTAGCTAAAAACTACAGAGCAATTAGTTTAACTTCTATTATTTGCAAATTACTTGAAAGTGTCATCAGAGACAAAATTACAATATTCTTAGAAGATGAAGGATTAATTAGTAATAGCCAACATGGCTTTCGAAATGGCAGGTCATGTTTGACAAACTTAATTGAGTTTTATGATAGTATGTTGAACTGAAGCATCTGGATAATAAAGAATCCATAGATATTGTGTACTTAGATTTTGCCAAAGCTTTTGATACCGTTCCTCATAAGCGGTTGCTTGTTAAAGTTAGAGTTCATGGAATAAAAGGGACAGTAGCAAATTGGATTGAAGAATGGCTTGGAGAAAGAGAACAGAGAGTCCAGTTAAATGGGACTAGGTCTACATGGAGCCCTGTTCTGAGTGGAGTCCCACAGGGGTCCGTACTTGGACCTCTACTTTTTATTATTTATATTAATGACTTGGAAAAGGGGCTAACTAGTAAAACTTTAACATTTGCAGATGATACAAAATTAGAACAAAATGTAAGATCTTTAACAGGTGCCATGAAAATGTAAAAGGACATTGATAGAGTAGTTGCTTGGGCAGATAGATGGGAGATGAAATTTAATGTGGAATAGTGTAAAGTTATGCAAGTTGGTCATAACAATCCAGAATTTGAATATAACATGGGTGAAAGCTGGATAAATAAAGAAAAAACGGAGAGAGATTTAGCCTTCATCAATCATCATTTAGGTGTCATTGTGAATCATGATCTTAAACCTACAAATCATTGTATTGAAATTGAAATCTATATTATAATGGAGGTAGTGCGATATATATATATATATTATATATATATATACAAAAAAACTATAGAAAAGAACGCAATCATGAAAATCTTAAGCTTCACATTTGAGCTCATTGTATTAAGATTTGTGAAGCTTTAGATTTTCATGGCTGCGTTCTTTTCTATAGTTTTATTGACCAAATAATTGAACCGACAGTAATTGGGGCGCCGCAGGCACCCAAATTACTGAGGCCCAAGGTGAGAGGGATAGGAATGATGTTCAAAATAAAATACGCCGTAGGCCCACAATTCGATTCGGTTGGGCCGAATGCCCAAGTACCGCAGATCTAGCGAAATCGGGCGTAGCGCCGATCTTTTGCTGAAAGTCCTGACAGAAAGAAATGAAAAGGGAGTATTTGTTGACAATTATGTCTACAAGGAGATTCTTCAGTAATGAAATAAAGATAAGTTTATGATGAAGTGTTCTTTTTATATTTTATAACAGGAAATAATACCTTGAGGTAAGAAAATTCATTTCCCAGATGAAGTAATTGGCCGAGGGCTCCAAGCCTTCCGCAGGAAATAGCAAAAACCGCCCGTAGGGCGGTAATTTTGCTAGTAAGGCTAATGCTAGATTGAACCTAATGCAAAAACATATAGAAAATAAATCACCAGAAATTCTAAGTAGGCTCTACACTTCATACGTGAGGCCTCTTCTTGAGTATTGCATTCAGTTTAGTAGTCCTTATTTAGAACAAGACAAAGACAGACTAGAAAAAGTACAAAAGAGAGCCACAAGGATGATACCATGCCTTAGACACCTTAGTTACAAAGAGAGATTGGAGCACCTAAACATGTTTTCCTTAAAGCGAAGAAGGTTACGAGGTGATATGATAGAAGTATATAAAATAATAAATGAGTTAGATAATATAGACTTCCACTCTCTTTTTACAAAGGATCATAATGATAGGACAAGGGGCCATAGCCTTAAGCCTTTTCAGCAAAGATGTAAATCACAGTTAGCACAACATAGTTTTTCAAATAGAGTAGTAAAATTCTGGAATAGCTTAGGCCTTAGATGAAGAAGTTGTGAGTTCCCATACTTTTGAGACTTTTAAGAATAAACTAGATAAATTAATGACTAACTAATAGAGGTATCTGGTAAAGACGTTTTGCTGGAACTGGTAATGGTGTGGAGAAGAGGTTTGTGAACCCCTCCCACATATATATATATATATATGTTTATTTTTTATTTGGGTAAATCTCATCACCCACACAGAGTGATGGGATGTAAGGAGGCAGCATCTTGGGTTAGGGGATACTCTCTGTCTTTATACCCCCCATTTAAAGAGAGTTCTCTGCCGAGCGGTGGCCCCCCCCCCCCATAACACTGTGATGTATGAAAGACTCAGTATGGTCACTTGCCACATAGAGACCTTTAAATGGGAGACCCTGAATGGGTGTACATTCAAATACTCCCTATTAGTTAGTTGAATCATTGATAATAATTAATGGGGTCGGGGGGGACAACCATAATTTTGGGGAGTTAAGGGGTCGTCGTAACAAAGTTTGGCAAACACTGCCCACTGCCTTACGGTAACCAGTTGAAGCAGGCCTACGTTAGGCCCGAGTTTAGCAAATGTATAACAACTATTTTTTGTGGTCTCTTTCTGAGCAGACTAGAATTTGCATCCACAACAAGCATTCAAAATTTATGCTGCTGCTTCCCCCTTTTACAGGGATTACTTATTTATTTTTATTTATTTACATATACAGTTTTCATAGATTAGTATTATGTAATTATTAAATAGAGATGCTGTATACAGTTGTAAACTGCCTTTAGCAAGCGTTCACGCTTTACAGGCCGAAATCTACTAATTAGATATAATTATATAATAGATATGAACATATGATTACAAGATTTTTATAATTGACCAAAAACAGAGCTCTCTAACCACAACTATGAGTACCACTTTCAACAGAAGAGTGAACAAAAGGAGTGGTGGTACGAGAGCCCTAAATTTTCTATCTCGAAACCAATTTTTAGGCCCAACTGTAACGACAATTTTTTCACTAACTTTTCAAACTTATGAGACGAGTTATATATATATATATATATATATATATATATATCTATATATTATATATATATATATATATATATAATACAAACCCACAAGGAAAAAAAAGTATTCCAAGGCCTTTCGTTTATTCAGAAGTACACAGTCAGGAAATGACATTCCCTGACGAGGTGTACTTCTGAATATAATATACGAAGGCCTTGGAATCATTTTTCTTTTCATTGTGGATTTCTATCATTCATTCATTTCACGTGTTTAATTGTGAAACTAAGCCCAAATATATATATATATATATATACACAGGGTGGTGCAAAAGGCGCGCATCATAGGAATTTTCAGTGTTGATTATATTATTTTTTTTCTTTTAGGTAGGGCATGGCTGCGAAATTCACAACAGACGAGAAGGTGAGCTTGGTTTTAATGCATGGAAACTTGGAACTACAAATCGATGAATCGGTACAGAATTTAAATTCTGTACCGATTCATCGATTTGTTGTACCTGGTATTCCCTACATTAAAACCAAGCTCGGATCACTTTAATATATTGCTTCCCAAAGCATTCCGGAAGCAATATGTTAAAGTGATCCCTCCTGGGAAGCAATATGTTAAAGTGACTAACACTGGGAAGCAATATGTTAAAAAGAGAAAGGTTGGTTGGTTAGAAAGAGGTTGGTAATCTAGGCTAACTAACGAAAATATCACGACCTAACCAATCGTCAAGGGCATACAGATGACCTAACAATTGGTTAGGTTAGGTCGTGATATTTTCGTTAGTTAGCCTTATAAGGCTAACTAAAGAAGGCTGGGGGCCCTGATCTTCAGGTGATCCAAATATTTTACATTCACAAAAAATGGCAAAGCATAAGAAGTTAAGTTGTCCATAAATTTACATTTTCTCGACTAGCTAATCTCTAAATATTATAAACTATTGTAACTTTGTAAGGTAACTGTAATTGGTTGTGTAATGTCTATTTTTGGGAAGCAATATGTTAAAGTGATATACACTGGGAAGCAATTTGTTAAAGAGGGGTTCCTGGGAAGCAATATGTTAAACTCAGGCAGCGCTGTCCAACTGGCGGCCCGCGGAATGGACTTTTGCCAAATTTCATTTCTGAATTTTCTTCCCTATTTTGTCATTTCTAGTAGGGAGAACAACATTCAGCGGGTCCCTAAGTCGTATTAACCAACAGTGTATGATTATAGGCAACATCTTGGCCGCGCTTTATAGAAGTTGGACAGCACTGTGTTAAAGTGATCCCCAAGCTCACCTTTTCGTCTATTGTTAATTTCGCAGCCATCCCCTACATGAAAGAAAAAAAAATAATATATTATAGTAAACACTGAAAATTCCTATGATGGGTTACTTTTGCGTCACCCTGTGTGTATATATGTATAGTGTTGTGACAGTTACTTTTTTTGTAACTAATTACAGTTATTAGTTACTACTTCAAATAAGTAACTAGCTACTAGTTACTGTTTGAAAAAATGTAACTAGTTACTAGTTACTTCAAAAGTTACTGTTGACATTTTTTCTGGTTTTAGCGAGCATCTGTTCCTGATAAAAGTACTTTCCGTGACAAGTGATACTTGCCAAGATTGTTCATTTGTTTCAAATTGATTGTGATTTAACGAATAAACAAGATTATTTTGTCATATTATCATTAGATATATGTTGCCAATAAAGTTGCACTGTACACAATAAGTACATCAATTAAGGTTTGTGAAAAAAAAAGTAGCTACGAATTTTTTGTCTTCAGAGAAAAAAGTAACTGGTAAAAGTTACAGATATTCATGATTTTTAGTAACTCGTTACAGTTACAATTACTCGGTGCGAAAATGTAACTAGTTACCATTACAGTTCCTCAAAAAAATAACGATTACTGAGTAACTATTTCGGTCACGACACTGTATTATACAGTAACACATTATATACAAATAAATAATGCTGCATTAATCAGCCTAGTCATTGTATCTGTTTGGGACAACAATGGATCTTCCTCTTCTAGATTTTCTGACTGTTTGAAACAGCTACAAGTTAGCAAAAATAACTAATGCCGTGTTAATTTTAACAATATAATTTACACTTTCCTGCGTTCATTTAGGACTAATTATTTTTCATTAATTATTTCGACAACCTCTCTCAAAAAATTTTAATAACTGTTCTTTGTTAATCTAACATCTTGTGAAATAAAAATTATTAACCCTCAGCGCACAGTGTTAACGTTACTGATTTTGTTTTGGCTGACGCCAGACTATTTTATTCAGTCTCGGGAAAGACCATTGCGCAGTAAAGGGTTAATAATTAACTTAGACAATAACAATTTCTAATAGTTTTTGTATATACTCATACAGTGTTGTTATAGGAGGAGATTATAGACACCAATCGACCAGGGAATTACTCCAGGAGGGATGTTCGGCGGAAGACAGGAAGTGCTGGAACTCTCGTTTCTCCTGTCACTGCCCTCTTTAGCTGATCTTTTTCCGTGTCTCATCTTCCGTGTGAGCAGTCCAGCATGTCTCAAATACACACTTCTTCCTCTATTCTTCACTACACATCACATACATGCATTTTAACACTACACAATTTTTTCACAATTTAATAAAAAAAAATTGAGCTTCGGAGACCCTGGTTTTTGCTCTCTTTCTTATATAGGGGGTCATTTTTGCGGGTGCTCGCCCTTGGCCCCTCCTTTCTACATAACAAAAGTAACATAACGATCAATAACTTCCATTTACTACAACAGTTAACAGGCTTTATTACCTAACATAATGCGAGTACAAGACAAGGCTACTATCAAAGAACGCGGACAACTTATTTCGACAAATAGAGCCAAGTTGTTCAATATCTATCGAAGGAACCCGAGTTTTGCGAAATATTCACTTAATTGCATAGCCTAATTACAATTCTGTTCATAGCCCTACTTAATCTAACTGAACTTTCATTTTATGTCGTACCTATATATATCTATATATATATATATATATATATATATATATATATATATATAATATATATATATATATATATATATATATATATATATATATATATATATATATATCTCTATATATATATATATATATATATATATAATATATATATATATATAGATATCTATATATATATATATATATATATATTATATATATATATATATTATATATATATATATATATATATATATCTATATATATATATTATATATATATATATATATATATATTATATATTATATATAATATATATATATATATAATATATATATATATATATATATATATATATATATATAGATATATATATATATATATATATATATCTATATAATATATATCTATATATATAATATATATATCTATATATATATATTGCTAAGGTGGAGTGAGAAGTTTGACCTTCGTCAGAATGAACATTCGGGCGGAAGCTAACCAAAGGTGTATATTATAGAGGCAGGGCCACCAGATTAACCTTCGTGGAAGAGGGACCAACGCACGGAACTGCAACGAGGGGTGTGTGTGTGTGTGTGTGGTGTGTTTATAACACTCTCTCTCTCTCTCTGTGTGTGGTACACATACTTTCGTCCCCTTCGAAGAGTGCGTTATCTAATTGGTTAGTGAAGGTGAGCGCGGTTTATCTGATGTATATAGTCTCTTATATACAGTATATACAGGGCGTCCCCCAAAAAATGTATACATACTTTAACAGCTGATAGCTCAATTGATGTTTCTTTCTTTCCAGTTAAACCCATTAGAATTAATATGGCAGTCAGACTAAGCTTTGAACAAAAATTCATTCTAAAATGCTACTGGAAGTGTGAAAACGCAGTTGAAGTGCAAAGACAGTTTAGGAGGGAGTTTCAAACAGATCACCAACGCGACTTACCATCACTCGAATTAGAGATAAGTTTGAAGCCGATGGAACTGTTCAGAATGTCCACAGAAGCGTTCCGGAAGACCACGGACATCAACAAGCCCCACAAAGCAAGAAAGAGTACTGGAACGTATCACCAAAGTCCAAGAAAATCTGTGCGGCAAGCGAGTCGTGAGGTAGGAATTTCAGAATCGTCTGTCCAACGCATTTTGAAGCGCTGTCAATGGAAAAGTTACATTCCAAGATTAGTCCATGCTATTAATGAAGATGATCCGGACCGGAAGAGTGGAGTATTGCGAGTGGTACTTGGCACGATGTGGACGTGGATTGGACGAAGGGTTTCGTAGAATACCCTCCGCGTTCACCAGACCTCACACCACTAGACTTTTTTTATGGGTACTTAAAAGACAAAGTCTACGCTATAAACCTGCAACAGTCGCTGAATTGAGAGCAGCCATTGAACGAGAATGCACACAAATACCAAACGAAATGTTTCGTGATGTTTGCAATTCCATTGCTTCGCGTTATCAGCAGTGCCTGGACCAGACGGACGTCAGTTTGAAAACAGGCGTTGACAAAACAATTATAATGTCTGTAGATTCTATTACATTTTGAAAATGAAATGTATTTAATAAACACTGCCTTTATAATTATTTAAAGTGTGTATACATTTTTTTGGGACGCCCTGTATATGTAAGCCGGGTGTTTCAAATCCCTCACTAATTTGATTTTCAATTTTCTTTGCAAGCTAATCGACCAACGACGTTTTCATCTGTGGTAACTCTACTCAGTAGTTGAGAATTTTTTTGAGTCTACATTTGAAGTTTTGCTCCGTTTTCTTCTGCTACCATGCTGACTCTAGAGCAGAGGTG
>JAJOZX010004175.1:152500-190000 GCA_023014485.1 Bathynomus jamesi
AGTAATTATGTCATTTATTGTAAATTATTGGAAGTGAGTAGACGCCATTTTTTCGGTAAGTGTTTTTGTAATTTTACTAAAGCCGTCTTCTATTAGTCAACTGACATTTAAATAGTTGTCTAGTATAGTTGTCTAGTATATAGTCTAGTATAGTTGTTAGTAACATCCTTACTAGGAAAAACATTTAAATACATTAATACAGCAAACATGATTCCATTTTGTTAAAGATATAGCAAAATATTCAGCTCGCAGAAGTATAATTTAGGCTAGTTTACCATAAAACTTATTTTATGCATACAAATAAAAACATTTCTTACGCTAACGGCTAACTTAACTAAAAAAAAATTTCTGAATGTTTTTACAGTTTTCGCGATGTCACAAGGCAAGAAAAAGTGTCGTCAGTATAATGTTGAATATCTCAGCTATGGCTTCGTACCTTCTCCTACGAATCAACGGCTTCCTATGTGTTTACTGTGTGAGCAAGTATTCTCTAACGAGGCCATAAAACCCTCACGCCTGAAGGAGCACATAATTAAAATCCATCCTGATAAAACTGACAAAGACCTTGCATTCTTTAAAGACCTCAAAGAAAGACATGCCAGAAGCACAATCAGTAGCATATTCAAAAAGAACGTAAACCAAACTGAGAAGGGCTTAGTTGCCTCATATAATATCTCTCTCCTTATTGCCAAATGTGGAATGCCATTCACAGTTGGAGAAAAGCTGATTCTTCCTGCTATTAAAGAAGCTATTTGCACTGTTATGGAATGTGACCCTTCGCAGGTTCTAAAATCCATCCCCCTCAGCAATGACACTGTGTCAAGGAGAATCAATGAAATGGCATTGGATAGTGAGGAGCAGTTGTGTGCCATTCTGCGAGAAAATCCGTTCACTCTTCAGGCTGACGAGACAACTGTCTCAGATAATAACGTTTTGCTGATGACCTATGTTCGTTATCTGTCATCTGGTGAAATTTCCGAAGAGTTTTTGTTCTCCAAGTATTTGGAAACCGACACTAAAGGGCAGACCATATTTAATGCAGTTGAAGAATACTTGAGTTGCAATTCTATTCCAGCTGCCAACATCATTGCATGTGCCACCGATGGGGCTCCATCCATGGTTGGACGGTACCGTGGTTTCACTACTCTATTGAAAAAGTGGGCTCCACACATTTTGACAGTCCATTGCGTGCTGCACCGTCATAATCTAGTGGCGAAAAAAATCAGCCCTCCTCTCCACGAGTGTGGCAGTTAAGGCCATCAACAAGATAAAGGCCAATGCACTGAATGACCGAGTGTTCAGACAACTCTGTGGGGACAATGATGAAATTTTTGAGCGTCTGCTACTTCACACCGAGGTGCGCTGGCTCTCGAAAGGCAATTGTCTTTCCCGTTTGTGTGAGTTGTTCAGCACAGTTTTAGAGTTTTTTGAGGATACTGATGCAACTCTCAAGGAACAAGTGCTGTTAAGTCAATGCGATATTTTCTACCTGGCAGACATCTTTGAAAAAATGAATGAGATCAGCATTAAATTACAAGGAAATGAAGTGACGCTGATTCACTGCAAATCTGTAATTTGCAGCTTCATCGCCAAGCTGAACATATACCAGGAAGGCATTGGACGGCGTCAGCTGGCTCATTTTCCCAAATTGATGAAGGTAACTGATTTTACTAAATACTTACTTTTTAATAAATTTCAGAAATTTTTATTTAAAAACTACTTGTTTTTTAATGTGCTTTTATTGAATTTATTCACAGGTGTCCGAGAAACTGACTGATGAACATCTACTCCGTTACATCGACCACTTAAAGATGATGAAGGCTGACATGGAAATCCGATTCAGCGATCTTCAAAAGCTTGACGTCCCTGACTGGGTGGTACAGCCCTTCAAATCAGATGTTACGAAATTTGAAGTTGAGATCCAGGAGGAGCTTGTTGATGTACAAAATGACGATGAGGCCCAGGTAACCTTCCGCACCTCTGGCTGGCGTGGTATGTGGGCATCACATTGGCAACGTTATCCAGTTCTTTGGAAAAGAACTCGTCTTCTTCTCTTGGCATTCCCTACCTCATATTTAGTGGAACAGGGTTTCAGCCATGTCCTTTACATGCAGTCCAAATATCGTAACAGGCTTAATATAACAGCCTCAGGTGCACTGAGGTTGAACCTGACTTCTATCCAACCTTCAGTGAAGATATTGGCTGGAAAACACCAAGCGCAAGGCTCTCACTAGTATTTTTGTATTCTTTTTGTGTGGCACATTGTTTTTATTTTACGTTACTGCGTTTTGTTTGTTTGAATAAAATTCATGTTATGTTAAGCTGTTGTTTCATTTCCAGGGAAGATTTGCATGACCGTATTCAACATTCCAAGACTTAAGAATTGAATTTTCCTGGTGGGGAGGGCGTTGAGAGGTCTAATAATTGGTAAAGGGGCGTTGGTATAGAAAAGGTTGAGAACCACTGCTTTAGGCGATCCATGTTCTGGATCTTTTCCTGGTACATTACGTCCATAACACCAAATGTGTTAACACGAGTTCACCATGAGTGGGAGAGACGCATCCGTGTGTGTTTACAAAGAAATGGCAATCATGTAGAGAATGTTTTGTAAATAAAGTTACATTTTGCTAAAAAGTGCTAATTTTCCATATGTATGGAGACTTTTGGGACACCCTGTATATATATATATACAGGGTGTCCGAGAATTATCTGTACAAGTTTTGGCTGTTATTAAAAGTCAACCATGAAGTGTAGAAATTCCAGTGTTGTCCCATTTTACTGAGAATCTCATTAAGTTTTTGCTGATATCAAGTTTTGACAAGTTTTTTAGAAATTCTAGTGTGTCCGAAACTTATCTGCACAATTTCATCTTTTAATAAAATTCTTGATAACACACGTAAAATTCTTAAACAAGATTATTTAGAATCTGCATTTTCAAAAGTTTCTTTTATTAAAGTAACGTTGTTACAAACATTCGATATGTGCACCATCAGTGATTCGCAAAACATCCAATCGATAATCCAAATGTTGCCATGTACGCTGCAGCATATCCACATCAATTCGCTCAATAGCAGCTGTGATTCTTGCTTTTAAATCATTAATGTCTGTCACCCTCGTACAAAAAAGAAAAAACTTGTCAAAACTTGTTATCAGAAAAACCTTAATGAGTTTCTCTGTAAAATGGGACAACACTGGAATTTCTACACTTCATGGTTGACTTTTAATAACAGCCAAAAATTGTACAGATAATTCTCGGACACCCGGTATATATATATATATATACAGGGTGCTTCAAAAAATGTTACCACTTATATGGCGCTAATATGTCATTGCTTACCACTTATAGTTTTTTTTTGTTTGTTTATGTAAGTATTTGTGTGTTTATTTGCTTGTTTTTTAATAATAATGTTTTAATAATAATAATAATTAATAATAATAATTTTTATAATAATAAATACACAGTATTGAAATATATTTTTTGAAGCCTTGCATGGCCATACTATGATAGCATTTTTTGAAGCACCCTGTATATTAGGGTGCCACTATAGATAGGATGCAAAATATCGAAAGTCCATTTATCGATAAATGATGAAAAAAATTCAGATTATCGATAATTATCGATAAATTTTCTAATTAAATTAGCTGTCTCATTAATAGAAGAAAACGCAAAATTATAAGAACAGATTTTAATGAGATCATTCTACATTGTGACAGCCATAGTTATTTAAACAGATTTTAGTTTTTTATCCTTATTAAGGAAGTAACATTTCAAAAAGCATAAAGCATTAATAGTGGCTGGAGAGAGACTGCATCGAATCTTCGTTATGAAAATTCCCGCTGAAGAAAATGCACGCTCTTCTTCACAGCTTGTAGGCTTGATGGTCCTTAATGCATCGTACAATCGATCTAGAATCTAGATTTTCGCTTCTCTTTTTCTTTACTTCGTACAATGCGAATTCACTGCCTGCATTGAACATAGAGGACTTACTTAAGAACAAGGAAGTTTTCGATTCCAATTTGCTCATCTCATGATAGAGGCAACAACGTTTTTTATTTCTAATAAATCTCATTTGCAAGAGAAAATTTGTTCATTTAGCGTAAACTTAAAAAATCAGGAAGTGATCTGAAATTATCGATAAATCTGCTCGATAATTATACGATAGTTGACTTTCATTTATCGATAAATTATCGATAATATTTTATCGATTGCAACCCCTAGGTGCCACACTCTATAGGGGCAGTTTTTAGAATTTGGAAATTTCGAATGGCCCTTAGTCATATTGTTTGGTTGGATGAGAAAACCCTAAATAAAGTTTGAGCCCGATCGAAGTACATTTAGGTTCCGCATCGACCGTTTCTGTTGTACCGTTGTTCGAAATAATGGATTTATCTGGGAAACCTGTAACCATGGCACTATTACATATATACAGGGTTGAAAAAAACCATGGTTTAAAAAAACCAAAAAAAAACCAATGGTTTAAAAAAAAAAAAAAAAAAAACTCAGATAACTCAATTAGGTACTGGTACTCAGAAATTAGAATTGCTGACTGTCTCATTTTTTAACTGGAAGATGTTAGATGTAAGAAGTGCTAACTTCACAAAAATGAAAATAAACCTAATAACAACATTTATATTTGTAGCTACATGCGTTTATAATGTAATTGATACAGGTAACTTCAATCCTTTTATGTGCAATGCCACTATTAAATAGGCCTGCTAGTGCAAGGTAGCTATATTATATACTACCGTACATACTAGGCTACCTGACTGATGGTTTTTAGGTCTTATCAATATAAATATAAGTTTTAGTTTTAGAGCTATTAGTTTATGAATTAAATAATTTGTGTTGTAAAAATTGAAATTATAAAAAACAAAAACCCCAGAAAAACATGGTTTTTTTTTAAATGGTTTAAACCATGGTTTAAACCAATGGTTTAAACCATTTGGGGTTTAAACCAGCCAACCCTGCATATATATTGCTATAATTTATGCATTTCATAAATTTAAATATTTATAATTAATATTTGCTTCTCATTGTATATATTTTCACTACTTTTCAGCATTGAGATCTGGCAAGAGCGCAACGCCGGGTTAGTGTGGTGAGTCACACTGTCACAGTCTTCAGTCAATCAGTCTCCTTCACGCATTCAACGCGTGATCATCTCGTGATGGCTACCGCAAGCTCACTGAGATCCGAGACCGAGATATGGCTAATCGGACACGCCAACCCAAGCCCCCTAACGGGAAACAGGTTACCTTCAAATGGTGAAGTGCTTCGCCGGTTTATACAGTTTCATAAGGTGCAAAAACAACTTCTAGCCGAGGCGCGCGTAATGTGATCGTCGAGGTGTATACTTTCTGGGCTATGGCCAGAATCCCGACCATGACCTCCAAAAAGCGCCGCGCGAAAAGTGCTTAGACTTTACGACAATTGGCAGGCACTGCAGCGCAGCCAGAAGCGGTCCGGCGCCACAGGTGAGGCAGCCAGGGCGGCCTTCACCGAGGGACTCGATGACATTTTTGACGTGGCTCTCGACAACGCCCTCTCCGTCATCACCATCCAGGAGGATCGCGACTTCCTTCTTGCTCAACGCGAAAAGGGTCGCCGTGGTGTCATGTCGGGGGTGGACAAAATCCTCACTGGAATTGAGCAACGTGCATCCGCGCGTGAAGCTGCCAAAGAAAGGCAACGCCAAAAGCAATCAGAGCAATCACTGGCAACAAGCAACCCTTACATCATCAAACTCGTCGTCGTCGCCTAATTGCTCGACAGAAGAGGAAACCAATCCACCTACAAAGCGCCGTCGCAAAAAGAACATTATGACTCAAGACCTAGCGTCGGCACTGGACCGGACCAAAACAAGCAACCGTGGAGCCGTTCAACTCATGAGAGCAGCTGCTTCCAGTCTGGATATTCAAGACACAGATGAACTGGCTCTCAGTCACGAGACGATTCGGCGTTGGCGATTGCGTCATCGAGGGGAAATCGCCAAAGAAGTGAAGATGACGTTCGATCCCAGTGTCCCGCTCATCGTTCACTGGGACGGGAAGATGGTCTCCGACTTCAGCGGCAAGAAGGTCGATCGCCTCGCCATAGTCGTGTCCGGCGACGGCGTCAACGTGCATCCGCGCGTGAAGCTGCCAAAGAAAGGCAACGCCAAAAGCAATCAGAGCAATCACTGGCAACAGCAACCCTTACATCATCAAACTCGTCGTCGTCGCCTAATTGCTCGACAGAAGAGGAAACCAATCCACCTACAAAGCGCCGTCGCAAAAAGAACATTATGACTCAAGACCTAGCGTCGACACTGGACCGGACCAAAACAAGCAACCGTGGAGCCGTTCAACTCATGAAAGCAGCTGCTTCCAGTCTGGATATTCAAGACACAGATGAACTGGCTCTCAGTCACGAGACGATTCGGCGTTGGCGATTGCGTCATCGAGGGAAATCGCCAAAGAAGTGAAGATGACGTTCGATCCCAGTGTCCCGCTCATCGTTCACTGGGACGGGAAGATGGTCTCCGACTTCAGCGGCAAGAAGGTCGATCGCCTCGCCATAGTCGTGTCCGGCGACGGCGTCGACAAACTTCTCTCCGTGCCGAAGCTGCCTGCTGGAACTGGTCGCGCCCAAGCAGATGCTGTGCTGAACTCGTTGGATGACTGGGGAATCGCTGATCGTGTCGTCGGGCTCTCCTTTGACACGACAGCTGCCAACACGGGCGTCGTTTCGGGCGCTTGCGTCTTCATCGAGCAGGGCCTTCACCGCCAGCTGCTGAACCTGGCCTGTCGGCACCACATGCTAGAATTGGTGCAGAGAAAGCCTTCATCGAGTGCATGGGCCCCTCCTCTGGTCCTGACATTAAACTGTTCTCGCGACTGAAGGAGCGCTGGCAATCCGTCTGCACCGACCAATTCAGCGCCATCTCCAAGGAAGACCTTACTAAGCCGCTGCTCAAGGCGCGAAGACGATCTGATCGCGCGTTTCAAGGGTCACATCACCAAGGGCCAGCCGAGGGACGACTACCGAGAGCTCCTGGAGCTGGCGATCATAGCGCTTGGAGGCGTCCCCCAGCGAGGTGTGCGCTTCATGCGACCGGGCGCACTCCACGCGCCCGGTGGATGGCCAAAGTGATATACGCCATCAAGCTCCACCTCTTCCGGCAGCAGCTCCCCATTAAGGCTCGTGAGGCCCGGGGCATCCTGCGCTTCGTAAACTTTGCGCTGCTGGTTTACATTCCGGCCTGGTTTACGGCGCCCCTTCCCGCCGCTGCCCCTCGAACTGACCTGGCGATGCTCAAGGCGCTGGTTGACTACGACAAGGTGGACAAGGACGTGTCCAAGGCTACCTCCCCTGTGTTTCGACGACATCTCTGGTACCTGAGTGAACACCTGGCCGCCCTCGCTCTCTTCGATGACGACACTCCGCTGGAGGAGAGGAGTCGAATTGCGACGGCCATCAAGGATGTCGAGGGCACCGAGGAGCCACCCAAGCGCATTGCCCTGGACGTCTGCCCGGAGGAGCTCGAGCGAAAGAGAGTCGCAGACTTTTGCACGACATCCAGCACGCTCTCTTTTCGAGCGGCTCGCGATCAATACTTCTTTCCTAGAGTTGGAGCCGGCTACCTGGTCGAACAATGCGTCCTACCTGGGGGAAACGCCGTGTCTCTACGTTGAGCGTTGTCAATGTCCGGGCGGAGCGAGGGGTCGCGCTGATGCAGAACTACAATCTCGCACTCACCAAGGACGAGGAGCAACGGCAGTACTTGATGCAAGTCGTTGAGAAGCACCGCAAAGAGCACCCGAGCGCCCGCAGCGGAAATCCTTAACGGGTTGGGAGTACTTTATGGTATATTTGAATTTGCTTCATTTTTATAGGGTGTTACTCCTATTAATCCTGTATAACAATGTATAATCGTATATACTTTATTTCTTAGTATTATTTTTGATTTATAGGCCAGTAGGCTCAGTATATTACTATGATTAATACGGAATAAAATGTTTTTATTTTAATAATATTAAGTTTTGTTGCAATAAAATTGAAATTGATTTAATGATTTTGTATTATTAATAACATTACACACAGAGAATAGTATCCTGCTACCCAGGCATGGTGGGACAAGTTTATTCCAATTAATTATGAAATAATGTTGAACAATATTGTTAAGGTGTTTGCACTGTTTGCTAGTTGCGTATTGTGTTGTTATAAGCTGGTTGCCGGTTGGTGTGGTTTGGATTACAAAGCATAAACGTATTAAGGTGAAACTTTGAAAAAAAACTTTTGAACCGCGACAAAATTATTAATATAAAAAAAAATATATTGGAGATGGAATAAACTTAATGCTATGGAAATATAGCTGTGACTGTCCTCTACGCCATGGTATATGATAGCATTTATATTGACATTGTACATGTTACTTTACCCCTTGGAGCTGGAGCAATTTCTTGGAGAAACTCATTACTTCTGACACGTGGTACGCCAGAGATGGTCGATGCGGAACCCCTAAATATCCTTCAATTTGGCTAAAATTTCATATTCAGGGCCTTTTCACCCAACCTAACAATCCCACAAAGGGCCGTCCTAAAAATCAAAAAATGATTTTTATGTGGCACCCTACGGGCTGAGTGTATATAGATTGATAAATAGACAGATATAAATATCCACTTCGCTTTAATTTTTGTGCTCCTTTTCATCCGTGTTCAGTTTATACCCAGTAGCTCCTACGGGTCATATTTTTTTATACTTTCAAATTTTTAATAACTTACGCTTGTGTTAAGGTAGCGGAGGGGAGGAGGGGGGGTTCCATTAAAAAGTTTAGAGACTCTTTTTTCACCTTATGCGATGATTATTTTTCGAATTTCATTCGTGTTTGGATTTTAATTAAAAACTCGAAATTAATTATTCCTACTTTGCTACCTCGGGTCTTTACACATCCGGTTATTTTTTTTAGGTTAGGTTAACTTAACCTAAGCTAACTTCATAAACGTATCTCTTACAAGAAAGTAGGAACGATTTTCAAAATAGGAGTTAATGGGTAAAATAGTGGCTTCATATCGGTGCTACTTGTGAATATATATATATATATATATATATATATAGATATATATTAATATAGATATATATATATATATATATATATATATATATATATATGCATATACATATACACTATATTATCAAAAGTATTCGGACACCCCGCCAAAATTACGTATTGTGGACTAGCGCATGCGCAGTGGCTTGGAAAGTCCTCAGTATAAAGCCTCTATGTCTGCCTGGGCAGTAGCAGTGGATTAGACGCCAGCACAGTATGTCGCGTGGAGCGGAACTTACAGACTTTCAACGTGGGATGGTGGTTGGATGCCACATCAGTAACCTTTCTGTGCGCGAAACTGCGAGCCGTCTGAACATTCCGAAATCTACTGTAGCGGATGTTATTCAAAGATGGAAGGCTGAAGGTGCCACTACAACAAAAAAACGGTCTGGACGGCCTCACAAACTAACGGAACGTGGTCGAAGAGCTTTACGGAGTAGTGTTCGTACCTCACGCACGTCGTCTGCGGCAAACATCACGGCGGAGGTGCAACAGGCCATGGAAACATCTGTCAGCACATCAACTGTTCGTAGGGAGCTGCATAGACTTGGATTTCATGGCAGGGCAGCTGCGCACAAGCCCAATATCACCGCCACAAATACAGAGCGCCGATTGGAGTGGTGTCGTGCTCGACGTTCATGGACTCTAGAGCAGTGGCAGAGAGTGGTATGGAGTAATGAATCGCGCTACACATTGTTTCGTTCTGATGGACGTGTGTGGATGTGGCGATTGACTGGAGAACGCTTCTTACGGGACTGTATCGTCCCGACTGTAAAGTTCGGTGGAGGTTCTGTGATGGTATGGGGCTGTTTCAGCTGGATGGGACTTGGTCCGTTAGTTGTCGTGCCAGAAACCATGAAGTCCAAGACATATCTGGATATCTTGGATAATTCTGCGCTCCCTACGCTCTTGCAGCACTATGGTAATGGGCCCTGTCAGTATCAGCACGACAATGCTCCATGTCATACCGCAAAGTGCATACAGGGGTGGTTTATGGATAACAATGTCGAGAAGTTGGACTGACCGGCTCAGAGTCCGGACCTTAACCCCACCGAACACCTTTGGGAAGAATTGGAGCGCCGCATCAGACTTTGGGCAAATCGGCCTTCTTCCAAACCATCTCTGGGAGCGGTTTTGCAAGAGGAGTGTTATAATGTTATAATGTTATAATGTTTCAGACCAACAAAGACCCTAGGATCCACTCATGGCTGGTCTACCTAACTGTGTTCGTGTATTGTGTATGTCCTCCGTGGTGGCGGAGGGGACCTACAATTTTACGTGGGTTCCGACCAACAGACATAAGAAATTTATGTAAAAACTGCCGGTAAATTGGCAACGACCAATTTTTACGAAACTAAATAATTATCAATTTAAAACTAATTAATTATCGATTTAAAATTAAAGATAGAATCTCTGATCCAGAGGATCAAGTCATAATAGACTACTATCCACAAATATTTACACTCTATATCTATTTATAAAGGACATGCAAATATATCGGATCCAAAGAATCCAGTCAATTTCATTACGGTATCCATCAAGTCACGGTCCATATCGATAGCGGACCAAGTCAAAATTTACAATCATATACATTACAATATATACACTTACGAGAAAAGAGTAGGTGTGGCTGTAAAGACTGTACAGTAATGTAGAAAATGTGTGTGCACCCATTTTGGGTCTCCCATTTAAAGGTGTTTGTGGGGCAAGTGAAGATCATGAGTTTTTCAATACCTCACAGTACTATGGGGGGCACCGCTCGGCAGAGGAATCTCTCTAAATGGGGTGTGTAAGGACAGAGAGTATCCCCTAACCCAAGACGCTGCCTCCCTATATCCCACAACACTTGTGTTGAGCTGTGGGATCTATCCCCAGAAAGCCTTAATTTTACTACCTAAACTATACCCTTTCTATCAACATATGCGTCTAATCGATTTTTAAACATGTTTATAGACGTGCTACTAATTACTTCTACCGGCAAACTATTCCAGCTATTACTATTCTATGCGTAAAAAGTTTTCGCAAACTGCTGTCTCGAACCTTCTACTTGTCAACTTACACCCGTTATTTCTAGTCCTATTATATTGAGATATTTCGAAAAAGCTATCTCTATCTACGTTTATCGAACCCATTCATAATTTTGAAAACCTGGATTAGATCACCCCTTAACCTCCTGGTCTCGAGTGTTGTCAATTTTAACTCCTTAAGCCTATCCTCGTACTACTTGACCTAAGCGACGGAATCATCTTAGTTGCTCGTCTTTGAACTCTTTCGATTTTGTCTATATCTTGCGCATATACGGATTCCAAATTGGACCGCGTACTCCAAATGGGGTCTAACTAATGATTTATAAAGTGGAACTATAATATCGCGCGATTTGTACTCAAAATTTCGAGCTATAAAACCTAACACTTTGTTCGCCTTATTGACCGCTGCTGTACTTTGTTTCGCTACTTTTAAATCACCAGTGACTATAACTCCTAAATCTTTTTCCTGCTCTAACGCTTGTTTAAATCTTTCCCTGACATACTATACGCAAATTTACCGTTACGCGAACCTATATGCAAATTTTGCACTTATCAACGTTAAATCTCATTTGCCATGTGACTGACCAATCAACGATTTTATTCAGATCTTCCTGATTTTACCTCTATCTTCGTCATTAATCGCCCTACCACCCAGCTTCGTGTCATCCGCAAACTTTGAAACTGTACTGACTAGGCCGACATCTAAATCGTTAATATATATAAGAAAAGCAAGGGGCCCAATACAGAACCCTGAGGAACGCCACTCGCTACATTAGCCCAGCACGACTCCGCTCCATCAACGACCACCCTCTGTTTCCTGCCTCGCAACCACTCTTCTAGCCAATTTATTACTACACCCTGATTCCATGAGCCTTAGTTTTTTCAATGAGTCTTTTGTGCGGCACGGTGTCAAACGCTTTTGAAAATCTAAATACACTACATCAACCGCCCGATGTCTATCGTAATCGTCAACCACGCTTTGGAAAAATTCTAAAAGATTAGTTAAGCAAGATTTGTTTCGCCTAAATCCGTGCTGCGTATTTCTAACAAGTTTATGGTATTCTAAGTGTTCGACTATACGATCCCTAATTATTGATTCCAAAAGCTTACCTACAACAGACGTTAAACTGATTGGCCTATAATTTCCCGCCGCACCTTGGAGGGGTATTCCGATAGACATCTACCGGAAGTTGGTTGAAAGTATGCCAAGGAGGGTTGAGGCTGTCATTCAGGCATTAAAGACCCTTTTTGCAACTACCTATGCGTGTCTGAATACTTTTGGTAATATAGTATATATATAAAATTATATGTACAGGGTGTTTCAGGTCGACCCTAGAAATATGGAAATTGGCGGAATTTGTAGCAAACTTCAAATACAAACTACAAATTCCGCCAATTTCCATATTTCTAGGGCGACCTGGAACACTATATATATATATATATATATATATATATATATATATATATATATAATATATATATATTATCTGTACGATACTCAGCTTCGCAAATGTTCGGTAACCACACTTTCTCAAGTCCCGAAAGAAAAACGCGCTCAATAAAGTCTAATACAAAAAATTAAAAAAAGTCACATATTATATATACAGTATATGTATATCTAATTTATACGTATACTACATGTATTTCATTCTAAAAGTTGCCTCTGCAATCAACTTCGATCAATGCAATACTCTGCAAAACAAAAACAGAAAACTGCATTTATTCAGCAAACTTAACAAAGATAAAAAGCGAGATATTTTTTCTTCTTCGTAAACGCGGCTACATTGGCCATACGTCTCAAAATACCATAAATCTGACTGCTTTTGCGCGCTTTCAAGCATACTATGTAATCAGTGTGAAGTTTCTAATTATCCGCGAAAGAACTCCAACGAGCGTTGGAGTATATCAAAGACGTCATTACGAAGCGTAAGCTTTTGAAGGACCGAATTAAGGAAAGTTCTCCCTAAAACTTCGTCCTAATTACCAATGTAGCAAAAAGTTAATATATGTAATTTACAAACGGAGAATGTCTATAAGTTGGCGAATTTTTTTTGTGGTTATGCAATAATTTATCGAAAGGATAGATAGATAGATAGATAGATATACACACACACACACACACACACACACACACACACACACACACACACACACACACACACACCACCGATTTCTAATTTTAATACCTTCCTCAGTCATTTAGATAATATTTTATTTAACTTTATTACTGGAATACTGTAGTTGCAGGCGACTTCAACATCAATTTACGAAAACGAAGTAAGTCCCTCACAAATTTTGAAATGTAATGAATACATTAGTCATACTTTTACTAAGCCCAACCTCATCTTTAACTGTGGTAATCGAATAACAATTTACAACTGATAATATATTTGTAAGTTGTAATACGCTTTTGTAAATTATGTTATAATTTATAATTTTGGTCTCAGTAGTGATCATTATCCTATTAACATTTACAGACAAATAAATAAATTATCTTTACAAATTCAAACCAATTTAAAATATTAATTAAGTTAGATACAATGATGCGGTTTGCTACTTGTGAAAGAACATCTTAAAGTTTTTTTTGACATGACCAATAAGACGGAGTTCCACCAACAATGGAGTATGGTAGTGCGTGATTGCCTCATTGAACATTTCCCTGGATCGATGGGTTTCCTTTTGGGAGTTATGTGAAGGACATGGTGTACCGAACGAGGGTTGTCGATACTGCGGACCTGAAGAATAGGATTACTGATGCCAGTGCGACCGTCAATACAGATATACCAAATCGAACCTGGATGGAGATCGAATATAGTCTCGACGAGTTACGCGCGACAAAAAGGCGCTCAATTGACAATAAAACTTTAAGAGATATTCTTTCCCATGTAGCAAGTCGCATCATCGTATCTCATTTCATTCCATTTTTTTATTACGGCTTGAATTTGCAAGGATAACTTACGAAGAACCTGGCTGGTTTCTTCAGGTAAAATCAATAGATACGAGTACATCATTATTTCGAATCGTTTAACTTATTATCTCCGATTGATAAGTACAAAAGAATGTAAAAAGTTGTAGTTAAAATTCAATTGCTTCGTGAGCAAAATCTGTGAAGCTGCATTTAAAATTTATATTATTCGTGAGCTAATTGTAAATGTTAAACTCTCATTCTTTTGAAGTCAGAAAATTGAACGATTCTCTCCAAAATGAGATACGTGAAAACGGTGAAGGAGAAAAACGAAACTTTTATTAACAAATGTAGTGTTTTGAGTAAAAAAAAAAAATATGCTTTGAAATTTTGGTATTTTTAATTTTATTTTTAATAATTTTTAATAATGTTATTCTACAACAAAATGGATACGAAATATGCCATTGGAAATTTTAACATTTCTTTGTCAAGAATAAAAACACGTTTCCCGAAACAACATTCTGGATTATAATATCAACACATTAATACCATGACTGCACAGTAAATATGTATTGCCCGAAGGTCAATAACAGCCTTCTGCAGGAACGAGCAAAAATATCCAGCCCGTAGAGTGGCGTTTTTTCTTGCTAGTAATTAAAATTAACCATATTTATATATTTTATAATCATAACCATGAAGTTTGTTTTATATCAAAATTAACAATACAGGGTGTATATAAAGAAACTCGAGTGAAGACACAAATCTGATTTGAACTGACTTAAACTGCACTAGTTTCGTAACGGAAGTGAAGAAACAAATCCGATTTGAACTAGTTTAAACTAGTTTAAACTAGTTTAAACTTGTTTTTTAACTTGTAAACTCGTAAACCTTACTATCGAATAAACAGTTGTTATAAAGTACATGTAATAAATATTACCTGTCCATGTTCACTCGCGTAAATATAATTCAAATCAGATTTCTCTCTTCATTCGCGTTACTTTACACACACCCTGTATTTATAATACCAAATCGTAACTACTTATATATAAAATGCTTTTATTTTATAATTAATCTGAGAGCCCAGTAAAGCCTAAAGCTTGAAGGGTAAACTACACAGGTAAAATAAATAAATAAATCGAAAGATTAAGAAGATATATTCAATTTTTAATATTTTGAGCTTCACAGCTTATATACGTGTTAAAATCTTACATATACCTTGTCAGTCACCTCGTAGCAGTTCCGTGCTTTGGCTTCTTTTCACACGAAGGGTCAAGCTGAATGCTAAACATACCTGCTGTGTGTGTGTGTGTGTGTGTGTGTGTGTACCATACTTAAACATGTTTAAATATGATCCACAGACGAAATCATTAGCCATATGAACAAAACCTCCTAATACTGTACTTATAAATACCAGGCCTGTGGAGTCGGCACATAAAAAACCGACTCCGACTCCTCAATTTTTTGTCTATCCGACTCCGACTCCGAAGGTATATTAATTCTAAATCTGCTATGATGATAATTACACAAGAGGCATTTCATCACCACCACGTGAAGCATCATCATCTGTGGTCATTGTTACGGTAACTTTGTCTGTAGTAAAGAATCTTGTAAGTGGTGCTTGTCGTTCAGTAGATTTCTGATCTTTTGTTAACTTTGAAGTAGTTGGAAGGTTTTTATTACTATCTTTCTCAATGACAACTTCTAAAATTTTGGGATGGAAACACTGCAAATGTCTTTTCAAATTTGATGCTCTGGTTGGTGCATTTTTATCAGAGCCAGTAAAACCACTGATTTTTGCTTCACATAATTTTTCATCATCATCATCATCTTCTATCATACACTGACACACGAAATGTTTCCCATCTGTGGTTATTGTAAAATATTCAAAAACTGCAGACTTTGTTGGAAGTGTCTTTGCCATTGTGAAAGGGGTTTTAGACTTGAAAGTTAAAAACTTATGAAATTTAGAAAGAACTCGAAATTAAATAAGCATTAAAAATAAAAAATATTATCTGAGAAGAAAAAATGAATTAATGGCATTAGTGTCTGAAATGGAAAACATTGTGTTTATTATTTAAGTGGTTTAACCACCATAGCTGCCAGTGATATCACACACAAAAACATATTTTATTAAAATTTATATTGAGGTCGGAGTCGGTACATTTTTACAGACTCCGACTCCGACTCCACAGCCCTGATAAATACAAGTCTTTTATGTGTAATATTCTTATGATCATTTGCATGCTTTAGCCACCATAAAATTAGAAAATAGTTCGTTATGATGGTGAGTCACGCATAACCTCCTAAATTTAAGGTATATTATTTGTGATACACCCTGTATATTTCACATAACGTAACAGCATTACTTTTATATTCTTGTTCCTCTTCGACACTGTTCCCCTTTTTATATTCCTCAGACTGGGCTTGGGACACCCGAATAATGGAACACAAACTGTATATACAGGGTGAGCGAAGTCCCTGTGCACTAGTCCACTTCCAACAGAATGCAGGTACAGGTTCACTACACTTCTTGCAGGTGCACAGGGACTTTTCGCTCACCCTGTATAATTTCAGAAAAAAATTCACCTAGAAACAAAATTTTTAAAATGCATACGAAATTACTAATTGGTAATATTTTATCATATTTTATATACATATATTTTTTATCATAATAATTTTAAAAAATTCACTAATTAGTAATTTTTCATACTTTTTAAAATTTTTTGTTTCTAGAACAACTTTTTCCGAAGTTGTACATACTGTACATACATACATACATCTGCGTATGCATACATATACACATACATACATGTAGTACTGTATGGGCTACGTCGTGGCCAATGTCGTAACACCGCTTCCCGGAGATCAGCGAAGTTAAGCGACATTAGGTCTGGGTAGTAGTTGGATGGGAGACCGTCCTCCGCGCCCAGATTATGTAGCGACCCGTGGTTCGGATCCAACGTAAAGCTGTAGGTCCCCTCCGTCATATGACCTTAGATGTTGCGAAGGAGGTTAAACAACCCCAATAAATAAATATAATACTGTATATACATACAAGCAAACATTCTATTTATTTTCAATTTACTAAAGAAACCTCTCTTGACATCGTACTTTAATATACGTCTATTATTTTCCTTAATTTACGATACATATAAAATAAAGTCACTATTTTGATTTCCAAGTAATACAAATAATTCATTATTACATTTAGAATTTAATAGAAGATAAGCTATTACTGTTGAATTTATTACTGCAATTACAGTTAAAATTGTGTTAAAAATTTGCCACACTTATTGAGATGGAATTTGATCCTACAAAATATCATATATGAAATACAAGTGATATTATACCACGATAATTAAGCCAATTCTGGGAAAAAGGAAGAGAGAGGAGAGAGAGTTACAAGGAGTTACAAGGAAAAGAAGTACCTCAAAAGGCCTTGCGGCCCATACCGAGGAGATACCAATGGCAACGGGTGCCAGGGGAAATTTTCTACACCCTCAAATAGTGTGCAAGATTTGGTCTAACCTTTTCTTGAACTGATCCACAGAGGAACTGTTCACAACTTCTGAAGGTAACCTGTTCCACGTGTCACAGATCTTATACGTCAGAAAATACTTCCTGTCAATCGGAAAATTTAAACTACGCATTCACTAGTAAGTTTGCCAAAGTCTAAATCGTTTCAAATCCAACTTCCAACCATTGTTGCGAGTTGGGTTATCATTTAAACTAAACATGCTTCTAAAATCGACATCTTTGAACCCGCGTCACGTAAGCGTCGATTGTAGCCCATATGCCTAACGGAAGGGATCAACTTTGTGGCATTCTTCAGCCGGTTTTCAATCCACCTACCTACTTCCCCACCAATACCCAGCACGCGCACTTTAGCCATTAGCCGGCGGTGAGGTACCTTATCAAAGGCTTTCTAATCAATCGCCCTACTCTTATCATACTCACTCAACATGACGTAGAAACTCGAGCATGTTGGTGAGACACGACCTATGCCGTCTAAACCCATGTTGGAGTCCCCAAGTAGCTTGTAGGAATCCAAATGGTCAACAATCCTACCCGCTATTATCCCCTCTAATTATTTACCTACAACTGAAGTGAAATGGTGTTATTTATAGAGGTTCCAAAGCCTCTCTTCCCACGCATGAGGTAGCAGTTGGGTCCTAATCGTAAGAGAAGAGAAAAAGAGTTAATACTAAAAGTTTTTTTTTTTTCTGCAGTCAGAGGAGAACATCATTAACCTAAGCTAAAAGGACAGAGTAGGGATGGGAAGGGGTCCTAGTAACCCACGGGACAGGTTTGTACAACAGACTTCACCCGCCCTCCCGAAAGAGAGAGAACCTAAAGGAATTGGCAGCCAATTTCTCTAGAATCCTACGACTCGGGACCGGAGGGCTGTCACCCCCAAGTATAACGTTTACTACACCCAGAAGGAACGTGCATAACCTTTATACCCCATGCGGAGAGAGAGAGAGAGAGAGAGAGAGAGAGAGTTACAAGGAGGAAGGAAAAGAAGTACCTCAAAAGGCCTTGCGGCCCATACCGAGGAGGTACCAATGGCAACGGGTGCCAGGGAAAATTCTGTAAAAGTTTATTTTTCTTTCAACTATCCTAGCAGTAGTAGAAAACTGGATACAAAAGTAGAAGGCTCTCTCCCCACCCTCCGCTCCCTCCCTGCCAGAGGCAGGTACGGAAAAAGGTTGAAGAAAATACCTTGACCCTGGAAAAGTAGCCAAGGAAATTTTACAGGAAAGTGGAGAATATATAAATAGCTCTATATTTAGTTTGCTCACATGAGAGTATTCAGTACTTTGTCTAGCCTATTTTTAAACACATTTACACTTTGACTGGAAACAACCTCTGAGGGAAGTTGGTTCCAGATATTAACTATTTTATAGGAAAAGAAATTTCCGCATACTGAGGTCCTAAATGTCTTTACACACTCAAATAGTGTGCAAGATTTCGTCTAACCTTTTCTTGAACTGATCCACAGAGGAACTGTTCACAACTTCCGAAGGTAACCTGTTCCATGTGTCACAGATCTTATACGTAAAGTAATTCCCACACACACTAGTCCTAAACCGTTTCAAATCCAACTTCCAACCATTGTTGCGAGTTGGGTTATCATTTAAACTAAACATACTTCTAAAATCGACATCGTTGAACCCTCGTAAGAGCTTGAAAACCTCGATCAGTTGACCGCGCAGCCTCCGAGTTTCAAGCGAAAACAAGTTCAGGGCGCGTAACCGTCGATTGTAGCCCATATGCCTAACGAAGGGATTAACTTTGTGGCCCTCGCCTGCACTCGCTCCAGCCTCTCAATATCTTTCCTGAGGGTGGGCGACCAGAACTGCACAGCATACTCCAGGTACGGCCGAACAAGGGAATTGTACAGTGAGAGCACAATCTCCTTGTTCCGAAACTGAAATTGCCTCCTGATATAACCCAATAGTTTCTGGGCTTTCTTTTCCACCTCTACACACTGTTTCGTAAACTTAAGGTCGCTGCTAATTAGCACACCCAAGTCCTTTTCTAAATCAGTCACCTCGATATTACTGCCCAACATCGAGTAGTCCGACTTGGGATTGGCGTAGCCAATGTGCATCACTTTGCATTTACCCAAGTTAAACGGCATTTGCCATTTTTCGGACCACTCTCCTATCCTACCTAGGTCCGCACGCAGTTCCTCGATCGCTTCGGGCGTCCCAACATTGGCCCCAAGCTTGGTGTCATCAGCGAATTTGGCGATCCGACTGACGATGCCACCGTCGATATCATTTATGTAAATGGTAAACAACAGTGGCCCCAAAACGGAACCCTGAGGAACCCCACTAGTGACCGAGGCCCAACCCGAACTAGCCCCTTTAATTACCACCCTCTGCCGCCTATTCCTCAGCCAGTTTTCAATCCACCTACCTATTTCCCCACCGATACCCAGCGCGCGCACTTTCGCCATTAGCCGGCGGTGAGGTACCTTATCAAAGGCTTTCTGAAAGTCGAGATAAAGTATATCAATCGCCCTACTCTTATCGTACTCCTCAACATGACGTGGAAAAACTCGAGCAAGTTGGTGAGACACGACCTATGCCGTCTAAACCCATGTTGGGAGTCCCCAAGCAGCTTGTAGGAATCCAAATGGTCAACGATTCTATCAGCTATTATCCTTTCTAATAATTTACCTACAACTGAAGTGAGACTAATAGGACGATAGTTCCCTGGACTTTCGTGATCCCTTTCTTAAAGATAGGGGTCACGTTGGCCTCCCTCCAGTCACCAGGCACCTGGCCCATCTCCAACGATTTGTTGAAGACTGTAGCCAGGTGGGGAGCCACCTGGTCGCGCACTTCTCGCAAAACACTGGGGAGAAACTGGTCTGGCCCAGGAGCCTTAAACGCGCTCAGTTTGTATATTCTATGAGCAACGACTGTCGCGGTACAAGAGTTACAAGGACAAGAGAGAGTTACAAGGAGTTACAAGGAAAAGAAGTACTCAAAAGGCCTTGCGGCCCATACCGAGGAGGTACCAATGGCAACGGGTGCCAGGGAAAATTTTGTAAAAGTCTATTTTTCTTTCAACTATCCTAGCAGTAGTAGAAAACTGGATAGAAAAGTAGAAGGCTCTCTCCCCACCCTCCGCTCCCTCCCTGCCAGAGGCAGGTACGGAAAAAGGTTGAAGAAAATACCTTGACCCTGGAAAAGTAGCCAAGGAAATTTTACAGGAAAGTGGAGAATATATAAATAGCTCTATATTTAGCTTGCTCACAGAGACACCGTGCAAGCGATCTCCTGCAGAGTTTTCTTATGTTTTAGTCTTAAACTATGAGAGTATTCAGTACTTTGTCTAGCCTATTTTTAAACATTTACACTTTGACTGGAAACAACCTCTGAGGAAGTTGGTTCCAGATATTAACTATTTTATAGGAAAAGAAATTTCCGCAGACTGAGGTCCTAAATGTCTTTACACACTCAAATAGTGTGCAAGATTTCGTCTAACCTTTTCTTGAACTGATCCACAGAGGAACTGTTCACAACTTCCGAAGGTAACCTGTTCCATGTGTCACAGATCTTATACGTAAAGTAATTCCCACACACACTAGTCCTAAACCGTTTCAAATCCAACTTCCAACCATTGTTGCGAGTTGGGTTATCATTTAAACTAAACATACTTCTAAAATCGACATCGTTGAACCCGCGTAAGAGCTTGAAAACCTCGATCAGTTGACCGCGCAGCCTCCGAGTTTCAAGCGAAAACAAGTTCAGGGCGCGTAACCGTCGATTGTAGCCCATATGCCTAACGGAAGGGATTAACTTTGTGGCCCTCGCCTGCACTCGCTCCAGCCTCTCAATATCTTTCCTGAGGGTGGGCGACCAGAACTGCACAGCATACTCCAGGTACGGCCGAACAAGGGAATTGTACAGTGAGAGCACAATCTCCTTGTTCCGAAACTGCCTCCTGATATAACCCAATAGTTTCTGGGCTTTCTTTTCCACCTCTACACACTGTTTCGTAAACTTAAGATCGCTGCTAATTAGCACACCCAAGTCCTTTTCTAAATCAGTCACCTCGATATTACTACCCAACATCGAGTAGTCCGACTTGGGATTGGCGTAGCCAATGTGCATCACTTTGCATTTACCCAAGTTAAACGGCATTTGCCATTTTTCGGACCACTCTCCTATCCTACCTAGGTCCGCACGCAGTTCCTCGATCGCTTCGGGCGTCCCAACATTGGCCCCAAGCTTGGTGTCATCAGCGAATTTGGCGATCCGACTGACGATGCCACCGTCGATATCATTTATGTAAATGATAAACAACAGCGGCCCCAAAACGGAACCCTGAGGAACCCCACTAGTGACCGAGGCCCAACCCGAACTAGCCCCTTTAATTACCACCCTCTGCCGCCTATTCCTCAGCCAGTTTTCAATCCACCTACCTATTTCCCCACCGATACCCAGCGCGCGCACTTTCGCCATTAGCCGGCGGTGAGGTACCTTATCAAAGGCTTTCTGAAAGTCGAGATAAAGTATATCAATCGCCCTACTCTTATCGTACTCACTCAACATGACGTGGAAAAACTCGAGCAAGTTGGTGAGACACGACCTATGCCGTCTAAACCCATGTTGGGAGTCCCCAAGCAGCTTGTAGGAATCCAAATGGTCAACGATCCTATCAGCTATTATCCTTCTAATAATTTACCTACAACTGAAGTGAGACTAATGGGACGATAGTTCCCTGGACTTTCGTGATCCCCTTTCTTAAAGATAGGGGTCACGTTGGCTTCCCTCCAGTCACCAGGCACCTGGCCCATCTCCAACGATTTGTTGAAGACTGTAGCCAGGTGGGGAGCCACCTGGTCGCGCACTTCTCGCAACACTGGGGAGAAACTGGTCTGGCCCAGGAGCCTTAAACGCGCTCAGTTTGTCTATTCTATCGGCAACGACTGTCGCGGTACATCTAACACTATCCAGGCCAGCACCTTCGTGCCTCACGCCTGGCTCGGGGATGACGCGGGTATCCTCCCTGGTGAACACTCCCGCAAAGTACTCATTAAGCACATTAGCGATGTCCGCGTCGAGGTCCGCAGAACGCCGCTTCCATCCTTTAACGGACCTATCATGCTTCTAATGGGCTTTCTACTATTAACATAACTGAAGAATTCCTTAGGGTTCCCCTTGCAGAGGCTTGCCACCCGTAGTTCTTCGTTACGTTTCGCTAGCCTAACCTTCGCCTTCACTTCCCTACACAGTCGGACATACGCTTCAGTGTTCTCGTGGGAACGATTGGCCTTCGCCCTCCTATACGCTACTTTCCTATTTCGGATAGCCGAAGCGATGTCACGATTGAACCACTTAGGCTGCGTTGAAGCAGGGGTGACCGGTTTTGAGGGTATGGCAGCAGACTGCAGCACCATAAACTCGTCCCGGAATGCACTCCACACTCCCTCAACATCGCCGCCCTCTAACCTCTAACCCCATCTCTCCTACGCTATCCCTGAGGCTAACAAAGTTCGCCCGCCGGAGATCGAGCTTACTGCCTCTCGAGTTACTACGCTTCACCCGAGGGACGCACACACGGAACCTAATAAGACCGTGATCACTCCCGCCCAATGATTCGTCAACGGTGAGGCCAGTGACGAGGTTGTCTTCGGTCGTGAATACTAAGTCTAGAACGCTTTCGCCTCGTGTAGGCTCGTTGACCCACTGAGTGAGGAAGTTCTCATCAGCAAAGTCAACTAGCCTCCTCCCTTCAGCATCGGCAGTCCTGTTTTCCCACTTTATGCCGCGACAGTTGAAGTCTCCTAAAACTACACACACCCTATCCCCTAGCAGGTACTGAGTTCGGTGTACAGGGCTGTATCCTCCTCGAGGAGGAGATGCGGAGGTCTGTACACCAAGATTAACCTATAGTTCGTCCCTCCCACGTTCAGATCGACGCCAAGCAGCTCCCGTTCCGACCGGAACTGGCAGTCAACCGGACTCAACGTGTCCCTGACGTATATTAGTACCCCACCCCCCCCCCACGGGTGCGGTCTTTGCGAAACATTCTATACCCGGGAGAAGTTACAAGGAGTTACAAGGACAAGAGAGAGTTACAAGGAGTTACAAGGACAAGAGAGTTACAAGGAGTTACAAGGACAAGAGAGAGCGAGTTACAAGGAGTTACAAGGACAAGAGAGAGAGAGCGAGTTACAAGGAGTTACAAGGACAAGAGAGAGAGAGAGCGAGTTACAAGGAGTTACAAGGACAAGAGAGAGAGAGAGAGAGAGAGAGAGAGAGAGGAGAGAGAGAGAGAGAGAGAGAGAGAGAGAATTCGTTTAAAGTTCTTACGAAATAAAATAAAATGAAAGGTGTCCACAAATGAATCGTATAAATTCTATTTGAAATAAGCAAAATTTGTATGACTCTTTTGTGGACACCCTGTATATGAAGTGTGTCGTAACGTTATTTAAAACCTCATTTCAATTGGTTTATACTTTTAAAACAAAATTTTTGGTATACATTATAAACACCATTTTTAAGTGAAACCTATTTTAATATATCTGGATGGGAGACCGTCCCCTACGTCCAGACTATGTAGCGAGCCGTGGTTCGGATCCCACATAAAGCAGTAGGTCCCCTCCCTCATATGACTATGGATTTTGCGAAAAAGGTTAAACAAACCCATTATTACATATTATATTACCCGTGTATATGGTCCCTACACTCTAAAATTTTATGAGAGTAGGCACAAGTTGAAAAACAGGTTAGACAACTCTAAATGTATTTATCATCTACATAAAACAAAAGGGTTTTTTTTTCCCCTACATAACTTTCATCAAGAGCCAGTTTCATCAACATCCGGTTTCATCAAAATCCGGTTTCATCAGACATGTATGAAAATTTTCTAAAGTCATTTGTCTCTCGACGGTTACTAAGTCTTTCTGTGATGCATTGCAATATCCTTCATGTTCTTATTTTATTTCTACACACACACACACACACACACACACACACACACACACACATATATATATATTAGAGTATTCTCATTCAATAAAGAAGTGACACACTTTTGCGTTTTGATATGCACGTAACGATTGTCTGTAAAACAAATATTTTCTTTAATGAATTTTCCCATTGTCTTTAAATTACAGTGAATAATGAGTAATTGATTAAACCGAGCTTTGATATCAAAAGAAAATGTGGCATTAAAGAAACGAAGAAATCTATAAACGTTTGAAGCAGCAATATTTGTAAGAGGAAAATGAAATGCATGTTGCTTATGCAATTCTCTCTCTCTCTCTCTCTCTCTCTCTCTCATTTGTGATGAACGAACACGAACAGATGCCCCTTCGCGATAAGGATAAACTAATTTTTTTTCTTTGCTTCTGGAAGAAACGACATTAATGAACGCGACTCTCAGCCAATGACAAGTCGCAGTCAGCCACCATTTCTGGTATTCTGAAAATGACTTGACTTTGAATGAGGCACTCCGGCACTGACTAACCAACAAATGAACAAAAATTGTTTATTCTTCTACAGTAAGAAGGTATTACGGTAGGAAGGTATTACAGTAGGAAGGTATTACAGTATGAAGGCATACGTGAGATGCTCATAAAAGAATGAAATTAAGCATGATAAACTCATAAAAGAATGAGCAGAAGAATAACTTCGTGAAAGAGAGGCATGTTAATCACCATAAACATTATATATAAAAGAATGATATGGAAATTATATTGGAATATGACGTTAGGCAAGACTTAACGTATTTGAAAACTTGCCATAAAACCATTAAACTACATTTCATACACGAGTAATATGATAAAGAAACTAAAGTAAAATGTGCGACGGGGAAGAGGGTTGGTTCTCGCGTCGTATGGGCCACGTCCCGAGCGCGTCTCTTAGCACTACACCATACAGGAAACTAAATAAATTTCTTTCGAGTGAAGCTTTGAACGTATGTAGTTACCCTTCAGTATATAGTAAAGAGAACCATAATACGTTCAAAGCTACACTTGAAAAGACTTTTTTTGTTTTTCTGTGGTGTAGTGGTAAGAGACGCACTCGAAACGTAGCCCACGCTCGACGGAGTGCGAACCCTTCTCTGTGCAGCACGTTTTACTTCAGTTTCTTTATTAACAGCAACCTACGGTCACTGTACTTCTCCATAATGAGTAATATGATGCAACTGAAAATACCCTCACCACCTCCATCCGCATTTGTGTTTACTTCCTGAATTCGATGTCGTAATTAGATTACTATTTTGCCTAAAACAAATACAAAAATACATCCAGATGGCGCTGGTAACAGTAATTAATCGAGAAGTTAGCGCAGTGGGCTACATTAGTCTCGCCTGAGCGCTGTGGCTGACAGTTTCTGGTCCTCTTCACTGGTTATTATTACGTGGCCAGGCTACAATCGAAATTAAAATTAAATTTTGTCAAATTTAATCATTTCATTGTTGATGCCATCTTCTATTCAAATTAGGATTTATTTCCTTACAAAAATAATAATATTATGTGAGGTTATTTAACCTCCTTCGTAACGTGAGATACGAACCATTTATGGGTCACATCATCATCTAAACGCGGAAAACGGCCACACATCCAATTACTGAACATGCCCAATATTGCTTACACTTTCTCACAAAAGAAAATTAATTTTATGGACACTTTTCTCGATTTTTAAGATGCAAATTTTAAATTTTTAAATCGTTGTACATAAACTGATTAAATCTCAATTTCCGATTTCTTATTTCAGATGAAATACTGCCAAACTGCCAACAGTTTAATTGTCTATCACTGCAAAGCAAATCCAATTGGGAACTCTTCTAAACAGACTGGCAAAGTTTAATTGAAAGGGCAACACTGATAGCTATCTACTCGCGTATCAACTTCCGCCATTTAATTTTCGAGTTTCCGTTACTGATGAATGGCTTTCAAACTTAAGAAACATACAGGGTGACCCAAAATGTGTGTTTCTAGAAATAAGTTTGTACAAATATTTTTTTGATCATCTTGTATTACCTAAGTACATACATACATACATTAGCTAGAAAGCCATTTCCCGCCTTCATAAGGTGGGCACGACGCTTAAACTCGAGACTGGAGACACGCAAAGATACAAAGGGACCATAAAGTATCACCCCAACTTCATGCAGGAATACAGTGTTACCTCTAAAGCAATGAGGGTACCTTTTGCGGTACGTTACTTAAGACCGACGTCTCTATTTGCACACCTTTCACAAAGCTCAATTGCTGAACTCGTTCTGAAGTTCTTACATAAACAGGATGTCCATAAACTCCAGCATCACGGAACTAAACAAACAATAGTCAATAAACTTTACCTATGATGCTGAACTTCACAAGCACCCTGTACTATATATATATATAAAACCAAAGGTGGGCACCCGGGCCTCAAAAAGGACCGACGGTCCCGGTCCCGGTCCCGGTCCTTGCCTCAAACTGGACCGACGGTCCCGGTCACGGTCCTTTCTGAAGATAGGACCTAGGAACGACTCGGTCCTCGGTCCTTATATACAGTATAATATAAGTGAAAAATTTGATTAAAATGAAAAATGAAATTAAAGACACCGGAAATCTTTAATTTTATTAACGTAAATTATAATTAATACAATACATAAATGATGAAAAAAAGTTATTAAGTTAAATGCTTGAGTTTCCCTTCAAGAAGACTAGCATTTCAAGACTAGCATCTTCTTTAGAACTTCAAATAATCACTAAACACACTAAAATCACTAAAAAAGACCGTCCGGAATTGCTTAAAAATGGACCGTCGCTCCTCATTGAGAAAATGACCGACTTTCCCGCTCACGATCCTTAAAAAGGACCGAGTTCCTGGAGTTCGGTCCTTTTGGAACTCGGTCCTGCCCACCTTTGTATAAAACACTGTTCTCCAGTGAACATTATAACTGCTTACATATTGCTCAGATAAGAAATACCGATTTCCAATGAAGGAAGTCTGTTCTGTTCTGTTCTGTTCTTTATTGTATCTTTTTACGCAAATCGTTTTCTTTATAATTAAGGTGTAACAAAACTAAAATTAAGAATAATGAAAATAAAGAGGAACAGTGCATCAGTTGCAACTGAAAGGAAATTGCAAGTCATTCATCTGACTTTTCATACAAATTTAATTTTATACAGAAAATATTTCGTGACTAATTTACTTTCGAGGTGATTTTCGTATATATATATATATATTAGATATATATACAAAATATTCAGTCAATGCTTTCGACAACCACTGTCAATAGCTTAAGTATGCTGGTAAAAGCTTTACATGAAACACCGCCCCGCCCATGCACCTATTCAGGGTATGAGCAGCTCGCAGTATCATTGCCAAGTGTAGAAGGTCAATGTATTAATGGGTCATCACCATGTGGGTCATCACCATGTGGGTCATCACCATGTGGATCATCACCATTAGAAGCAGCAATACTCTGTGTTATCATAAATACAGTCTGATTCTTAATTCATTTATGTCTATGTCATTAGTTTACGCCGCAGACACTACTGTCTTTATAGGTCCAGGTGCATAATTCTTCATGAGCAAGATGCACCAAGAGCTCCCTCCCCAATGTATCACAAATGTACCCTTTTTAATCACAAGCACATTCATATCAACCTTAAGCTTGCTCTACACAAACTGGACCAAGAACTCTGCAACTCCAAACTTTCCTTTTTATGGTGTCTTTAATTTATTTCTGTGTAATACCAACATATTTACGAGTAACTCTCATTAAGGTTTTACAGAAAGGCCACAACCCTCATCCAAACATATGTATTGAAAAACTTCAAGTTCAATATGGCAAAGTCTGTTTTCGCCTTCACCATTAACAATATCAACGTGGAATCAGCACCACGGTTGAAATCGGGACCATTCCTGATAGTCCGGTTGCACGGGGTGGGAACCCTGCATTGTTTGTTATAAAGCAAATCTTGACATATTTTGAAAGCTTATACCACCCCATTCAAGAATCCATCGGGTGTACACCTGACCCCCGCTTGGCTTTTTCAATATGGCCGCCATTTTCCAAGATAGCCGGCGAAACTGAAAAATCCCATATCCTGGTCAATACTTGATGAATTTTGATGATCTTGGTGTCATTTCTAGGGGTGTTTAGGATGATGAGTCGATCTGGAGGGGTTTCAGATACTTTGGGAGTCGTTTGGACCCACATTCGTCAATACTCAAGGTCATTGGAGGTCAAACGCCCCCCGAAATAAGGAATATCCCATACCCCGGGCAGTCGTGGATATATTTTGGTGATCTTACTGTCGTTTTTATGGTTTTGGGCAGACTGAGTAGTTCTATAGGAACATGATAACAGTAGGATATCATTTTTCAACTCCATGGGTCAAATCAAGGTCATTTGAGGTTAAAGTTTGGCCTTGAAATATGATAATGCCACAGTTGACATCACTGTATTTGCTTTATTTCAGTGACAATTTCTACAATCTAGCTAACTGCTGAGCACTTAACATCTTTTCTGCAGATAAAACCAGATCATAATGCTTAAATGACATAACCCACATTATATGGATATGGATATTCGGATATAAACCACAATTTATGCTGAAGTGCAGGGAACATGCATTCTATTGAAGGTTGCAAAGCTACAAGATATGACTTCGTAAGCAAAACAAAGCTTACACCTAGCTGGGGGATTGGCATTGACAACTTTGATGCAGTTATTCACATTAGGTAACCATTTATTGGGGGAAAATAAGCACACCGGACAAAAAATTAGTCACCCCTCTCAGAATGTACCTAATAACGTGTGACGGCGCCTCTGGCCTTGATAACCGCACGAATCCGGCGAGGCAGAGACTCTACGAGGTTGTGCATGTACTGAACATCGATTTGCTGCCACTCGTTCATCAGCCGGTCCCGAAGTTCCGCCAGAGTCCGTGGGTGTCTATTCCTGCGCTTCACTTTCTGTTTCCAGCCTGAACAACACCTTCGACGCATTCAGGATTAAAGGCTTCATTGGACCTGCGATGTACTCGTCGCCTCCCATCATTGGAGAACAAACAAAAACGGGACTCATCGGACCAAATTACACGTTTCCAATCTGCCGCAGTCCGGTTTTTGTGCCTCTGAGCCCATTTATAACGTGCCAATTTGTGACTTGCTGTTAACAGCGGCCTCTTTCGTGGTACCCTGCTCCAGATGTCCATCGCATGCAGTTCTCGTCGCAATGTCCGTTCGGAAATTGGTCGCTGGAGAACCTCATTGGTTTCTTGGAGCAATTGTTCTCTGGTTTGAAAACGATTTGCAGTTACTAGACGAGAAACATGGCGGCGGCCCCTATTGTCGAGAATTGTTTTCCGGCCACAGTTACGCCGTCGATTTTCAGTTGATTGCGAACTACACCACTCTTTGTAAACTCGCTGGACAGTACGCGTTGACACACCAACAAATTGGGCTACTTCAGACATTTTGTGTCCGTGGGCTCTGCCAAACACGATGGCTCCTTTTTGCCACTGAGTAACGTCTGCCTCACGACCCATTTTGCAGACTATATCCAACACACACTTTGTTCTTCACCACCTCACGAAACAGATCTGATCCTGTGTGCTACGTCACCGCTACTTGTCACTTACCAATGCTACATCAGCGCCCTCTGTGTGACCTTGAACTTCCTACTATCGGTGCTATTAGGGGTGACTAATTTTTTGTCCGGTGTGCTTATCAAAAGACATGGTTGTGTCAGGATCGTCAGGATCATCAATCTGCTCTTCGTTTGCGTCAATGGATTGTTGCAATCCAAGCCGCTGCCACATACACAGAACATTGTGCAAGGGATTCCGCGTCCCATGCAGCCGCAGCGACTCCCCCTACATGCTGATTGTGATTCACCCACATCTGATTAGCATCAGAACTTCATCTGGTGCTAACTGAGCACATTTTGATGGAAAGCTTCAGCTGTCGGTGGTAGAGAACATAGTTTGGGTGCAGCAGTTCCCGACTTCCCTGTCTTCTGAGCCCATACTCGCTGACGACACTCAGAGATGAGGATTTCTTATCCCCATATCATGCAACAATGAACGCTGTTGCCTCTTTCTCGATATGGTCAAAGCATGCATCAAGGGACCCCAGCTTGTCTAGCTTCCGACCCTTCTTGGCTGTGGCAATGGCAGTGGCTTTGCCGATGCCATGTATTGCTGCAACTGTGTCACAACCACTCAAAGCGTGTAGTTTGAGGATTTGTGGGATGATGTCTTTGTGCCCAACAACCTAGTACTGAGTACAACTTTTCCCTGCTCATCATTTTTCAGTTTACACTTTTCTATCAACACATCTTTGTAATTTGTTTTTTTATCACCAAGCTTATCGGTCATAAACCTAGATGCTGGAATGCGGTATTGCACCGGAACTTTGATGTCATATTTCTCAGGTAATATACACTCACTGACTTTCAAACAAAAGAGACACTGTTTTTTAGGGTCATATACTGGGCCTTCACTGAGAACAGCACTACGTAGTCTTTTTGGCTCCACTGTAGGGGTATCACATTCTCTTTTCCATGAATGCTGATAAATTCCGCTTGGATACAAGTGGAAACACAGTTCTTGTGACAACGAAGGATTTTTGCTCCATCTTCCAAGAGAGGTTCTAGTCTCGCTCGAACATCTGGCTGCCCTCTGATGTCGCTGCTCTCTATGATTTTCTGAATCCTCCCACAATTTGAAAGACCTTTCTGACCTCCAGGACAGCTACGCAGGAAATCCTTGAAGAAACATTCGTTTGCAACTTTTGTAGAACCTGAAAAATAAGAATTTTGTTTCCCATTCTTCGGAGTGCAAATCGCATTGAAATAATTTATCCTCAGCAAATGAAAACTAAACACTGCTCACCTGGTTTATTCTCCATATTCAGCAGTCAAAAAACAATTTTGGAATCAGCACAACCAAGACGTCATATAACCACCAGGTGGGCAGCACCATCAGCAATAATCTCAACAACCTGAAAAAAATAAGAGGAATAATTAGACATATTGGAATTCACCTCATCTTGGGGAAAATAATCCCCGATTTCATTTTAAACCCTATAGAACTACTCAGTCTCGCCCAAAACCATAAAAACGACAGTAAGATCACCAAAATATCTCCACGACTGCCCGGGATATGGGATATTCCTTATTTCGGGGTGCGTTTGACCTCCAATGACCTTGAGTATTGACGAATGTGGGTCAAAACGACTCCCAAAGTATCTGCAACCCCTCCAGATCGACTCATCATCCTAAAAACCCCTAGAAATGACACCAAGATCATCAAAATCCATCAAGTATTGACCAGGATATGGGATTTTTTCAGTTTCGCCTGCCATCTTGGAAAATGGCGGCCATATTGAAAATGCCAAGCAGGGGTCAGGTGTACACCCGATCATCCGATGGATTCTTGAATGGGGTGGTATAAGCTTTCAAAATACAGTATGTCAAGATTTGCTTTATAACAAACAATGCAGGGTTCCAGTAAAATCAGGGTCTGTGCTACCGGACTATGAGTGAAATTAACTGAAGACGTTTTTCATTCTATTATGTTGTATGTAGACTCACGGAAAAAAGTTCTCCGAGGAAATAAAATCTGTCGAAACAATTCTGAAAATTTAAAAATTTATAATTGGTTGAGAAAAATAATGTTAAATTAGAATGCCAGTGCATTCGGCACCCAATCATAAAAAGCCAAGGATTCTCTGACCAAATGGTAAAGATTATTTTTTCAACCAATTATGAATTTCGATGCGTGCTTCCCACAACGAAATTCGTAATGAAAAAATTCTGAACATTAAAAATGAACTTTCGTCAAGCGTCTAGAGTTTTGATTACTAGAGAGCTTAATTAGCATTTTAGAAGTCTCTCCTTTTTATCTACTGTACATGATGGTTTTTTTATAATGAGTATTTTCAAATTTTAAATTAATACTATTAGAACACATTAAATTTATATGCTAAATCAAATTACTTTAACACTAATAGTCTAAATGGGGGTCGGGGAGCGAAGTAATAAGTAAATATAAAACTTTAAAAAAATATTGTGTAAGGACATCGAACACCTCTGCCAGACGTACGATGTTCAAATTTCCTCGAAACAAAAATTGGGATAAAATCTGTTATCGGCGTTTAAACCGATTGTACAAACGTCATTTCTCTTTCAAAAAGATTGAATTGAACATTTCTGTCTCCAATGGTCAGAAGTAAGTCAATAAATGAATAGACAAACTGAAGTCTTGTGAAATGAAACAAATATTATTCGTAATTGAAATTAACTTTAAAACACTTGTTTACATACAAATAATAACCCCAATTTCCATTTTTAGGTAGATTATATACAAACGTCCAACAATAATGTTTCAGGTCAGCGGATCTGAAACTACTTTTTTTCTTCTGTACCCCTCGAATTCTTTCACGGGATTTTTTGGATTTTCGAGAGAGAGAGAGAGAGAGAGAGAGAGAGAGAGAGAGAGAATGTTTACTTTCTTTACGACCGTGCGACTTGTGGTCGTTTGTTAATCGTATATAAAATTAAAAGGGTTATATTTTCAGGACCCCTTCGCGTACTCCGTAAGATTCCCTCGCGTACCCCAGCTTAAGAACCACTGTTTTAGGTCGTTTAACTTCCTTCTCAAAAGCAAAACTGATGTGGCGGAGGGGACCAATAACTTCATTACGTGGATTCGAACTATCTATAAAGGTTGCTACATCATTTGAAGGGCTACGTCGTGGCCAATGTCGTAACACCGCTTCCCGGAGATCAGCGAAGTTAAGCGACATTTGGTCTGGGTAATAGTTGGATGGGAGACCGTCCTTCGCGCCCAGATTATATAGCGACCCGTGGTTCGGATCCTACGTAAAGCTGTAGGTCCCCTCCGTCATATGACCTTAGATGTTGCGAAGGAGGTTAAACAACCCCAATAAAAAAAAAAAATCATTTGAACGCAGAAGACGGTCACTTCTCTAACTAGGTCCAGCGTCACTTAATGTCGCTGATCTAATCGGAAGCGAGCTTGCGAGGTGGTCAAGTTACAGAACCAAAGTACAGCGTAAACACAGTAATGGAACTCAAACCGTAGTTCATATGATGACTGATTTTTAATATAATGCTTCATCTTTTACGGGCTCGGTTGTGATCATGTTGCAAGACCGCTTCCCTTAAGATCAGCAAAGTTAAGTGACAAATGCAAAACTTCACTTTTACGTGGAGGTCGAAATGTGACAATAAGACCCACACTAAGAGATGGAGTGAATTTATTAATGGTCTCTGGCCTTCTAGAATGTTCCTTACCTTTCCTGGATTGTTTCCTTACTTTTGTTCATTCGTTTTTCTGTATCCACCAGAAGAGGATGCCAGTGAGCATCGAAACTGTTGTGGAAATAAACTCCGTCTATTAGTGTGGGTTTTATTGTCAAAGTTAAGTGACATTGGTTTTGGGTAGTACTTGGATGGGTGAACAAACTCTGGATTCTGATGATGTAGTGACCCGTGGTAGGAGGTTAAACAACCCCAAATCATCATTATATTTTCTCCACTTTTAACAATATAAATTATTTTACTTTTATCACTAATAAATTATAAAATTTTATAAGGCGGTGTAGTGGTTAGTGTCGTCGACAACAAATCCATCGGCCCAGGGATCGAGACCCGGTGACGGCAGGCAGCGAGCAGCAAATCCCAGCTATTCATCCTTCCACACAATAAAGAAATTGTTTGGTAGATAAATGAGTACCCTGGGTAGCCTAGTGGTTAAGACGCTGGGCTGCTGGTGGGGCGTGGTTCGGATTCCACGTTAAACTGTAGGTCTAAGGTGGAGTGACAAGCTTGACCTTCGTCAGAATGAAGAATTCAGGCGGAAGCAAAACCGTAGGTCACAAAGGTTAAGGTATTAATTATTCGTTTTCGTTTCTTCCCAAAGTATTTTTTTTATGGAATATCATACTAAAGGCCGCACACCGAAAGCCACGCTAGCCACACCACGTACGCCCGCCACGTGGCTCAGCATCGATCTAATGATTTTCAACGAAGCAACGCACACCGAAGGCCACGTGGCTAGCGTGGCTTTCGGTGTGCGACGGCCTTAACTATGACAGTCCTTTGATATAACTCAAAACTATATCGAAAAACGTCATCTTTATACCTTACGTTGTAACAGTGATCACAGAATTAAATGTTATATTCGTTTCGTCCGGGCTAACAACATCGTTCGGGCTAACAACATCGAACGGGCTAACAACATCGAACGGGCTAACAACATCGAATTGAATCGACATTAAAATCGACAAGGTATTGTGAGCTAAATTAAATTAAGTTAGGTTAGGTTAGGTGAGGTTACGCCATAGGTTAGGTTAAGGTTAAGTTGGGTTGTTAGTTTTTTAAGTGTGTCTATGTTTTGTCTTGTCGACTCCATGCATATTCACTTGCATAACTTTATGAGCACCCTGTACCTCAATAATGCATCAGGAATAACTTGCTCGGTCTTTCAACGCGTATACACTCAATACAGTTCATTGTGGAAATTGGGTGGCGCACTATCCTGCTGAAACCACACATCAGCTTTGTCCCCTAGCAGCTGGGGCATCAGCCACAGCTGTAGCATATCGTGGTAAATGATACCGTTAATTGTTTGTTCAGCAAAGAAGAATGGACCGTACAATTCCTCAGCGGTAAGAGCACAAAACACGTTAACTTTAGGGCTATATCTGGCGTGTTCAGTATTACAAATAAAAATTCCCCGAAATATTCTTTATTTGTAGATTTTGCTTTTCGCTGTAGCTTTGTTAGGTTTTTCATAAAAAATGTTTAAAGTCGGGAAGATATATATATATATATATATATATATATATATATATATATATATATTAGTGATGTAGCGGATGTCATTTTTTTCACATCCGCGGATGCGGATGAGGATGAGGATGTTTGATTTCAACATCCGCGGATGCGGATGTCTACATTTTCGTTATTTTTAGGATATATTCGAGATTTGTTGTGTTTAACGTATATAATAAGTTATTATATAGAGAGAGCTGTAGCTATAATGTAGTATAATTGATTAATTGTACAATAATATAATTGCTGTACTTTTCCCTGAGCATATAAAATAATAGCAAGCATCTAACTAATATAGAAATCAATTAGTGAATTCGTCTGCAAATAAATTCGTTATATTTTGTTGTTTCAGCCACAATTAGAAACCATAATTGTGTTTCCCGACCTCTTTCCCCAACCTCCACCCTTATAGAAAGAGATCTTTAATTAGCTTGATAACTATTTATATTAAGTTTAAAGTTTTATTAGGCATATTTATAAATGAGTAATTAAAATAAAGTAAACTAAGATGTTCATCGTTTAATATTCAAACTTAATTATAGGAAGGTTATGCTTAAGGAACATTAATTTTTCTGCCTTTTCTGCTGCCAGTCTGTTTCTCTTTTCATCATATATTAATCCAGCACTGCTAAATAATCTCTCGCTTGGTACGCTTGTTGGAGGACGTGCTAAATGTTTCCTTGCAAGTTTATTCAAGTATGGATAGATATTCTGCGTATTTTTCCACCAACTAATAGGATTGTCACATGCAGCCAGGCGTTTTTCTTGGTGATAGCTCTCGATCATTTTTACTACATCTTTTGACATCGCGTAGGTCTCGTCATGGCTGCTTGACTCAAGAAACTGAGAGACAGATTCTGTGATAGATTTGGTTGTTGAAGGTGTTGGTTCTGTCACAAACTTTTATTCTTTTGGTGGGTGGCGAAGCGACAGATTCAAGAGATTGAAGCTCTTCAACTGCTTTGCCAAGTGATGATTTAACTCGTTCTAATGTACTAGGTGAAAATAACTTAGCTTTGTAACGTGGATCTAAGTAGGTTGCAAGAGAGTAACTTTATACAAGAACAGCCTCTCGTCTTGTCGCTTGCATCACTTTTGCGCACAATGAACTAGTTCTATTATTATAGTAGAATTTGATAATTTCCGCTTATTAATGACGTTTTATCTCAACGGTCCACATCCGCACGACATCCGCAGCCCAAAGTGCGGATGCGGATGCGAGAAAATATGCGGATGTGACCTACATCACTAATATATATATATATATATATATATATATATATATATATATATATATATAAATTGAACTCAGAATGGCCCGCTGAGATCTTTTATATTACACACAGACCGTGCATGGAACAAGGAACTCTTCTGGGAAAATTAAATCCACTGTAGTTCGAATAAGTAATGGTAAATGACAAATACTATAGTTTTTCTTTTTATGTTTAGTCCGACGTGGGCAATGGGTCACTCGCAGAGAGCCCCCAAAATATAACTTCCCTCATCAGCTATCTGCGAAGCAGATAAGATTCATCTTTGGGGCAGGCTGAAAATACAATAGTTACCCCTTTTTCTTTGATGTATTCAATCCGACGTGAATGCAACGAGTTTCTTGTGTATATTGAGGTTCTAAATATAGTAGGCTAGGTGTAGCTATAAACCCGAGATCCTGTCCCAAAGCTGGAGTGTAGACGCAGCAAAAGGTTTACATGAAAGTGTATTATTGATGTCAACACCGATCTGCATGGATGCGAGGCACTTGTTTGGCATATCATCAGTGAAGAGTAGTCGAGATGAATAATTAAAAAGCATGAGTGATGTAAAGCGGATTAACCATGAGAAATGATGTTGTTAGGGAAAGGCGTGGAGTGAAAAAAGGAATTGGAGATGAAATTAAAATGAATGAATAAAGATGGAATTGTAAAGAAAGTGTATAATAATAGCGAGTAGTGCGTAGTTGTGAGAAGTAACAAAGAGGCCCCAAAATATAACTTCCCTCACCAGCTATCTGCTAATCTATATTTTGGGGCCTCTTTGCTCGTGACCCGTTGCCCACGTTGGGCTTCCATCATGAAAAAGAAAAACTTTTGTATTTGCCATTTACTGTATTATTACTGATTCGAACTATAGTGGATTTAATATC
>JAJOZX010004175.1:195000-200000 GCA_023014485.1 Bathynomus jamesi
TTGTTTATACATTTTTCATTCCTCAGTTACACTTATTCATTCGTTTCTTGTTCTTTCATTACAGGTTTGTATCGTTTCCTTCTTAAACCAACTACTTTCTACTCTCTAAATCTACTTTTAAGAGACGTTTGGCTCCATATATAATCTCGTTGTTGTCATGCAAGAAGGATTACGAGAGTCGCTCGTTAAACTTAGAAACTAAGCAAAGATGATTGAAACCTTTCGGAAAGATCAAACGATATTTTTGCTTTGTTTTGAAAGAATTTTTAAACGATTTACAAAAATGATTTTTTCCTGGTTTTTTTTTTGTGACGAATTATTATTAATCAGTTCACTACCAACCAACAAAGTTTCAGTAAACAATATCTCCCTTTAATCAGTATTTATGTAGTTGCATCTTTTTTTAAAAAAAGACGACACTGTTCTATCTATCAGATTAAGAACCATCACTGTTCGATAGACAGTAAGAAAGTTTCAGAAAATTACTTTTTAAGTTTTGTAAGTTAATTCGCTTTAAAAATTGTTTAAATCGTTTAAGATCGTGTCTTTACGATCGTTTAACCTCCTTCATAACGGCAAAGGTCATGTGACGGAGGGAACCAGCTTAGGGTCACTACATCATCCGAATGGAGAGGACGGTCACTCATCTAACAACTACAGTATTGAATAAACCCTAATTTACTTAAGATAACGTTATATACACACACAGTATATATATATACAGGGTGTAACAAAAGTCCGTCTTCATAGGGAAATAAGACAACAGAATTGATCGTGATGAGTTTATGTATTTTGTGGCAACACTGTTAGTAAACATGGAATGCAATTTGTGCATGTATTGAATTAATTGGTAAGTTGATTGTATTGTTTGTAATGTATAGTTAAAACTATTTTCTCGTTCAATTCTTTTATATCTTATTTCCCTATGAGAACGGACTTTGGTTACACCCTGTATATATGTACATATATAATGTTACACACAGACCGTGCATGGAATAAGGAACTTTTCTTGGAAAATTAAATCCACTGTACAGTAGTCGGAATAAGTAATGGTAAATGACAAATACTATAGTTTCTTTTTCATGACAGAAGCCCAACGTGGACAACGGGTAACCAATTGCCCCACGTTGGGGCATGGTCTGTGCGTAACATACTGTAAAAGCTTCTCAGGGGACCATTTTGAGTTGAAACACCCACACCCACACACTATGTGTATAAATATATATATATATATAAAATAAAAGGTGGGGATTTGGGGATTTAAAATTGCTTTTATATTAACAGTTGAACGCAATTAACAATAGGTTTGAAAAAGATGAAAAGTTTACAGTAAAATTTTTGTGATTTCGTTTTTCTCTTGAAAATATTGTTTTACACCATTTTTCGATTTGATATTGCATAGATGCTTTATGTTTCCTTTTCTCTTTAATTTTGTGTGTGTGTGTGTGTGTGTGTGTGTGTGTGTGTGTGTGCCCAAAATGCCTTACCACGATACAAGGTGAATCAGAAGTCTTTTATCATAAGAATATGATGCTATCATAAAGGATTTCCGATTCACCTTCTATACTTTATGTATGGAAGGAGTAATGTACATATTAAATTGCAAATTGACGAAAAACATATCTAATAAGAAGAAGTATGAAATGCGTCACGAAATACAGGTAATTAGTGGTGAATAGTGAATGCGGAGAGATTACAATAATACCACTTATACACATAGTATGATGCTCAGTGGAGTCGTATTCACAACGAATAGTGCGGGTACCCACTAACCTTTGCTTTTATCATTACGCGTGCTAACACAATTGATACATAAACATAATCTGTACCAAAATAATGTTAACTTATTGTTTATGTTTAAGTCTCGTTAACATGAAATAATCATGAAATGGACACGATACCTTGAATTTGAAAAATGATACATTATGATAATAAAAACCCACTCTAATAGACAGTTTATTTCCACAACGGTTTCGATGCCCACTGGCATCCTCTTCGGGTGGATACAGAAAAATGAATGAACCAAAAACAAGAGGGAAAACAGTCCAGGGACCATTAAGAAATTCGCACCTAGGTTAGATCCCGTGCGAATTTCTTAATGGTTCCTGGACTGTTTTCCCTCTTGTTTTTGGTTCATTCGTTTTTCTGTCTCTACCCGAAGAGGATGCCAGTGGGCATTGAAACTGTTGTGGAAATAAACTGTCTATTAGAGTGGGTTTTTATTATCATAACTTGACCTTCACGTAGAAAAGTGAAGTTTTTTGCATTTAAAATGATACATGTTCTGCTTTTTAAATGCCTATTTCTAGCTTGGCATCACCATTTTTGTTCCAATACTTTTGACTCAATCGTAAATATTTAAAGTAAATTGAACCATAAGCGGATCCAGAGGAGTGGGGGATCCAGAGGGGTGGGGAAGCCCAGGGGGCTTAAATGAAGCAACGGGGCTTAATTTGGAAGGCCCATACATCCTGGTTAAACGAAATTAGGTAAAGCATTTGAATGCTTATGTCCACGTTGCTTCAATTAAGCCCCCCTTCTAGATCCGCCCATGAAGTGAACTACTGAACTAAACAGTATTTTAAAACTTCCGACTAAATCTGTACTTTAAATTTGGTTTTTGGACTAACGAGTCATTGGTTTATTACGTGATTAAACCCAGCATTGACAGTCAGGTTTATACAAAAGAGGGTACCTATAGTTTAACACGAATCCGAACCACTGGTAGCTACATCATCTGAACACAAAGGCTGGTCACCCATCCGGTTACTGAACAGACCCAGCGTAGCTTAATTTCGATGGTCTTACGGGAAGCGGTGCTATTAATCATCAGTGAGGAGGGCCAGAAACTGGCACAGTGCTCAGACCAAACTAAATGCGGACCATTGCGTTAACTTCCCAGCTTATTATTACTGCAGCACCAACGGGAGTCAAACCCCTGACCTCAGGGTCTTTACTTCATCTTCAGTTACAGGAAAACGGTGTTACCCACTGAGTTACAGGCGCTGGCGGAAAGCAGTGTTACGACATGGCTGCGAAGTAGCTCCATTCAGCAATGAATAAATTAATCAATATTTGGACAATGTAAATGAATAAATCACTAACTATTTCAATTAAAGCAATCAAACGCATTCACTGATAAAGAGAAGTTAAACTTGCGTTGTAGGTTAGGTTAAATTAAGTTATGTAAAGGAAAAGTTAATAAAAAGAGTAAATAAAGTATTATTGTGGGTATAGTTCCAAATTAAATTGTAGTATACCTATATGGATGACGAAGTGTTTGATTGGTTATTGACATGCAATGGGTAGTCAAACTTTAACCCTATCTGTCTGTCTGTCTGTCTGTCTGTCTCTTTCCTACCCTCGTTCTTTGGCTAACCGATAGCGGATAGGGTCTTTGTTAGGTTGTAACTTCTGAAGAGGTTTCATTCGACTTTGTAAGCTTTTCAATGAATATGTTACTCGGTTGCTATGCGACCGCCTCAAAGAAATAAAATCTTTTGAAAAAGCACTGAAAATTCTGAAAGCAAAAAATTCATAATTGGTTGGGAAAAACAGACTGACGATTAAAAACTTTATAATTGGTACCCAGTTTTTTTTATTTGTCGGATTACTTTTTCAACCATTATGAATTCCTTTTGTATTTTGGAAATTTAAAAAAAATGGATATTTTTTTGTCAAATTGTTTCAACAATTCCATGCAGATAATTATAAATCCCGATTTTATTTTATCTTTGTAACACTATAACATATATATATATATCTGGCTGGCCACGAGGGCAAGAGTAGATCGGAAAACAATTCCCTCCTCCACCAAATCCCGCAAATGAGGCGAGATGCTGCAGAAGGATCGACACCAGGTCGATCCTGAACCGTCGTTCAAACCCTTTTATATACCTTTCAAATGTTTCGCGCGATGATTCCTCATTTGACGCAGGTCAAGCTTGTCGCCTCTCCTCTCCAGTGGATATACAGTGTGTATATATACATATATTATATATATATATATATATATATATATATATATATATGTGTGTGTGTGTGTGTGTGTGTGTGTGTGTGTGTGTATTTCTTAGTTATCTCTGGGAATCTTCAGACTGATTTAAACGATTTAGACTCTAAGTCTAAGGATTGGGTCCCAATTCGGTTTGGTTAAACTTCCTTGAAAGTTTAAATCCAAGCTTTCAACACAACACAACACTTCGGTTCAATTCCTTTCAAATTTCCATTTCATTGATGGCCTTTTTTCACCATAAAGTTCAAATTCAATTATTAGAGCTAAAAACCAATTAATGAGTGAATATGATACGAACTATTTTGGTCCATAGATTTATTAGTTTTATTATTACGTTAAAGAACGCAATTCGACTAACAGGCCCACGATAGACTAATTCAAAATAGACGAAATTTTCAATAATGCGCTAAAAATATTTTATCAATAGATTTTATTTTATTTTTTTTTACACTTTTTTCAAAGAATAATTTTTACCAATACAAATGTTAAAGTTTCAGATAGGTTATGTAACACTGAAACAAATTTCAACAAATTTCAACAAATTACAGGGTCACAGACTGTATGCTAATTTATGACCGTAACCACGCAACACAATTCACAGTTAACGAAGGTGTGAATTTTTATACAATTTCCCAGGATTGTTCAAAAAGAAGCCGTTTTACATAAAAAATAGTTCTACGAATGTGGGTAGATCATACAGTATATTAAGAGTTACATCCCACAAGGAGGGACTAGTTTATGTTTGGAACTATACACACAATAATGACATTTTATTTATTTATTTATTTATGCAAGAATGAGGGGGCAAGAGCGAATACCCGCAAAGGCGCTCCCATCCCCCAATACAAGAAGAACAGAGCCAAAAATCAAGGTTCAGGATTTTTGAGATACCTCGACACTCCGCGTTTGAAAGATTGGAGGTTATAGACAGGGGGAAAGATAGATTGAGGAAGGGTGTTCCAGAGTTGACCTTCAAATTGTGTAA
>JAJOZX010004175.1:205000-292500 GCA_023014485.1 Bathynomus jamesi
TCCACGTTTGGATTTTAATCAAAAAACTCGAAATCGAGTAACTCCTATTTCATGTTACTTCAGGTTAGGTTAGGTTAGATTAAGTTAACCTGACCTCAAAAGAGTATCTCCAAGAAAGTTCGACCGATTTACAAAATAGGAGTTGATTCGTAAAAAGGGGCTTCCTGTTAGTGTTTCTTGGAAATATTATATATACAGGGTGTCCCATAAATCCGGTCTCGCAGGAAAATTTATTTTAAACTCCGCCTTTTCCTCAGGAGTGTAACTCGCTTCCATATCAGCCATTGTGTGTTATTTTACCTGCAACACAAAAAAAAGGTCCCAAAACAAGACATCAATTTGAATATTTGCTTTAGTTCTGATGTATTTCTTTTGTAAATTTAATTTAAAATAAATTTTCCTACGCGATCGGGCTTATGGGACACCCTGTATATATATACTATATATATATATATATATATATATATACAGGGTGTCCCATAAGTCAGGCATCATAGGAGAAAGTCATATTTTTCTATTTCTACAAACCATAATTCATATTTTTCTCTTTGTACAGGCCATAGTGTCTGTGAGCAAGGAAGAACGAATTCAGATAATTCTACTCGTAGGAAACCGGTCTCAGAGAGAGGCCGCTGCTGAATTTAACAGACTGCATCCAGATCGCGAGCCAATAACACAGAGTTGTGTTAGCAGACTTGTTGCAAAGTCTCTTTGACTCCGATTTCCTATGAGTACAATTATCTGTATTCGTTCTTCCTTGCTCACAGACATTATGGCCTGTAGAAAGAGAAAAATATGAATTATGGTTTGTAGAAATAGAAAAATATGAATTTCTCCTATGATGCCGGACTTATGGGACACCCTGTATATATATACACACACTGTAGTGGTTAGCATCGTTGACTACGAATCCATCGGCTCTGGGATCGAGACCCGGTGACGGCAGTCGGCGTGCAGCAAAACCCAGCTGTTCATCCTTCCACACAATAAAGAAAGTGGTTGGTAGATAAATGGGTACCCTGGGTGGCCTAGTGGTTAAGATGGTGGGCTGCTGGTGGGGCGTGGTTCGGATTCCACGTTAAACTGTAGGTCTACTGTAAAGTGGAGTGAAAAGCTTGACCTTCGTCAGAATGAACAATTCGGGCGGAAGCTAACCAAAGGTATATATATATATATATATAATATATAATAAATATATATATATATATATATAATATATATATATATATATATATATATATATATATATATATATATATATACATACACGATTGTAAGCATGAAAGCCTGGCGGAAATTGAAGGATTAATTATTCAAAGCCTGAAAATGTAGTAAATAACTCGAGTTATTTAGGCTGACTCTTTCTTTTAAGCTCTAAGTTCTATTAAGTTAAAATAAAGTGTTTTATAAGTCATAAGTTTCCACGTCTAGTTTGGCTTCCAATGACTTATAAATTTTTCTCCCGAGTTCATAATAGAGTCATGCGCAGTGGGAGCAAATTCGTATCACCAGCTGCAACATCCATGCATGGATGGATATTGCCTTATTTTGAATATGTATTTAATACAAATATTTTTGTTTGTATTTTTGTTTCCTACAAAAAAATTATTTAGAAAAAATACTAAAAGTAATGGATTGTTTTCACTACATAAAAAAAATGTCTAAAATCTATCGGCTTTAAGAAAGTTATTTAGGGTATACATACATACATACATAAACACACACATATATACATGTAGAGTGTATAGACAGACAGACAGACACAGTTGAATTTCTAAGTTATTCTGCAGTTACTCGACAGTGGAGCAACTTGTAAAAAGTTTAGAAATGACTTTCATCAGAGTCTGCTTATTAATTGTTCTTAAGCTCAATCGTAACTTGAAGCCAGCGAGAAAACTTGTCTAACTAATTCAGTCTTAATCTATCCCAAAACGTCGCATTAAGAATCCAATTTACCTGCTACATTAATTAATTTTTGAAGGGCCGAAAGGAGAGAAGGGAGTTTTGCAGCGAATGTTTAATGTTCCTCTCGGCTTTACTCGCGAATAATGTTTTCATTGCAACGCGGTCTTCTAACCATTCCTCATATAATTTGCATCTAACTGTAGATGAACCAACATTGATACAAGAAGGTTGTTGCATTTCTACACCAAGGTAGTTGCTGGATCCACTTCTGTTTCTCTTACTGGTCAAAGCCTTTGATATTTAATATCAAGTTCCGAAAGTTTTGATGGCCTTCCATGTTTTTTTATGAGATTGTTTAACCCCCTTCGCGATATCTAAGGTCATATGATGGAGGAGACCTACAGCTTTACGTGGGATCCGAACCACGGGTCGCTACATAATCTGGACGCATAGGACGGTCCCCCATCCAATTATTATCAGACCCAGCGTCGCTTAATTTCGCAGATCGACGAGAAGAGGTGTTACGAGACTGGCGGCCACGATGTAGACTCTTCCACGTCTACTCTTGTCATTAGTGTTTACAGTGAAGCGAGATGGTAGCGTTGATAAACTCAAAAACATTAAATTTTAGTATAAGCCACGGGTTTTTAATCTTGTATCTACAGCGTACCCTTTTGAAAAGTCAAGGTATTTTCGTTTTTCCCCACCCCATACAAAATGCATATTATATATATATATATATATATATATATATATAAACTTAATAAGAATCGGTTAAAATCAGAGCGAGGAAGGTAAAGTGGGCAACCAGAGAGCGAAACAATTACAGTTAAACAGTTACTGTGACTTGCGTCGTTTCTTCAGTTTAACTTTTGCTCTTCAGCCGTCCACATCATTACCTTCCTCATTCTGAGAGAGAGAGAGAGAGAGAGAGAGAGAGAGAGAGAGAGAGAGAGAGAGAGGCTAGCAAAGACCCTAAGATCCACTCTAGGCAAACCCAAGCAGGAAGTAGAAAAGTTAGAAATAGCCATTAAAAGAATACTGAAAACTTCTGGACATGTAAAGCTTTCACAGAGGGGCAGTCGTAATAGTAAAGTATAGAAAAGACTCTCTTCCTCCTGTGCCAGCCACTGCTGACAGAAAATAGTGAAAGAAGATTTATAGGAAAGTTGAAAAAAGTATAATGAAAAGAGCTTCAGAGTCCATTCACACCATACGTACACTTATCTCTTGTACTCAGTTACGCATTAGAAGACAACGGAAAATAAAGGATGGCATGAATACTAAACTACATAAAAAAATGCATGGTGTACATTAGATTAAGAGAGAGAGAGAGAGAGAGAGAGAGAGAGAGAGAGAGAGAGAGAGAGAGAGAGAGAGAGAAACTCGGCAAAGCAAATAATTAAAACGTCTGTTTATGCGAATTAAATTCTCAACCACCTTTTGCGTGTCTATTTTCAAACCAATTAATTTACCAATTACTCGATTAATTGTGAAAAATGATGAAAAGTTGATGAAAAATAATTCTAAAAAAAGTAATTAAAAGTGAATGGATCGATCGATGGTGTGAATATCTCCAAAATAAATTTAATAGTGTCCTCCCTCCGACAATCGATGGTGTGTCGGGGGAGGATGAAATTGCAAAGCTGTGGAAAAACCACTATTCTAACATTCTTAATAGTGTGAGTAGGGATAATCTTAAGATAGATTGCAGCGAAACAATTGTGGGAGGGACAAGGGAAAATACTTTGATATCATTTTCTGAAGTAAAGAGGTTAATTAAAGAGTTAAAGACTAGTTCTGCGTCAGGGGTAGATGACTTATCGAATGAGCACTTAAAATATGCAAATGATGTAGTATGTCTGCATAATGCATATATCATTGCTCCTATCAGCCATGCTTGCTCATAGCTATATCCCTGCAGAGTTCATGACGGTATATATCTTGCCCCTGGTCAAAAATAAGTACGGAGACATTCTGTCCAGCAATAATTACAGGCCTATTGCTGTCACTTCCTGCTTCTCGAAATTACTAGAAAAACTCTTGTTACTCCGATTAAATGATTTCCTATGGACATCTAATCAGTTTGGCTTTAAAAGGTCCCACTCAACTAACCTATGTATCTATGTACTTAAAGAAACAATATTTAAATACATTAACAGTAATTCAACTATTTATAGCTGTTTCCTAAATATAAGTAAAGCATATGATGGGTGAACCACAATATTTTATTTGCAAAACTAGAAGACAGGAAGGTTCCCATGTACAGATTAAATTTATTGAAATTTTGGTATTCCCACCAATCTTTCACTGTTAGGTGGGGCAATGTACTATCCGAGTGTTTTGGCAGCTCTTGCGGGGTGAGACAAGGCTCCTTGCTCTCCCCTATGCTGTTTAATGTGTATATTGACGGATTAATTGTTTCACTTAACGAGGCAACAGTGGGATGTTGTATAGATAACACAAGGATAAATAACTTAGTTTATGCCGATGATATGGTGTTAATTAATCCCTCTGTTAAAGGTCTGGATCGGCTACGAAAAGTCTGCGAAGTGTATTCGCAGAAACATGATATTCTTTTTAATGTTACAAAAACTAAGGTTGTGCAGTTTCATCCTAAAAGCTGTAATCAGTCAGCTGATATAAGGTTTAAAATGAATGGTGAGGTAATTGAGGAAGTACAAGAGTAAGTATTTGGGTCAAACTATTACCAGCTCCTTGAGTGATGACTCGGATATAAGAAAATCTCGAAGCCTGTGTGCTAAAGCGAATATGACCATAAGGAACTTTGGATTCTGTACAAGTGAAGCTAAAGACACTCTCTTTCGTACTTTCTGCAGTAATATATACGGACAGCAACTCTGGGTGAATTATAAAAAAGGTTCTGGCAGAATCCTAAATTTGCTGTACAACGGGTCTTTTAGACTCTTACATAAATTACTCCCGAGATGCTCAGCTTCGCAAATGTTTGCTACCCGCAATGTCCCGAGCTTCCCGGAGGTAACAAGACGTGCTCAACAGTCTAATGCAAAGAATTAAAAAATCAACCAACCCGATCATCCAAGCTATCCATGAGTCCTGCCATTTATCCTCTAAGCCAGTGGTTCTTAAACTTTTTGACCCCGTTACCCCTTTTCCTGATGTCAACTAATCTCATTACCCCACACAAACTTGCAATGCCGAAGTTGTAAAGAAAGTGGAAAAATTAATTAATGAAAATAACTGAAATTACCTTTAATGTTGAAATTTGTATCATATTAATACCCCCTTCGGGGTAATTACCCCCCAGTTTCAGAACCTCTGCTCTAAGCTATGGACTTCGTGGCACGAAAACGTCTGTCTGTAGCTCCACTTAACTTCGACATTACAGTCTTATTTCTAATCAATTGTATATATTTCTATCCTTAGTATATGAACTGTCATTGTATTAATAATATTTGTCATATGGACTATAGTCTGCCAATAAACCTTTTCATTTTCATTTTACGAACATTGTTTAATAAATAAATTATAATCAGTCAGGATGGTCAGAAAGTGGTACAGACGATCGAGGCCTATTGCGGTAACTCCTGGATTATTATTTATTATTATTATTTCTAGCACGATCGGGAATCGAACCCCCGACCTCAGTGTCTTCAAATGGCTTAAAGGGAAACTGTGTTACCCACTGACTCAACATCGATTACGGATGTTTTTAACCCTTTATAAAGGACCATAAAAGCATAAAAGAGGAGTTTAATATCTTCACTAAGAAGACTTTTTAGTATGGATTGTTAATGCACTAGGCTGCAATTTTGAAAGGCGCGGGTTCGAATCCTGGGTCTGTGTTCGTGATTTTAGATTTGAGCTATTAAGGCGTTTTTTTTTAGATTTCCTTGGCGGGGTCAATCGTGATTCGGATCTCACGCTGAACTGTAGGCACATTTCCTCCCCCCCTTCGCAACGGGAGATGAGAAGCTTGACCTTCGTCCCCATTAAACCAAAAATGTAATTCATTAAGGACAAAACATAGAAAAAACTGTCGACGCATTCTGTTTCTTTCAAAGAATATAACCAATGATAGCGGATGCCTTGTCATGACCTCAGAACTCGCTGCATGAGCGACCGTTTTTCTTAATAAATATTGGATATTGGTTATCGAAAAGGTGAGAGAGAGAGAGAGAGAGAGAGAGAGAGAGAGAGAGAGAGAGAGAGAGAGAGAGAGAGAGAGAGAGAGAGAGAGAGAGAGAGAGAGTGTAAACCTAGAAAAACAGAAAATAGGCTAAACAGTGTAATAAAGCGCGAACATTGTTCCTATATATAATGAGTGGGAAGAGGGGATAGGTCTGAAGCAAAGGACTATAGACTAGTGTCACTGACATCACATCTCCCCAAAATATGTGAAAGAATAGTCAAGGAGGAAATCTATGACCTTTTGGAGACACTGGAAAGATTCAATGAAAACCAGCGCGGATTCCGATCAAGAAGATCCTGTCTATCACAGTTAATAGAGCACTATAACAATATCATAGGCACGCTTGAGAGCAGTGATAACTAAGGTGTAATATACACGGATTTTGGTAAAGCATTTGATAAGTGTAGTCATGACATAATAGCACAAAATGAAAAACACAGGAATAATATGCAAAAGTGGGAAAATGTATCTACAATTTTGTTAGAAAACGTGAGCAGGTCGTAAAAATCCAAGGTATATCATCATCAGAATCGGAAGTACGCAGCTCAGTTCCACAAGGAACGGTATTAGCCCCACTCCTATTCATTATCACGCTGACAGATATAGACAATGAAGTAGACGACAACAGTATAGTAACATCCTTCGTTGACGATACAAAGATCAGCAGAAAAATCGGCAATGCAGAAGTGGAAACTCTACAGAGGGACACAAACCGAATATATAAATGGTCAGAAGACGATAACATGAATTTTAACACCGAGAAATTTAAGTTCTTGAGATATGGAAGAAATGAAGAATTTAGACAGCATACCATGCTCCAGATAGACAGGAAATTCAGAGAAGCAAGAAAGCAAACGATTTAGTGGTAATAATGACCGATAATGCAAACTTTGAAACATAGAGAATCAGGTAGCGATAAACAAAGCAAAAAGGGTTACAGGACAGCTATTGAAAACCTTCCAAAGAAGGGTCGAGAAGGTAATGATTCCCCTGCTAAAAATACTGATCGTTCAAAAACTTAAATATTGCTCAGTTTTGACGTCCCAATACCAAAAAAAAAGAAGAAATTAATACACAACACGAAGTGCAGAGGAATTTCACAGCCAAGATTGATGGCTGCAAAGAACTCTACTGGGAAAGACTACGCAAATTAAATCTGGATTCAGTGGAAAGAAGGAGAGAGAGATACACCATAATTTACATATGGAAAATGATCGAAAAACTGGTACCTAACCTCAAACTAAACCCAATTAACATCCAAACTAAAGGTCCGACAAGGGACACCCTCAGCACTGAAATAGCTTGGTTGTCAGGGGATCCAAGACTTTTTAATTAGCTTCCAAAGGACCTCAGGAACGTTATAGGATTCAACGTTAAAATCTTGAAAAAAGGACTAGATGACTAGCTAAGGACTGTACCAGATAAGCCGTGTGTGCTTGGCTATGTGCGATGGAGATCGTAAGAAAGCAACTCGTTCCTTCATCAATCCAGGCCTGGGGGTAGGGCCATCAGCTTGACCTTCGTGTGAAGAAGAAGAGGCCAACGCACGGAACTTTTACTACGTTTACCAGGTTTATGTACAATCACGGAAGAAATTCTTCGCGCCAGACAGGAAAATATACACGCATAAATAAGCCCCCCCCCCCAAAAAAAAAAAATTCTGTCCGTGACTGTACAAAAATGAATCTGTGTATATAAAAATTCTGAAATGACGTACCACACACGCGTGATTTCCTAGCTCTACGGCATGCAACATTATCAATTTTTGCCGCCCACTTTTTTGACTTTTAATATCTTTCAGTATATGCATATACAGTATATATATATATATATATATATATATTTATTCATCTCCCTATACTGAGAGAGGTATATTTGCATTTTTATAAACTTTAAACCTTATCACATACCATCGGATGGGATCTCATTTCATGTGATTTTATTTGAACATAAAATAAGCGAAAAAGACAGGTCTTCATAACTATATGTCTGTGACGCAGTATTGATGAGGCAGACGTTGGCTCTGTACCAAAGAGAGTTGATGCTTTTAAAATCTGAATGGCTTTTCACACACACACACACACACACACACACACACTATTATTTATATATATACAGGGTGGGCCGAAAGTCTGGATCCATAGGAAAATATTTATTTTAATACATAAATTACAACAATGGTAAATACTTAAAATGAATATCAACTTTAACTCGTAAATGCGTATCCGTGATGGTTCGTACTCCAGTATAAACAACAAATTATAACAAATGCTCAAATTGGCGGCCTCTGACATCGACACACTTAGGGATGGAATTTATGATTTTTAATAATTCTTCGAATTGACGTTCTCGAGATGCGTGTTTCATTTGATAATCTTCTTGTTGACTTTACTGGACTATTCGTTAAAGTTTCACATACCATTGCAGAGGTATTTTCATCAGTTGCAGTTTTTGGACGACCAGAACGCCGTCGATCATGTACACTTCCTGTTTCTTTGAAACGTTTAAACAACTTGCCAACAGTCGCATGTGTTACTGGATGCTTATCAGGATGATTTCTATTGAATTCGGTAGCAACTTCTCTGTGTAGCGCCCTGTCTTGCGTACATGAGCACAAGTTCTACCCGGTCTTCTGTTGTTAGATTCGAAGCCATTTCTGGGCTGAAATAAAAAAGTATTTGAGTATTTATACTGGAGAACGAACTACTGTACAGTATCACGGATACACATTTACGAGTTAAAGTTGATATTCATTTTAAGTATTTACCATTTGTTGTAATTTATGTATTAAAATAAATATTTTCCTATGGATCCAGACTTTCGGCCCACCCTGTATATTGTATATAGTGAAACCTCTCAATAATGACACTCTACTATAACGAAACCTCTCTTTATCGAAAACACGTTTCGTTATAAGGTGTTGTTTTCGCTAACTCAGCCTGAGCGCACGTGCTCGTCTCTACCGCCATTTTCCCGATCAAGAAAGTAAGAGGCATGCTGACTGGTTGATGCCTAAAAGCTGATCTGTAATTGGCTAGAATGTCTCTCTCTCACGGAGAAATACTTTTAAATACTTTAAAGTAATGCATTTAATATACTGTATATACAACAGTGATGTAGTCGAGACCACCATGGCCGAGACTGAGACCGAAACCTAAGCACCCGAGACCGAGACCAGTCTCGAGTCCTACTCCACTGATATGCAGTACTATATAAAGTATGTATAAATAACTTATGAGGGTCTAAATAGGTCATTAAAATATACACTACAATATCGGCAAAGAAAAACCTCTTTATAACAAACAACCTCTCTACAACGACAGCCATTTGACTGATATATTTCGTTATAGAGAGGGTTTACTGTATACAGGGTGTTTCACAACCTGTCGCTGAGGCTGAGTGTGCCATACTTGGGGGGTGATATCGAGTAAAATAGTTACTACAACATAGGTGCTATTTCCAACCGTTGCGAAGCTACGGACGTTTTAAGATGTGCAATAGGGCTGAGTGAAACAATTTTTCATTTCAAATTTATTTGCCTCACTTGTTTTTTGGTGTATTAGAACATAAAAATGATGTATTCAGTCATTTAATGTTTGTAACTCAAACCATCTCGCATTTTTACATAAAAGCAAAATGGCCATCAGCCGGTTGTCCATAAATAAAAATATGCTCATAACATAAAAACTAAGTGTTCTATAAAAAAAAATATTGAAGAAAAACGCTTTATAATGCAAAACTATACTTAAAAAACACCATTGTGCATACATTGTATGAAATAAAATTGTATCTGGTCTCACTTGGTTGGATGCCGTAAATCAATTACATTTGAATGCGATATAAAACCCGCTCATCTCAATTATTATTGTTTTCAGGAGAGGCATCAGATCCTTTTGGTTTCAAGTGAGGGAAGCAGAGCGCGACTTTTTATTCTTGACCTAATAAATCCGTCTCTTGATTCCTGTGATATTACTGATGCTGATGCATCTATAACCAACTTCACGGCTCTTTCGACGTTCTGTGAGTGAATGGGGTATTGCTCAGCTTTGAAACATTTTGTTTTGTACTCAAGCAATTCTTCATCACACAATTTAGAAGTGAGAGGTGGTTCACTGATATCAATCCTATCCCAGATGATGATGTCTGTCCAATGTGATGCTGTGAAGTTCAATTCTGGTACTCTAAATTCTCTGATTTTCCTTGTTTGGGTCCATCAGGCAGATAGGGTTTAAATTTTATATTGAACCAGTTAGGACCATAGTTTGTTACTATGAACAGAACAAGGCTACGCAACCCCCGGAGGGATTCTTTTCGGAGACATAATGACGACATAGTCTGTTAGCTAGAGTTAACCATCTAGAGTTGTTAAGGGAACCAGGCTTGAGTTTCTCTAGGCTTCCGTCAGCATATCCTCCTCTTATAGCCTCAATTATTCTGAACATGTATTGTTGATCATTACTTAAATCTTCTACGAGTTCATCTGTGAGAACTGGGATGCTATCGGCCCCATCCATAATTGGGGAGAAATTTACCACAGGCATCTCATGGCAAGTCTTAAGGGCATTACCAATAGATCCACTGAATGATCTTGGCCCAGTTGTTTTCCCGTCGGATCGCTCAAACAGATTCCTTAAGGGAAGTTCATTTGTATGTAACAACAAATGCTCCATTGCAATGGTCTGTTCAGCTTCCGCTCGATGAAATGGATTATGCCACCTTTAGACCCATTGTTGACATTCGTACTGTCGCACACTATCACCTGGAGATTCTGGTCTAGTGTCAATTCATTCAAGTAAGTGAACAACGATTCAAATACATCACTTGCTTTTCCAGATTTAGGGCTCAAATGGTTAAGGTATTCTCCACCAGGCTCACTCAATAGTACATAATGTTCTTCAACAATTATATCCTGGTACCATTTACCATCTTTATTTGTCTTTACCAACGTCTTGTCTTTTCTCCCATCAAAATATAAAGTTTTAACATCACTAACTTTGTGCAGCTTCAACTTGCAATGTTTTTCTCAATTTCTGTCTCTCTCTTCTCACCTTATTTCGATCAATAAAAAAGTGTCTTTCGGTAATGATACCCAAATCTACCAAAGTAGCTGAAGCCAATGGCCGATGCAGCCCTATCTGAAACATCAAATCTGTCGGCTTCCATGGCGAGATTGGGCAAAGGGGCTCTCATTTGAATGTTGGAGCATTCATATTCAGCCTCAGTTGTTGAACTTTCTTCGGTACTAGAGAGATCAGTATTAATATCAGGTGAAAGCACATTATCAATGACTACCTTTTCGAATTCTTCATGCATGATTATTTTTCTTCGCTTACTTCCTTGTTGCTCCTTCAACTTTCTTGCATTTCTTTTTGCTATAGATCTTGAAAGGGTAACATCCACATCTCCAATCACCATATTTCGCATAGTCCTCTGATCCTCAAGGAATTCCAGTTCTTCTTTAGGTATTCTTGATTCTTTTGGACAAACACAAATATGTTTTTCTTTATATCCGCTTTTTCGGCAGCTAAAATCTTGGTGCGAAACGAGTTGCGTAACCTTGTCGGTGAAACGTTTCAGCTTGGAATTATGGATTTTTTTACTCATTGAGGATATTGATGAACGTTTCCACACTTCGACCAATGCTTCTGCCATCGTTTCGAGAATATCATTATTTGTCAATTTTGCAGATGAGCCTTCCTTCAGTAGAAGAAAATATCTCCCAACCTGCATATTAGAGGGGAAGACATTATGTAGCAATTCATTTTGAATTCCGAACAAAAAATGTTGCTTCACCGACTGTCTAGCTAGTAGAGATTTTGCCATATTTAGATCTGAGGTTAAATTTCTACAGAAATATCACATTATGAAAATCTTAAAAAATACAAAACACGGAATTAGTTAAAACAAATTATATATAAGCTCTAAAACTAAAATGTAAACATATTTTACTCAATAGTCTTTGTAGCCACCCTTGCTACAATAATTATGTAGCATGCGACTCCTACCACCATCCCTTATCAGCCATATGCAAGATGTCATTGACCTCGAGTGAGACTGATGTTTAGATAAGTGTTTGTGTGTTCTTAAGTAGTTGGTGATTAGTAAATATCGCTTGTGTTGTGTGAATATATTTACTCGTTATTATAGTTATAACCAAATAACGCACAATATAACGCGATATCTTCTCTCAAAAACCGATAGATATTATACTAGGGGTCTTTCAAAATGTGACTTTCCGCCATTTTGTTTTCGGCAAAAATGCGGCGGGTGGAGGGCCCTAAAATGAAAATATTATCTTTTTAGAATTTCTAGAGGGTCAATACACAAATCATGAGTGAGGCAAGACGGTTTAATATTTTCACTCCACCCTAATGTGCAAACAACAAACCCCCACTTGTGAATAATTGATAGATAGCAGCACTGGTGCTGGAACTGGCCAATATCGTGGTCCCCGAGATCTCCGGACCTAACCCGTTAGATTTCTTTTTATGGGGCCTTATGAAAGAGATGGTCTACAAGACCAAAGTACAAACGAGAGAGGAACTCTCACGTCGGATTATGGATGCCGCTGCTTACATACGAGAACACCCCGAAATGATTCAATGGGCAGTAGACTCTTGTTTGGAACGAGCAAGGCTGTGCATTGAAAACCATTTTGAACATTTGTAAGGTGTATCTCATAAAATGCAGCAATAAATACATCAAATTAATACTCTCGTTTATTTTTTTCCGTGCACCTTAAAAGGTCCATAGCTCCACAACGGTTGGAAATAGCACCGATGTTGTATTAACTTTTTCACTCGATATTAGCCCCCAAATCACCCCCAAAGTATGGCAGACCTGTTGTGAAACGCCCTGTATATTATTTGCTGCAGAGGGGTCGAACACAAGTCAATTCTGAACATTTGTTCAAACTCAAAGTTTGTGTGTGTGTGTGTGTGTGTGTGTGTGTGTATGTGTGTGTGTGTGTGTGTGTTTTCTACCTCACTTATACTGTAGTTAGTTACTGGAGATCTTGAACTGGAAAAAGAAATAAACGATTCAATGCGATAACATTTCCCTTCTTATTTGATGAATGTCCTCGTCAAAAACATAAAATTTTAAATCCCCCGAGTGGGGGTGAAAGGAGTAGTAGGAGGGGGAGGGAAGTGGGCGGAGCTTCAAAATATCCAGATTCAGGAACTATAAATTACGATCGAAGCTGTCATCCTCATCTTATTTTCGGTTTTCGTTTTATTAATTAAATTTTTTTTTCTCTTCTTATTTATCTTAAATTCCGATCACTTAATTTTTGCTTAGTTAAATAATTGATTTTTCTTTCAGTTTTGGGAAAACTGTCATTTGTGTAGATATAATTATTATTAATTATTATTATTTGGTTTATCAAAAAAAATGGTTAGTTAATAAAATAAAAAATATATATTTGCGATAAGAATTTAATTTTTTTTTTTTTTCAAAAATTCAGCAAGAATTCATAATTGGGTGGAAAATTGTTCTGAATTTTAAAAAATCTGATCAATTGTAATGATGTGCAGTGTATTCGGCACAGAATTGTATTGTTATCGGATATATTTTACTTTTCCAACTAATTATGAATTTTTTCCGAGTTCTGAAAGAAAATTTAATATTTTTTCCATAGATTTTATTTCTTAGGCGAATTTATTTCCGCAACTCTTTGCGTATTATTTGGGATAATATAATGAATATTTAATTTGTTGTCCTAGTATCTATCATACAGGGTGGGCCAAAAAATGCACCCAATTTCAAAATAAAACTACAAAATAACTATACAAGACAGGATTCAATAACAAAATGCATTACGGTAAGCAAACAAAAGTAAAAAAAATTCCAAATTATTAGTGATATTAGTGTAAAAAAAAAAACCCTAATTGGGGGGTTTCAAAGGTTTATATTGGCATCAATAGAGATTTTCAAAATACATTCGATTACGCAGAGCACAGTTGTTGATCTGTAGGATCTCAGGCCCAATATTAACATCTCGACACTCATCACTAAAAATAAAGTCCTTCATCCTTATTTCATTTCTGTCTACCATTTCAAGAAGCTGAACAGCCTGTAAGATCCATTGAGGTGTTCAGCTTCTTGAAATGGTAGACAGAAATGAAATAAGGATGAAGGACTTTATTTTTAGTGATGAGTGTCGAGATGTTAATATTGGGCCTGAGATCCTACAGATCAACAACTGTGCTCTGCGTATTCACATGTATTTTGAAAATCTCTATTGATGCCATAGTAAACCTTTGAAACGCCTCAATTATTTGCTTTTTTTTTCACACTAAAATCACCAATAATTTGGACAATTATTTACTTTTGTCTGATTAATGCATCTAGTCATTTAATTCTATCTTGTATAGTTATTCTGTAATTTTATTTTGCAATCGGGTACATTATTTTGGCCCACCCTGTACTACTGCTACTAATCTATTACTATTATTGTCATTACTTTTATCTGAAATAAAATGGCTGTGAATTAAGAAAATTAACGTCTTCAAATTTGTTTTTACCGTTTGTCGGTAATGAGGTTCGTCCTTGAGGGAAGCTCGACTCCTTTAGAAATTTATTTCATTACGTCACAAAAGACGCTTTCTTTTAATTCTTAAATGGCGGAGAGAGAGAGAGAGAGAGAGAGAGAGAGAGGAGAGATGCTTTAGCGTTCAATTAACTGTAAAGTAACGTCATATAACAATTATTGTATTCAATATGTACAATTTGAGAGGAAAGAAATTCGCCGATGAAAAAAATCTATGGAGAAAAAAAAAATTTAAAGTTAAGAAAGAATTTGTAATTGGTTCGAAAAGGAAAACGTAACCAATAAAAAGACAATTGGATACCGATTACATTGTCACTACAATTGGTCAGTTCTTTCATGAGTCAAATTAATTTCAATTACAATTTCTTTCCAGGAATTTTTTGAAATTTTAACTATTTCAAAATTTTTATTTCTTCTGCCAAATCGCTTCCACAATTTTATAGTTCGGAAATAAATTTGTCGAAAAATTTAAAAATTACTTCATTATTATTATTATATATATATATATTATATATATACAGGGTGTTTGAAAACTTTCTGTACAAATTGTAATGGGGGATAGGCAACACCAAGACAAACCCTTTTCGTCTATAAGTGTATGTCCGCTGACGTCACCATTCGGCGCGAGAGGGCGCCGCTGCAATTGGCTAAAAGGTGAAGTGGGCTAGACTCGCGCTTGCCGCGGGCATTCTTAAATCGGACGTAGTACGCGTAACATGGAGCGCTTCACGACTGCTGAGATGGCTGACATGCATATGTGTATGGGGCTGCCAATGGAAACGGAAGAGCTGCTGTGAGGTTGTACCTACAGCGCTTCCCAAACAGACGTGTGCCAACCACCAAACGTTTGCGCATTTGCATCGGCGACTGCGAGAAACTGGACATTCCATGCAAACATGCATGACACTAGTCGGGAGAGAAACGTGCGCACTCCTGACATGGAAGAAGAAATCCTACGGCGATTTGAGGACAATCCAAGCGCAAGCACGCGAGGTGTTGTACGTATCCTCGGTGTGAACTACGACCTGGTCTGGAGAGTGTTGCACGAGCAGCAGTTACATCCGTTTCATCGTCAGAGAGTCCAGCATTACAGCCTCGGGATTACCCTCTTCGTGTGGAATTCGCACGCTGGTTTCTGCAGCAGACAGCGGTGCAGCCTAATTTTCCGGCTTATGTGCTGTTCTCAGATGAGGCCTGTTTCACACGTGAGGGTGTGTTTAACATGCACAATTCTCACGTGTGGGCGCACGCAAATCCACATGCTACACGGGTTTGTAATGCCTGGACTCTCTGACGATGAAACGGATGTAACTGCTGCTCGTGCAACACTCTCCAGACCAGGTCGTGGTTCACACCGAGGATACGTACAACACCTCGCGTGCTTGCGCTTGGATTGTCCCCAAATCGCCGTAGGATTTCTTCTTCCATGTCAGGAGTGCGCACGTTTCTCTCCCGACCAATGTCATGCATGTTTGCATGGAATGTTCCAGTTTCTCGCAGTCGCCGATGCAAATGCGCAAACGTTTGGTGGTTTGGCACACGTCTGTTTGGGAAGCGCTGTCGGTACAACCTCACAGCAGCTCTTCCGTTTCCATTGGCAGCCCCATACACCATATGCATGTCAGCCATCTCAGCAGTCGTGAAGCGCTCCATGTTACGCGTACTACGTCCGATTTAAGAATGCCCGCGGCAAACGCGAGTCTAGCCCACTTCACCTTTTAGCAGCCAATTGCAGCGGCGCCCTCTCGCGCCGAATGGTGACGTCAGCGGACATACACTTATAGACGAAAAGGGTTTGTCTTGGTGTTGCCTATCCCCCATTACAATTTGTACAGAAAGTTTTCAAACACCCTGTATATATATATATATATATATACTGAGCGGCAGAAAAATCAAAAAGCAAAAAAGTGGGCAAACTTCTGTTTATAAAAGTTTTAAAATTCTAAAATATAGTCTATGAGGCAACCAAATAACGAGACAAAACAACGTCAGCTGCGAACACACGAGCTGTAACGAATTTTCGACTTTTAAGAATTCGACAGTCTGTCATTCAGTTGCTCTTAGACTGCTAGTGCCACTTTTTTCTTCCACTAGTCGGAGTAGGCATTTGCGTTTCATTGTCTTGAGTGTTTTGCGAGATCGTCACTTGACTGCTACAAACGTCCACAATGAGGTGGAAAGGTCTCGAGACGTCAGTGTTTCGGAGCGAACCGTTAGAAGGAGAATTATGGAAAGTGGCTTACATGCTAGACGTCCAGCAATGAGTCCGGAATTGCTCCCACACCACCGCAATGCTCGTCTTGCTTTCGCTCGTGAGCATGTCAATTGGACTGTGGTCCATTGGGGACGAGTATTGTTCACGGACTTTCTCCTGTTCTTCTCCACACTCCCGTCCATCGGATGTTGGAAGATTAAATCTTAATTCGTCCGTGAACAATACTCGTCCCCATTGGACCCATAATCCAATTGACATGCTCACGAGCGAAAAAGCAAGACGAGCATTGCGGTGGTGTGGGAGCAATTCCGGACTCATTGCTGGACGTCTAGCATGTAAGCCACTTTCCATAATTCTCCTTCTAACGGTTTGCTCCGATACACTGACGTCTCGAGACCTTTCCAACTCACTGCGGACGTTTGTGGCAGTCAAGCGACGATCTCGCAAAACTCTCAAGACAATGAAACGATCGTCACGGGCAGATGTGGAGCGCGATCTTCCAGATCCTGGTCTTCGGGTGTACTCTCCTGTCTCCACATAACGTTGGTAGACACGTCGAACCGTTGTTGTTGGAATTCCTAGCGCATCGGCGACGTAACGTTGGCTCCGACCATCTTCAATTAGGGCGACGACTCTGACGTTCACGGCACTCAAATCCATTGTAAATGTTAAATTCTGAAACCCAAAAGAATTAGAAATTTATCTGTTACTAAACGCAAATGCCTACTCCGACTAGTGGAAGAAAAAAGTGGCACTAGCGGTCTAAGAGCAACTGAAACTGAATGACAGACTGTCGAATTCTTAAAAGAAGTCGAAAATTCGTTACAGCTAGTGTGTTCGCAGCTGACGTTGTTTTGTCTCGTTATTTGGTTGCCTCAGACTATATTATCGAATTTTAAAACTTTTATAAACAGAAGTTTGCCCACTTTTTTGCTTTTTACGATATTCCAAGTGTGCCGATTTTTCTGCCGCTCAGTGTATTATTTATTTTTTATTTATTTATTTAATTATAAAAACTCTTGGACTAAGCTTTTCTTTACCACTATCCGAAGATTCCAATTAAAATTGTATAAATTGCTCTGCAAAAGGCAGCACAGAAGGTGAAAGTCAGACATAGTAAGTTTGTCTGCTACCTATTACAGTCAATATTCGATAAGGTACGTGAATCAGAGCTGGGAGAGTTTGATCGGGGTAAAAAAGAGTGGGATGTTATATCGTGGGTATGACTGTGCGCAAGATTGCGGGAACTTTTAAGTTCCCAAACTTATATGTGGGAAATATCAAGTGAAAGTGAAACGTGGTATTGTGGAGTCAAGACCAGGAAGACCAAAAATTATGAATGAACGATGAATTCTGTATGAAGAAAGATTTTAGGCTACACATCCGTTCTATCATCCGAGAGGTCATTGAACACATATAGGTCTCTCGGCAAGTATGTGTACTGTGCGAAGTAGGCATTGTATGTATGTCCTTACGGATTAGTGACGGAATGAAGTCTGAAAATTTCTGTCACATTCATTTTAGAGAAGGTCCTGTACGTCAGGGACCAGGGACGACGAGGTGTATTGCTAAATACACGAAAGGCCTTGGAATAATATTTTCTTTTTCCTTGTGGGTTTGCATGATTCATTCATTTCACGTGTCTAAGTGTGAAATTCATCCCATATATATATATATACACACATATATATATATATATATATATATATATATATATGTAGCGTATCGACAAGAAATAGACCAACAAATCGACAGACATACTTTCTTTCCACGCTACCATAAAACAGTTTGGAACACACGTGGGCAAGAGTCAAACAATGGAGCGTCTATTCTTCCCCAATGGGAGCGAACGAAAACCGTTAACAACTAAAAGACGCGTGGACAAAGCGTCTTAAGAATGAAGTCTACGTCACAGGCCTACGGTATAAAAGGAGCTTCCACTTATACTCACTCTCATCACCGTACGCTCACCATCGAACGTCCACCAACCGCTTTCCGGCCCCCTGGCCGGGGGCCACGGCCGCTACTTTCTTCAGGGCCTACAATTTGTCTTCACGTAAGATCTACAGACCACCTGCAGAAGCAATCTTTCGAGGCCCAACCGGAATCACTTCGGGCCTGCGGTTTGCCGGGTCGGCCTTCAAGTTTCTCTACATTCCTCGAGATTATTCAGCACCACAGGCTGATCATAAGGCCAGCCTGCACCTCGAGAAGTAACATCACCTCAGGCTTCCGAACTAAGCCTACATTCATCATCTCAAGAGGCTTAACGGACAACGACAACTAGAATCTGCGTAATAGGTTCGTTTTCAACCCGCCTTCAACAAAGTTTACGTCACCATAAGATAAGTACCCCCTATCCTAAGTACTCTTGTGAAGCCTATATTAGCCTACCGCCGAACGGTAGGCTATACTCCCAAAGTGTGTATTTACGCGTTCCAACTGACTCTCGTGAAAGAACGCAGTAGGCCTGTCATCCAATTCAAGTGTCATTTTTATACCGTTATTTCCGCGTATCATCCGTCATTATGTTCAATTCATATGTTTATGCGAAAACTAAATATTCTCTTAACGTAATCATTTAACATCACATAATGTTCTTATATATAAATGATATTTGTGCAAGCATTTCAATCCATTATTATTAGGCCACATCAAATATTCTATGTGCATCCATGCAATCATTTAGCCTACTTAATCAGTGTCAAGTATTCCATTCAATGTACCAAACGCACGTGCATTCTTTATATCAGTTACTAGGCCCATTCAATGTTACATGTCGCATGCCATTTACATACCATCGATGAGTATTACATTATTTATTACGTGTCAATTAAGCTATTAACATTTCATCTTATTAGCTAAGCCTATGCCATAAGCATAACGTAAAACTACCAATTAATTACTGTCAATTCTTTGTTATATCACAGTGAATAAAATAACGGATTTATTTTCATAATAAACACAAAAGTAAGGTGTCTTTCATAACCTTAATATTAATTTGCTTTGGGCGTAAACCAAAGCTGGTGACCTCGCTGCCATTTCGGTCACTTCCAATAGTATGGTGGACCTAATCAAATAACCATTCATTCCAATCGGTGATACTGTATTACATCATAAATTATTAACCCAGCCTATCATTATAAATCAGTCAGTCATTGCCTTAATCAATCGTTGCATACAATTAAATCATTATCACCTTAAACGGTTAAAACTAGGTCCACTATATATATATATATATATATATATATATATATATATATATAAGGCATACACTTAAAGAAATTAAGACATTTCCTAACAATACAATTTAAAAAGAAAATATGGACAAACTCAACATTTGTATTAATGGGAGGAGAAGAAGACCATAAAAGGTAATTTAAGTCCTATTTTATTCATTCCAAGAGTGAAAAATGAAAGACTCCACATTGAAATAAATGCCAAAGAGGACGTGTGGAAAAAAAAAAAAAAAAAAAAAAACTGGAAACGTCGTGTGGAAAATGATAACATTTAAAATGAATTAAAATAGAAGAACAGAATGTTGTTTCCATAGCAACAATTTAACACACACAATAAATAAAAAAAACATACATATGTTAACCCCTCCGTCTATGGCCCTGGGGTGGTTCGGATCGACGGGGGGTTCTAGTTAGGAGGCAAGCAACGGATATTTCTTCTATAACATTCTAATTTTCGGTCGCCTCTTGTTAAACTCTTGGCTACAGACTCGCCAGACTGTTATGCCAATATCTTCTATGGTGCTTGGGTTGTCTCTTTCTCTCGCTTTATGGGTCGACGATTATTAATTCTTCTCTTGCTATAATACTCTGATACTTTCTCTTGGTACTAAACTTATCGATTTTTCTTTTATAACTTATCGACTTAACTGACTAAGTTCTTGAAGAGAACAAGGCTCGAAGGAAAAGATAAAAACTTTTTCTACTGTGGTTTACTTCTCAAAATGTACAGGTAGTGCTCTGAATTTACAGGGGTAGAGGTTCGACCTCTTTCGACCATGGCTCAGGCAGGAATCTAAAAAGTTAAGGAGGCAAGGGGCCTCTGCCCCCTCCTTGCAGCGAGGCTGCTAACAAGGGAGGCTCGTAATGAAGTGCCGTAATGAAGTCCTATACTGAAGTGCTCTAATTTTACAAATACATGTATAATATAAACCTAAATGTTGGGGGACGGAAGTTGAAGGTTAAGTTCCCCCCTTTTAAACACATGATCAGATGTTTGAAAGATTCCAAATAAAAATAAAAAAAAATAAAAATAAAAACTAATCGTATATTTTTGCCGAATCTTCATTTCTGAAGGCAATATCATTTCGTAATAGTACACATAAGTACAAATTAAGTACACGACTGAGTACGTATTAATTTTGGTTCATTACAATTACGATTACAATTATGGATTACTTCACATTCGCTTATGATTGTCCATTACAGTTCTATTAAAGTACATTCTTACATTATAAATTAAATCATTACATTTAATTACAGTTTCAATGAAGTACATTACAAGTTATTATTAATTACAGTTTCATTAAAGTACATTACGTATATTAAATTAAAGTATTACAGTTAATTACAATTAAACAGTTACTATAACTTTGTTTTGTTTTTTTAGTGTTTCATATTAATAGACAATTAAGATGTTAGAAATATAATACAAAGTACATGGCACATACGGTATGGATTTATATACAAAATATGTTATAATATGTTATAAATTTGAAATCAGAGCGAACGGAGGTTTCCATCTAGAAGCGCTCACTTATGCTATAGTTCGCGGAATTTGATAACAACTAAGCTTTTTTTTCGAATATCTTGTGAGGGGTGAACGCACTTAAAAATAAAAAATAAAAATGAAAAAAATAATACGAGAACGTATTTTTGCGTTTTCGAACGAAGGCATGAAGTTTTACGTTTCATAGCAAAAATGAATATTTAATAAAATTGACATACGATAATGGTCAAGATAAGATATGGACGTATGGGGGCGGGGGATATGGTCGAATAATAGTTATATTTATACTACATAACATATAAATAATGACTTCTATAGAGTGTACAGTTTTTATTATGATAAAGAATTTTCATACATTGCATACTAGAGATATAATGAAGGGAAATTAATGACGGGAAAATGTGACGTATGGATGAATATGGTTGAATAATAATATTTATACTACATAACACCACAACATTATTACTAAAGAATTTACCATACATTGAATACGGAAGATGTCCAAATACTAAGAACGTGATTCAGTGTACAAAGTATGGGAAACGTAAAGAGAATAAAGTTATTTTATGACGTCCTAGTGTATAAGTCATTATTAGAAAAGATGAATTAGAAAAATACAGTAATGAATAAAGAAGTACAAATCGAAATTCTATCCAAAACTCGCTTAGGCGATTTTTGGTTTCTTATGTAAAAATGAACATTCAAACATAAAAACTATACGAACATAAGTACTGCATGAAGACAATGAATCCACATAATGATGGTGTAGGAATTGTTCATTGTTCAATTTTTACACATACATACACACACACACACACATATTATATATATATATATAATATATATATATATATATATATATATATATACACACACACACAGGGTGAGTCAAAAGTCTCCATACATAGGCAAAATGGTCATCATAAATAAATGATTATTTTTTATTTTTTTGCAGGTGATGTGCTGAGATGCCTTTGTCCTAAGAAGAGCGTATAGAGATCATTGTTCTGGCAGGATCAGGAAGCTGTCGCAAGGTTGCCGAGGATTTTAACAGGAGACACGCCCCCGGCACGCACATCACACACGACACTATTGCCAAACTCATTGAGAAGTTCAAGAAGACTGGAAGTGTTGCAGACCAACCGAGAAGTGGCCGTCCACGAACAGCCACCGATGAAGGAAACAGCGACCATGGTGCTGGCAGCGTTCGCAGAGAGTCCCCAAAAAAGCACTCGACGGATGTCTGCAGAATGCGGTGGTCAGCCAAATGAGTATCGTCCGCATTATGAAAGAGCACAGATGACATCCATACAAAATGCAAATGTTGCAGTATCTTAGCGAAGATGACTCGGACAGGCAGCTGGAATTCTGTGAATGGGCAAGAACAAAAGTGGACGAAGACACGGAGTTCTCGGCTGGCATCCTGTTTTCAGATGAACCCAACTTTTATGTTCATGGAGAGGTTAATCGTCAAAACGTACGTTATTGGAGTGATGACAACCCGCACTGGATGAGTCCCTCAAAGACGAAAGGCGCTGGAAAAGTGATGGTGTGGTGCGGGATATGGGGGCAACACAATTGTTGGCCATTTTTTCATAGACACAGTCATGCCGTCCCTGCTGAACGAGGACGGGGGATTTCCAGCGTACTTTCAGTAAGACGGGGCGCCACCCCATTACGGTATCTGCGTGCGCCAGTGGCTGGATCAGCAGTTTCCGGGTCACTGGATTGCCCGCCGTGGTCCCGTGGAGTAGCCTCCGAGGTCCCCAGACCTCACCCCCCCTTGATTTTTACTTGTGGGGGCACTTGAAGGCCATGGTGTACCAGGTGAAAATATAAAACACGGACCACCTAAAGGAACGCATTCGTGATGCGTGTGCACGCATAACACCAGATGTGTTAACGCGCGTTTGCCATGACTGAGAGGAACGCATCCGTATGTGCATTCAGTGTAATGGTGCCCACATAGAGCATATTTTGTGACTTACAAGTGATTGCATAATAAAGTGACCATTTTGCCTATGTATGGAGACTTTTGACTCACCCTGTACACACACACACACACTGTATATACATATGTATATTCATCAAAATAGCATAGTTGATCGCTCGACTGCTGATACATGGTTGATATCGTTGAAATGTGGTTGATATTTGTGACCTGAGGATGAGGTCATTTAGTGGTAAACGTAAATCGAAGCTACCTTGGGGCAGAACTGCGGGGAATAACTGGGGTCAAAATTGATTCATCTACAGTCAGACAGAAACTGCGCCAGGAAGGGTTGAGAGAATTCTGTGTAGTGGGTTTTAATGAATACAGTATTAAATTACTTTTCCTTTAAGGTTAAAAGTCTTTTTTAATGGAACGCACACTTTTAACCCTTCCTGGCGCAGTTTCTGTCTGACTGTATTGTATGTCTTGATTAGGCCCGTTTGAAAACCTTCATTATTTCACTAATTTTCCACTGACTGTAGTCTTTTTGTACAGTAAAATCTTTCAATAACAACACTCCACTATAACGAAACCTTTCTTTACTGAACACCTTGGGCATTTCGAAAAAAACTCTCTTTATCGAAAACACGTTTCGTTATAAGAAGGTGTTTTCACTAACTCAGCCTGAGCTGCGAGTGTTTGTTTCTACCACCATTTTCCCGATGATTGGTTGATGCCTCAAAGCTAATACGTAATTAGCTAGAATGTTTCTCCCTCACGGAGAAATACTTTTAAATACTTAAAATACTCTTGATTAATGCATTTAATATACTATATATATATATATACATATATATATATACAGTACTATGTAAAGTATGCATAAATAACTAATGAGGGTCTAAATAGGTCATTAAAATATACACTACAATATCGACAAAGGAGAACCTCTTTATAACGAACAACCTCTTTATAACGAACAACCTCTCTACATCGACGACAGCAATTTGGCTTATATATTTCGTTATAGAGAGGTTTTACTGCATGGCATTACTGTAGTATACTTTCCCTCACGCGAAATAATGCGTTTCGTAGACATATTTCATAAAAAGGAGGTAGATAAACATCATATTAAAGTTTATCAGAGAAAATTAGAGCCAATATTTCATAGAGAAAATATTGGCTTTCATCAACATTTAATGATTTGCATGTTTACATTTCCCAAAGAATATTGATGAATGCATTTAAAACAAAAATACTTGATTGTTCAACGTATATTCAACAAAATAAAACAATATAGTAAATTCGGGTGCATTTTCCTAAAATGTAACCGAGATACACTGACTACAAATAGAATGTATCTACATTCTATTTGTAGAGTCATTCCTTCAAAGACAAACGTAACTCGAATCTTATTTCAACAACGGATGAATTATTTGTATGATGAAGGTGGTCTCTTACTTTTCCACAGTGCTGTTTGCATTACATACATACATACATACATACACCCAGGTAGAACGGTTGATATCGTTAAAATGTGGTTGATATTTGGGACAGTTGGCAAATTAATGTTGATATAATGTTGATGCAACAATATGTTGATAAAATGAAGTGTAACTACCATTTATAAAATATATTTTTCTGAAAGGTGGAAATATACTGTTCTTTTTGTATTTACTGAATGATGAATTTACATCAGGACTCAGTTTCAACCCTGAACTGATATTGATATCGAAATTTATCATTTAGATTGCTGATTTGAAATTGCCAGGCCACTACGGTTTCAACAATGAGAGGTTGATTCATTGACTTTTCTTCAAATTATATCGATTGTGTGTGCTACCCGAGTGAAAATTGTAATATATCAAGAATTTGGTTCTTATATTACTAATTATTCCTTATATTTCATGTAATCATGTTTTACATCAAAGACTTCGTGGCGTCTTCGTGACAGCGAGTCGGAGAGTTGCTCATACATTGCTCGGGGTGCAGTGTATCGTTTTCCAAATGACTCTGTCATGTTTTAATAAATTTTCCCCGATCCCTCAGGTCTTTTGGCTTCCATTTTCTCCATTTTCTCCATTTCTTCTCCTTTCTCCTCTCTCGGATTTAAGTCGGGTGATTTTGCTGGCTGTGGAAGCAGCACAATTTATGGATGATTTGTATATCACCTTTTAACAATATTATTGGTATGAATAGGGCTGTTATGTTATCTTGCTTAAAATGAATTTCACGCGCGGCTTAGGGATCGTCACTGTTCTGAAGCTGGTGAGTATAACGTTCTCTAAAATTTCAGTATATCGCTCAATGGGGAGCGGTCTATGAATTCCAGTAATCTTCTAAATTAATTCCAGATCCAGACGTCCATCTCAACATTCATTCCTACGTTAATTTGTCCATGCACTTTGTCGAGTGAGACGCAATGGTATTCTGAATCCTTCGGACCTTATTCCATTTCCTCTCTCATAATGCTGTGATCTACAGATCTACAGAAGCTAAGGCTAACAAAGACCCTAAGATCCACTCTAAGGCTAGCCCGAGAGAAAGGAAAGAGTAGGGGGTTAAGAGAAGAGAAGAAGGGGTTAAATAAGGAGCAACACCTATCATTCGTGGGTTAACATTCATTCAGAAAAAGAGGAAAAAGGTCTCACCATCATCATCCGCCGGCCACTGCCGACAAGTCAGAAAAATAGTCGGAGAAAATAGGAGGGGGATGAAAGATGAAAAGAAGTAAAATAAGAACGCTTACAAACCATGCAAACACAGTCTTAACTCACTGTCATACCATGCAAACTACAAACATGCAAGTAAAGAGAGTTACAGACATGCAAAAGAAAAAAAAAAAGAAAAAAAAAAAGAGTAGGTACAGTTAAACAAAAAGTGGGTTAGTTTACACTACGAGCTACATCAACGTTCGTGTTAGTCTAATTTTTTTTTTTTTTTAATTATTTTTTAATTTTTTTTTTTATTTTTTAATAATTAATTGCTGGCATCACACGCTGGCATGTCACAAGCTGGCATTCATCGTCAACAGACTCATCCTCGAGCACCACCACCAGAGCTCCTGTTGTTAACTTTTTTTTAATTTTAAACAACGTTAATATTTTTAAAATGTCTGTCAAGACGGTTCTTAAACACACTAACGCTGGTAGAATGAACGACTGACGCGGGAAGATTATTCCATTTATCAATTACTTTAAAACGTAAAGAAGTTTTAGCGATATTAGTAATGAAACGTCTGCCACGCAACTTGAATCCGTTACTGCGAGTATTACTATTATCGAAAGTGAACAATTTGTCAAAATTTACGTTATCGATGTTATTAACGATTTTGAAAACTTCAATAAGCTCCCCCCTTAATCTCCTAGTTTCGAGTGAATACAAGTCTAACACTTTAATCCTATCTTCATAAGGCTTATTGCGCAATGATGGAATAAGTTTCGTGGCACGACGCTGAACCCTTTCTAACCTATCAATATCCTCACGCAAGTACGGGCACCAAAACTGAACGGCATATTCTAAATGAGGTCTGACTAGGGACTTGTAGAGGGGCAATATAATATCCTTCGATTTAAATTCGAAATTACGCGCTATGAAGCCTAACATCCTATTTGGTGTTAGGATGTCGAGTTAACAGTGACTTCGTGATGAACACGCGATGAATTCCCGCTTCAGCTAATGTTCTTCCAATTGTCTGAGGGTTGCAGACCACTTGTAAATTGTAAGCAGTAACTACTGCATTGCTCAAAGGATTTGCTGTTGCATGATAAACAATGTTCCAATCTCCTTCATGTGTAGTACACAGAAGACCTCCTGCTCTATGCTGTGTTTCTTACATTCCATCTCGATAGCTTTACACTCCCCAAAATAATTTATAATTTCTACTAAGAAGCCTTTCCTTGTATGGAGTAAACATTATCCCTCTCATACCTCGAGTTGTTTCGTTGTTTACCGATTGCCTTTTCATCCTCGGCTTTCGCCTTTTTGTTGTTTAATAAACTAAATACAACTGAATAAACACCCATCAGAGTTACTATTCCTCCTTTTATTGAATTTCTACATTTCAAACTTGACATCAGCATTTAAAAATGGCATCATGCTTTAAAATTATTTAGTTTTACGTAATTCATTGATATATAATTAAACAATCATTTAAATACAAAATAATATACACAGGTGGTGATATTATAATTGAGTTTCAAATCTACTTCGTTCTCAGAGACGTACGTTATATAGTTTAAAAAAATTTATACCGTATTTCCAAAGGTGGGCAGTTGCGCCGCAAAAAGTTGCGGCGCAACTTGCGGCGCAACATTTTTGGTTGCGCTTGCGCTTGCGGCGCAACTTTTTGAAAAGGGTTGCGCTTGCGCGTGCGGCGCAACTATTTCAGCAGAGTTGCGGTTGCGGTTGCAGCGCTACAAAAATTGTTGCGCGTGCCCACCACTGCGTATTTCATTCCACCTTTTTATTTCTCCTTCATCCCCACATACAATGCGTCGGAACTGTTACATTTACATGGAAATTGTTGATATGCAAAATGGATGAATGTAACAAGACTCCTATGGCCGATTTTACAGTATGCATAATATAGAATTATGGATGAAAGATCCATATGAAAAATTTATGGATATTATGCAAACAAAAGATTCATATTTCTTACTGAATTCTTGTTTCCAGATTAGCTTTACAGTTTCAACTTACAAATTAAAGTAGGGCCTATTCAGTAAATATTTGGTTGAAAAAAATTTTTTCTATTCTAACTAACCTGGAGTAGATTTTAGGGTCTTTTTCAGTCTGTATTTCTGTAGTTAAGAAGGTATAGAAATAGAGAACAAAAACCCTTACATACCTCTCTTTAAATGTCTTTCGTGGTTTTCGAACCACTGTATATGAACTAGTTGGAAATAAAAAATAATTATAACCGAGATTGTTAAAAATACATTCTCAAAATGTACATTTTTTTTCAATTGAAATTAATTACAAAACTGTAATAAAGTATTTTAATTCTTGTAACTTTATTTATAAAAATGTATGAAGGTGGGTACGAAATTAATGCTTCTTATGTTTTAGTTCATAATTGCAATAAGAGAGAGGCATTACTTTCTTACCACTCCTCGTAAAAATGATACTGAACAAAGATGTTTAGTTAATTGCTAATAGTTTAATTGCTAATATTTATTTCTTTTGGTAGTTTGGATAAAATTACGTTCGTTTGTTCATGAATGGGTCACCTCGTCAAGATCTTGTAAACGAAGTAAAGATACTAAGATCTAGGGTTCGACTCCCGATGATGCTGTTAATCGTAATCCAAGGGTTAGTGCAATAGGCCGCATTAGTTGGCTTGAGCGGTGTACCAGTCAATGGTGGCGGGTAACAGCGGCTGTGCCACCCACCCACCGGTGGGGTATACCGAGTTAACCGGGAAATTGGGTTATCCGTGATCATGAATCACTCCTCAATCACGGATAACTGAGTGAATACTGTTTAAACGTATTCTATCGCACGATTTTTTTTTTTTTAAGTTCGGGATTTAAATAAAATAGTTATACGTAAACATAAACCATTTCCTCGTTTTCTTTGATTCAAAAATTAAATTTTAACAAAATGTCGAAATAATTTAAAATATCGGACAAACTGATTTACTAAATTAAATTCACAAGTAGAAATATTTTTAATTTCATAGTTTTAAATCAATATTGATTCTGGAATAAATATATTGCATTTTAATAAAAAATATGAAAGATTTTCGTATATAACCAGCAATACATATTTACTTTTACTTTAAATAAATTAGTATCCCTCGCAATTTTAATTCACTTTTAAATTAAATTTCTTTCCAATGGCACACTAAAATAGATCAACTTAATAAGCTGAAGTTACAAAATACACAAAGGGATTCTATTTAATTTATTTAAAATTTAACCATACTTTTTTTTTTACTTAACTTTAAACCTTTCAAATAATATAAGTTATAAATAGATCTCGACCTTATTAAACACTAAAATTTGAATGTGACAATTAAACTCTCACTAATAGACGGAATTTATTTCCACAACAGTTTCGATGCCCACTGGCATCCTCTTCGGGTGAATACAGAAAAACGAGTAAACAAAAGTGAGTAAGGAACATTCTAGAAGGCCAGAGACCATGAAGAAATTCACACCTAGGTTAGATCCCGTTCACCCGACACCGGAGGAGAATTTTTGACCAAGAATCTCATTAAAGGGTCAAGCTTATAAGTACTTTCACATAAATTAAAACTATCTTCTTGTTCTATACATACGGATTCTATTATTTTTCTTTTGACATAATTATTACATTTATAAAGTAACTTACTTGATTCCCCAATCTATGGCATGATGATTATTTTGGCTGGCGTGATAAAAAATTGCATTATTAATGTTACAACATCTGAAGGTATATTTATGTTCTTTTAATACGAGTTTCAATATTTCTTCCAGTTTCTCCTACATATACTAAATTACAATTTTTATAGGGAATGCTGTAGACACCAGCTTTCTCTTGTTTTGCAAAGTTATTCATAACCAATTTACTTTTTACAGTAGACGAATATTTGAACGCCAACTCAAACCTAAAATCTTTCGTCAAAGGTTTTATACTTTCTAAGCCGGAAATGTAGGGCAAACTCAAATATTGTTTTTGGTTAACTAAAGGTTCCCGAGGGGCATAAAAAGATTTCCTGGTTTTGAAATACGCCTTTTTGATAAACCACTCAGGATATTTTAAATCCTTAAAAATGTTCCAAATCTTTGAATTTTCTGAGTCCAGCAAATGTAGGATACAAATCCCGAGAGGTCTCGGGAACGTGGTAGAAATAATTGAATAATTGGAAAGCCCAATTTCACTGTCTATAGAAAACCCACTCACTGCAATTTGTATATTCATTATTTTTCATATCATGATGATGGTATTAAAAGCTCAATTATTTCTTCCATAATAGGTATTTTCTATCAAAAAATAACAAAGGAGAAATTCGTACAGTGGCAATGGGAGTGGAATGGGAACAAGAATATCTTCCCCTGGGATTCCCACTTTACGATTTCGCATATTTTGACCAAGACTGAAATAAAAATGACCGACACTGGGAAGAGAGAGGTGCACAGTTCGGAAACCAAGCTTGCCGGGAGGAAATCTACTCGTATTATTGGCTGAATTCTAAAACTTTAAAATATCAGCAACAGTTTATAATTGGTTGAAAAATAATAATATGACCAATAAAATAATTATGGGTGCCGAATACACTGTCACACTAAGCGTCGAGTTACGTTTTTTAATGATCAAGTTATATTTTCAATCAGTTATAAAATCCTTCAGAATTCTGAAATTTTAGATTTTCCATACATCTTAATTCTTTGGCGAATTTATTTCCATAACTCTCAGCTGACTCTATAAACTTAATTTATAAATTTGTTCGTAATTTTTATCTTTCCTCGTAACAAAACCATGTAATTTTAATTAAAAAATTAAAGAATATTCATTGGAATACACGGATGCGGAAAGAAATTCGACGAAAAAGTTGGGAAAAGCCTTTATTAGAGGATTATTGTTGTATTTAATAGTCAGGACTTTCATTTCTATAATGTTTTTGATCAGGTTTGGCGATATGATAAAACGGGCCATAATTATCATATAAATAAACTATTTATTGTATGTTTACAATAAATAATTTGAAACTAGGTTACGTAAAATTACATACAAATAAAATTCTACACACACACACATACCCTACTCTAACCTACCCTTCACTATAAATAATCTGATATTATGGCAACACTAGTAATGTTCGCGATGGCCTCTGTGTATCCTAAAGATTGTTGCGGTTCGGAAGGGTAGCCAAGAACACGCACACCTATAAAATTAATAATTGAGAAAAAAGATCCAGTTCCTACAAGAGACAATTCAACAGATGACAAAACCCAGATTCAATAAATTAAAAGTTAACTTAACGAAATTAACCCATATTAACCGAAAGGGTTTAAAAATCAGGATCTTTTCCGTTTCATGTACTGTTTTCGATTTTGTTGAAAATAAGATATTTAATGTAGATGTTTACGCTGATTTAAAAAATGCAAGTCTTTTTTTTTGAGAAATGAGCGATTCAAAAGTTATGTTTGTTATTGTAATTTTGTATTAGGTCTAAAACTATAACAATACAACTGAAACTAATACAAGAGTTATTGTATTCTTTAGTAATATTGGCTTCTGTCACTAAGTATTTGTGTGAATAGATTTCGACCGTTATTTTTCTGAATGGTTAAGTTAATTGAATGCCCGGTTAGGTCAACTAAATACCGGTTAGGTCAACTGTACGCCCTTGATGATTGGTTAGGTTAAGTCGTGATATTTTCGTTAGTTTTAACGAAAATATCACAACTTAACCTAACCAATCGTCAAGGGCATAGAGTTGACCTAACCGGGTATTCAATTAACCTAACCGGGTATTTAGTTGACCTAACCGAGCATTCAATTAACCTAACCTGGCATTCAATTAACCTAACCGGGCATTCAATTAACCTAACCTAACTTTTGAACCGCTCATTTCTCCGAAAAACGACGTATAGTTTTTAAATCAGCGTAAAAATCTACATTAAATATCTTATTTTCAACAAAATCGGAAACAGTACATGAAACGGAAACGATCCAAAAATCATGACAGAAAGTTGAATCTTTGTATTTTTAGTGTCAATATTTGCTTATATAACGCCACCAAATTTACATTAAACTATCTCAATTATTATAAATATACATTTTTATGAGACACCATATAGTTGTCACTGGGATAAAACGAGTCAAAAATAAACGAAATGATCAAACTTATTTTGTACATTTTTTGTATATTATAATTTCGGTAATAAAATAAAAATATACGGACTTAAAGTTGTTATAATGAATAAAATTAAATAAAATAAAAATGACGCAATATTACATCACGTATTTTAATTTCAGTGAAGCGAATCAAAATGAGGACCTTTTTTAAAAAAAAAACACTTAGTAACTTTTATATTACAAAATTAATATCTTTACTTCAGAAATGGAGAAAAAAGTAAACCGGTGCAAGAAATTTGATGTAAAAACAAAATTTACATTTTCTTTTTAATATTTGACCAGAAATGTAAAATTCTAAGTTACATCAGAAGACCTACAATTTGACGAGATGAGAAATTAGTTTTATACCTAATCCTAATACAAATTACCCCTTAACTCGAATTTAACTTATTTTTTTTGCTTTGAGACATCACTTTTTTAATTAAGAATACAAGTTTTTATAATTCATAATAAATTATTTCACTTTTATTAAATAATAATAATAATAATAATACAGGGTGTTTATAAAGTCCCTATCTATTTCAGTGAAAACGTAGCAAAAAGGGTAAAATTCAATAACAATATTATAGAAGGCATACATTTAATGAATACTTAAGCATATGATTCTACATGAGCACCATCAGTATCTCTAGAAAATTCGAATCTGTCAGCAGCATTGCGGAACACATTTTGGAGCATGACAGGGTTATTTATTATTTTTTTTTGTAACTGCTGTTTTGATACGAGCACGTAAATGTCCCAGCTTCATTCAGATGGCATTTTAAACACCGTCGTCTTTCAAGAAGATGGGGCTGCCGGCTTGCTCGATCAGGGTGGGCTGATCGGCTAAACAACAACAACAAAAAGATGGGGCACCTTGTCTTAGCGCAAACATTGTTCGGGAGTACCTAAATGAACGATTTCCAAATCGGTGGATCGGACATGGAGGCAACAGGCCCTGGGCGGCTCGATCTCCTGACCTAACGCCCTTGGATTTCTTTGCATGGGGCTTTATCAAATCAAACGTCTATCAAACGAGGGTTACAGATCTGCAAGATTTATGTGCTCGTATCGTAACAGCAGTTACAAAAATAACCCCTGTCATGCTCGAAAATGTGTTCAGCAATGCTGCTGACAGATTCGAACTCTGTAGAGATACTGATGGTGCTCATGTAGAATCATATGTTTAAGTATTCATTAAATGTAGGGATCACATGAAGATTCGTCACCCCAGCCTTTTTTAGTTAGCTTCATAAGGCTAACTAACTAAAATATCACGACCTAACCTAACCAATCGTTAGGTCAACTGTACGCCCTTGACGATTGGTTAGGTTAGGTCGTGATATTTTCGTTAGTTAGCCTTATAAAGCTAACTAAAAAAGGCTGGGGTGACGGATCTTCAGGTGATCCTTAAATGTATGCCTTCTGTTATATTGTTATTGAATTTTACCCTTTTTGCTACGGTTTCACTGAAATAGATAAGGACTTTATAAACACCCTGTATAACTGATATTCAAATGAAACACACACACACACATATATATATATATATATAATATATATATATATATATATATAATAAAGAGTCGCGGGATAGGTACAAAGAACCTTCAAAAGAAGGGACAGGACAGTAATGATTCCCCTGCTAAAAACACTGATTATACCAAAACTTGAATAATACTCAGTCTTGACGTCCCCATATAAAAAGGAAGAAACTAATAACCTTAAAAGGACGACTGCTACATACTGATAACGACATCATAACGTTTCAAATACACGCATTCATATCTTAACCCTACAAACAATTCCGTCGTTAAAGGGATAAAGTAGAAGAAACTCAGACATATTTCACAGCTAAGACTGATGGCTACAAAGAACTCAACTACTGGGAAAGACTACGTAAACTAAATCTGTACTCCCTGGAAAGAAGAGAGAGAGGTACACCATAATCTACATATGGAAAATGATCGAAAAACTGGTACCAAACCCCAACCTAAACCCAATTACCATCCAAACAACGCTGAAAAATAGGAAAGGCAAAATGTGTAGGTGTTCTCAAATTAAAGGCCGGACGAGGGGATCTCTTCAATACTGAAGGAAAATAGCTTGGTTGTCAGGGGGCCAAACTTTAACCAACTTCCAAAGGACCTCAGAAACGTTACAGGGGTCAAGGTTCAAGTCTTCAAGAGAAGATTAGATGCTTGGCTTAGGACGGTGCCAGATGGGCCAGATGTACCTGACTATATGAGGTGGAGAGCGCAAGAAAGCAACTCGCTCCTCCACCAAGCTAGGCCTAGAGGCGGGGCCGCAAACATCCGGGAATCATCAGAAATCGAAAACACACGATTTTCAAGGAGAGAGAAACAAAAGGATGTTCGTCTTCTCCCAAAAGGCTCTCGAAAAGTTAGCGTCTTCCGAGCCTATATAAGCCATACTTCACTAAACTCTCACTCACTTTGCTCGTTACTTCTCGTGAATCTCCTCTTTCACGTAGCGCCGTTCGACCTCAGCCGGCCTCAGTCCCTCAAGCAACACCTCAACAATACACGAAGCGAACCAACACTTGAGGCGACCTACAATTTCATCCCGCCGCACAGTGCCACAAATGGGTTAAAAAACGGCCAAAAACCAAAAATAACAAATTTAAGTAAATTCTATTAAAACCATTTCCACGTCAAAATAAAACACTTCTATTTACTGATTTAAGTATTTGAAATTTTATTCTCTTACATTAAGGCAAGAAAAATCTACGAAATAATATACATTGTCTTAAAATATCTTGGAGGGGACAAAATATGTTGTTCTAACAACTTACTTGAAGTTACTATATCACAAAAAATTGTCTGTAGTTTCATGTTCTGCTTAGTTCTATTGAAAGAATAAACAGTTTAGAACATTTTCATGCATATTTTTTTATTGAAAACTAAAAGATAGCATTAATTTAAAAAAACTATGGCAATATCATAGATTACAGATTAAATTGTTATCTAGAAAATGTGTAAAATTAGCAAAACAAAAAATGGGGGATTTTGGGGAATGTAATTTTTGTGTTAAACATTAATGCAACCTTTAAGTAAATCAAAGAAACACAAAACTTTTTCGCGACTATTTGCGACTTTGCGTGTTAGAACATGTTTTTCATGTATTAACTAACTAAGTCTGCAAGAAGAGTGATGCGTGATTCCCAGTTACACCACTCATAAAGTTAGAGTAGGAGAAAATACTGAAGTTGAAATTGCCATGAAATACGAGTTATCTCTAACTATGCTGATGGAAAGGCTATCAATGCAATTACAGATACTACTTCAACACAGTCATGTAATTTATGTTTAGCAAAACCATCCCAAATGAATGACATTGATTTTCTCTTGAAAAAAGAAATAATTAATACTGATGCTGTTGAATATGGTCTCTCAATATTGCATTGCTGGATTAGATTTTTTGAATTTATTACATATTGGATATAAATTAGAAACTAAAAAATGGATGGCTAGAACTGAAGAGGAAAAGAAGAGTGTGCAAGCCAGAAAAAAACAGATCAAGTGGGATTTCAGAAAACGACTTCATTTACTGGTGGATCATCCGAAAGCAGGGGCTGGAAACACAAATGATGGAAACACAGCAAGAAGAGCTTTCCAAATGCAGAGATATTTTCCGAAATCACAGGTGTGAACAAGAACGTAATTGATATGCTCTATTGTATCTTGCAGGTTCTCAGTCGTCAAAACCAGTTGACATTGCAAAATTTGAATCTTATTGTCGAAAAGGCTGCTACGACTATTGTAAATTTATATCCATGGTATATAAATTCCTGCTTCAGTACACAAAGTACTTCTACATGGAGGTTTGGTGATGAAAAATCATCTATATCCAATTGGTTCTTATTCAGAAGAATGCCAAGAATGTCTACATAAAGTAATAAGCAATGTTCGTCCCCATCATTCCAGAAAAAACATCTCGACTGAATACTATGCAAGATCAAATTCATTATCTTTTAGTATCAAGCGATCCAGTCATTAGTACAGTTTCGAAAAAGAATAGAAACCCCAAATTGAGAGAGATGTCAGAAGAGGCACGTTCACTTTTAAAAGAGTGAAATATTAGAGAATTTAAATATTAGTTCTGATGAGGAAGATATTGTTCTAAATATGAAGTTTTTGTAATTTTGTTTACACTTTACACTTTTTTTTCATATCAGTGCCACACTTATTTTGGGGAATTAATTCATGTAAACTTTAAGAGGTATTACGATGTTTTTTTTATTTACCCTTCTGATATAGTGTGGCAGGTTATCAAATAATGTTTTTAAACACATAGTAGATGTGTATAGTGATTAAAATGAAACCATACTTATTTTAGTATGTCATTTGACAAAATCTGCAAAACATAGGCCTAATTAACAATTATCTGTTTAGTATATTTTTAGTAACTTCAGAAACTTAAGAAACTACAGTAGGTCATAACCTATTGATTTGGAATATTATTATTATTTATAGAAAAATCACTCAATATGTCACCATTACATATATACAAAAGGTACTAAACATAATTTTTTATTAAAATAAATCATAATTAAACATTTCAACTGCATAAAACTAAGTACAATTGAAAAAAATAATTTTGCCGTTTTTTAACCCATTTGTGGCACTGCGCGCCGGAAGCAACATCACTCTACCGGCGTCATCCTTCTGGCCCTGGCTTCACTCATCCTTCACCACAATTCGATCGGCGCCCGTTCAACAAGTATCTCAACAGACCCTCAGCACATCTTCCTGCCGGTAGGCCAACACGTCTTCAGAGTTATCTACGGCGAAACGCAATACGGTCAAACTTCACGTAGGCCCTCGTCAGTCTTCAGAGTTGTCCACGTCAAAACGCTGGACGGTAAACCTTCACGTAGGTTTCTTCAGTCTCCAGAGTTATCCACATCGAAATCGCAAGTCAGTAAGCCTCTTGTCGGCCATCACTCGGCCTACAGTGTTTTGTTACGTCGTGCTTCCACAAGCTCTGCCTAATCGCATAGGCCCTAAAAGTGTCTTCATTATAGTTTCAAACTAACTCTCTCGTTTTGTACCACTTTGTTACTGTGTTCATTCGTATAATTTACTTATCTTGCATCTGATTGTTTGTGTGTTCTTTTATGCATTTCATTCTTAACGACCTAATGCATTTACTGTACCAACCGTACTTGCATTATTTTAGTTATCATTAGAATTCATTATTTATTCTGTGTTCACCTTTGCATATCTCATTAGCCTACCTGAATTAGCGTACTTACTTAACAATTAAACTGTATAACCATTCCTTATTGCTAAGAATCAGTCATCGTTAGCATAGCATAAATGCAGTTATAAGGGTGATCCAGAGAAATGGGACCCAAAAGAAACCCCTGTAACTCTTAAAGTATAAGTCCTTTTATAAAATCATACGCATCATTCGAAAGAGGATAGTTACAAGTTTGTACAGGATTGTATAGGTTTTGACAATGCAAGACAAGATAAGATACAAAACAAAATAAAAGTGTTAGTTAAAACTAACCCTTCAAGATGACTGCATGGACTGTGGAACAGCTGCGTTTCATAACTGAGCAATATTATGAGCATGGAAGAAGTGTAGTTTCAGCTCTTAGAAGGTGATTTTGACATCTGAAAATTTGTCTTGAAAGATCTTTGAGCTGAAACTACACTTCTTCCATGCTCATAATATTGCTCAGTTATGAAACGCAGCTGTTCCACAGTCCATGCAGTCATCTTGAAGGGTTAGTTTTAACTAACACTTTTATTTTGTATCTTATCTTGTCTTGTATTGTCAAAACCTATACAATCCTGTACAAACTTGTAACTATCCTCTTTCGAATGATGCGTATAATTTTATAAAAGGACTTGTACTTTAAGAGTTACAGGGGTTTCTTTTGGGTCCCATTTCTCTGGATCACCCTTATAATTGTTAATCACTATAAATACCTTTATGGAACTGTTAATCACTGTGAACAAATAATTAATTGATTTATTTTCCTAATTAAACACAAAACAACAAAGTAATTTCTCTCTCCTTATTAAATATTGTTTGTTTGGGCTGTAGGCCCAAGCTGGTGACCCCTAATTATTAATTTAAATTTTATTCAGTAATTATAGTAAGCCTACTTTCTTAGCCACATCAAATCGGTATTTCGTAGGCCACTATATATATAATAGGTTTTTGGGTGACTATGTTTTATGTCCTGCCTCCTCTGTACGTTTATTGGCCTAGCGGCCTAACCTCAACATTACCCTCTGATTGTGTTTATACGTGTTAATAAACTTTTAGCGTTCGAGATTTGTGTATCTGCTTATTTCATTATAATTGTTATGTCCTTTCATCCGCTTACCTCACAAAGTAATGGAGTACGCGCGATTCCTATGTTTTCTTGATGAGAGTATAATGAAACAAAAACAGTAGCCAATGCAACCTCCAATAAACGATTAAAGAATTTGATGTCTAAATGCTCAAGGCCAGACCGAGTTCAAGTCCGCAAAGCGATTAAGGAACTTCATCACTTTTCGTGAGAGACTTAGTGGTCATGGGTTTCACAGATGTGGGACGCCACCCCAAAACTCCAATCAGAAGATACTGGTTACATTATGATTACGGTATAGGTAAGGACAAGCCAGGTAAACTCATATACGCAGTAAAGTGTCTTTATTCCAAAACAGAACGAGAACGCGAAAAATCTGTAAATTTTTTAAATTATGAAAAAAAGAAGGATTTTGTTTCTTACTGATGTACGATCAGAGTGAAATTTCTTTTAACTGAACTTCAATATATATATATATACAAGAAAGTTATCGCTTGAAGCTGCTTCTCTTGTGATGTACGTAATTACTTTTCTTACATGGCCCAAAATCGGATTACGTGTCGGTCTGGCCTTTGATTTTTTTTCCAAGAAAATCGAGAAAATATTTGCGAAAATGTTTAAAACTGGCATTTTATATCTACAGTTTTATAATACTTCTTAAATCAATAAAAATTGAACATAAATAAATAAATAAAATAAATAAATAAATAAAATAAATAAATAAATAAAATAAATAAAATGATATTTAGTAAAATGGGCGATTCATTCAATTTACTAATTGCTTTTCGACAATCTTTTGAAAGAGAATTTTTTTGAAAGAAATTTTTAATCCTTCGCGTACTTCGTCTACCGACGATCATTGTTCGTGTGAATACGACAACCTGACGATTTCTATCGTCGAGAAGGACCTGTTACGGAGGTTTGAGAGGTTCTTTTTTTTTCCCGTTTGGATAACAAACACAGCTTTAAATGAGGTTTTAGTAAAGTTATATGCTTATTTGAACAAACTTAAATAAGCTTTTAATAGATTTAATGACTTAACAAAACCAACCTTGAAGCTTTTGGTTGATTTATTCAATTAAAAATAACATTAATAAATGAGTGTTTAGCCTTAGGCAATGCTGAACAAGGTACAAAATGATCATTATTGGAACAGGTTTTTAAGAAATATTTGAAATATATCGAGATTTTAAGTATCCCCATATAAAAACTTCAAGACAGTTTTCAAAATATTTACCAATAACAATAACAACAAAATTAACAAATAAAGTAAAATTTTTCTAAATTATATTATAATTTTATTAGCTAATTTTTAGTTTTCAGCTTCCAAAATGAAATTTCTTGGAAAATGGCTGCGTGAAATGAATAAGCGAATCATCAGATATAATTTGATTAAGGTAACTTTTATTTTCTTCTTTTATTCAATAAAAAGGTAAAAACAAAAGATTTTTTGTTTTTGTTCATATATTTGATAAAATCTTGAAACATTTACGTGATGTAAGAGTCATATTTTCAACTGCAACATTTTAAAAAGTGTCCCCCCGACACCAAACACCACCGAAATTTTAAAATTTTCGGTCGTGTAAAAATTATCTTATAAATTGTCTTGTTTATTTTTAATTGTAATTTCAGTATATCAGTTATTAAACTATTATAGGCGCATTTAGCTAAAAGTTTCGGGATATTTCTCTCTCCATCTTCAATGCATATTTATTAAAACTATATATATATATATATACAGGGTAGACCATAAGTCTCTCTACTTTCGTATTATAACGAAACTCACTTCGGCAAAACGACTTATGATCCACCCTGTAAATATACGAGTATATATATATATAAAATGAAATAAAGCTAAAACGACTTATGGTCCACCCTGTAAATATACGAGTATATATATATAAAATGAAATAAAGCTAATTCCAAAAATCCTGATAATATTAAGAGTTATTGTAGTCTCTAGTGTTGTAGTCGTGATTTAAGAGAATAATTTAAATGTTGAATGCATACAATATATCGAACTACGGAATGAGAATGCTGCCGTAGTGTGTTGGTCTCTGAGAGATGATGATTCTGCATTCGTAGCAATCATTTAGGATTAGAGTTAGTTGGTTTACTTAAATTCTCATACACGTTTTCTTTGAAGGATTTATAATGATTATAAAAGCAATGATGTTTGAGGTTATAACAGTAAAGTTCGTGAGATGGAGGGGACCTACAACTTTACGTGAGATCCGAAATAGCTTAGGGTCACTACATCACCTGAACGCGGAGGACGGGCCCCCCATCCAACAACTAAACAGATGCAACGTCGCTTAACCTCGCTGACGTAATGGGAAGCGGTGCTAGGACGTGGTTACAACGTAGCCTGGGAGATGCGTAATTATACATTGATTTATACATTTATTCAGTGAGTAACGGTGTATCTTGATCACTATTAAAACTGTCTATTGCGAGATAAATAGACAGACACACGCGTGAGAGTTCCTTCATATAGAGAAATGGTAGTAAATCCTACTCCTTCCGTTGTATCCTTGGACAGAATCTCCGTTTTCGTGCAAAAACGGAGTTGAAAAGACGTTTTCGCTCATAAAGAACAGATACTATAAAGAGTAAATCTTTAACTGCTTTACACACACACACACACACACACACACACACACACACACACACACAGTATTAAAAAAAGGTTTCGTGTGTTGAAACAGTTTATGAATCAGTACATAAAGATGCCTTGTACAGCTGGTGCCCGTGATATATTATTTACTCCTAGTCGCGTGTTGGTTAAAGTGAAAAGGTGTTGGTTAAAGTGAAAAGGTGTTGGTTAAAGTGAAAAGGAAGATAGCAAAAATTTGAGCCTGACAGAGTGAAGGGATTATGGAGGATTGTGGATCGCTCTCCGTCCTCCGAAGACTCTCATCAGTCAGGACCCTTTGACTAAGGAAAGGACTAAATTTTAGGTAAAGGTTTAGTACAGTAAGTCCATTTGCTGAACAACTAAGGCCGGCCGCACACAGGATTGTCTTGCGACTGACGACTTGGGTCGTGACCACTCGAGTCGTGTGTGTGATTTTACATTGACAGAATGAGATCCCCACGTAAAAACACACGCGACTCGAGTCGTAAGACGATCCCGTGTGCGGCCGGCCTAAAATAAATGCCAATCCCTTCTATGGGAAATATAATTAATGAAATTAATGAAAGCCATCCAAATCATTTAAAAAAATACTTTAAAAACTTGCTAATATCAATCGCTAGACGAAGCAAGCCCAAATGACATTTAACGGGTAGTGCAAAATTAACACCGTCTGGAAACAAAATATTGATGTATTGTTGGAGAACAGGGTGGACTCTGAATGAGAAACCTAATGAAGATGTAAAATATTCTCAACATTTTAATTAAACTAATTGACATTACACTGTTCTTGGTTTTCAGGAACATCCTTTGAGGGGACCATGATGAGGGCAAAGACTCTTTGGATAAGGAGGGGCTACGTTATAATCAGTGTCGTAACACCACTTCCCTTTGATCAGCGAAGTTAAGTGACATTGAGTTTGGGGTAGTCTTCCGCGTCTGGGTAGAAGGTGGAGATTGTCCTTTTGACCTCTCTGGGAGAGAAAGGAAGGATGAAAATATGAACTGGAGATGTTACCAAGGTTCTTCATAGCTGCATAACAAAGGCGTTATGAGATCAGTTGTTGTTTTTCCAACGGTAGCAAAGTAATTATTTAGAGCAGTGGTTCCCAACCCGGGGGGTAAATTACCTCATTTGGGTAATGACAACTATTTTCTGGAGTAATAACAAGGTGATCCAGAAGTTATAAAAAATAATATCTAATGATTGGGGTAATGGAGCTGGATTAAAATTGGGTTTTGGGTAACCATACAAAAAAGGTTGGGAACCCCCGACTGATTTAGATGACTGGCTATATAAATGATATTAGTTACAGTTATATTTGTGGGTACATAATTTTGTTCTTTTTTCCTATGTAAAGTTTCAGTGATAAGTTTTAAGTTTTGGGGTTTCTTAGGATCATCTTTGTATTCCTATAATTTATTGCCGTAGTATTCAGGCGCGGATACCCAGGGGGGGGGGGCTTAACTCCTCTAGCTTTAACCTGAATGACATCTCGTATTCTAATAATTTATAATATTATTATATAATATTGGGCTGGCAATATTTACACGACACCGGCGTGACAAATCCTAAATCCCCCCTCCCCTCTGTATCCGCGCCTGGTATTCTGACTTTGCCTTTTTAATTAATTAAGTTATTTAGTCTGTTTCCGTAACTTGTACTTGTGTATATTTGTCGAGGCACTGTACCTTTTTTAACATGTTTATAGGTTAAATGTTTTTGCCAGGTAGCTTGTAAGTGGTTTATGTAGCCGTGGTTTATTATGTCTTTTACGGGTCTGTTTATTTTAATTACCGGAGTTCGTTCGTTGAATGCCTCATTTAGCGTGTCTGAGAACGTAATAAATTTTTCATTTACATCTTCTGTTCCTTCGAAAACATCCGTCTTATAATTTATGGTTCGAACCTTCTAAGTTTTAATTTGTTTTTTCGACTTTCATTTTTACGCGATTCGTCTTCGGGACTTTTTATGTCACTCATTTAACGCCCAGAAATGGTTGCGATCCCCATCAAAAGTATACCGGCTGTGGGATTCAGAAAATCTTTACATCATATATGATCTATTAAAGTTGAAATTGAAAATTAAATTTCAGAAACTAGGGAGGTGGTTACCTGCAGTGACTTTTAGAAACTAGGTTTTATTCGATAGAAAATTATGAAGCTGAGGGTATATATCACATGCCGTCGTCAACTCTGCGATAGTTCGATAGGTGAATCATTCGGAAATGGTCAAAAGAGTCTTTTACCGGCTTTTTTGATGTTGAAGAAATGCTGCGTCATTGGCTTTGAAATAAAGTGAACTTCTGAATAATTTTATTAGGCCTATATAAATAATTTCATTAGTTAGTCATACGAGGGAACAGCTGTTATGGTATCGTCTGTGAATGAACCTCGAGTAAAAGAGGAAAAGTCAGCTCCCAAGGCTTTTATTTTTTTTGCTTTGTTCATTAGCTTAATTCGATTCTTGTTGTAGGGCAAAAAAAATATTAACGAAACTAGGCTTTTTTCCGCTATTTTATCTGGATTCAAGCTTTTCCACTATTTAAAAAAAAAAAAAAAGGCGTTTGTTAAGTTACCCAAAGTTATCCCGACAAGATGGAATTTTACATCAAGGCTAGCAAACACTGTTCATATATACATATACCTTTACCTGATAACTTTCTTTAAAATGATTACAGAATCATAATAAACAGATCAAAGTGCTCACCGTATTTCAAATTGCTTCAAAATTTCCGACTTTTTTTCATCTTCAATGTATAACAAAACTTTCTCATTTATTTTCACACCAAATATTCTTAGAGAAGTAAACAAAGTAGTATTTTGTTTCGTGTAGATAATAAATACTTCGGAAAAACGAATACGAAAAATGGAGACCATGAACACGTTCTCTGGAGTATTTTCCAAAGAAAAAGAAATAGCGGGAAGACCCAAAAAAAGGGTCCAAAAAGAAAAATTAAGAAAATGTAAGAGACTGGTATAACAAAGATGCGTATTTACGCATTATTCTCCCAAATTCTAAAAGATAACATTTTGGAATAGTAAAAGGTTGAGAGATTTTAACAACTTCAATTTATAACCTTGTTTGATCAGAAGTAGCTCAGTGTGCCTCGCTAAATCGCTTCCATAGGACTCGTTTGCATCATTATTTGAGATAAACAGAATCCCTTCTAATTCTTATCGTTTAAAAAGGGAGTTAGTTACTAGTAAACAGGGCTGTGGAGTCGGAGTCGGAGTCGGAGTCGTGGAGTCGGAAAAAATGTACCGACTCCGACTCCGACCTCAATATAAATTTTAATAAAATATGTTTTTGTGTGTGATATCACTGGCAGCTATGGTGGTTAAACCACTTAAATAATAAACACAATGTTTTCCATTTCAGACACTAATGCCATTAATTCATTTTTTCTTTTCAGATAATATTTTTTTATTTTTAATGCTTATTTAATTTAGAGTTCTTTCTAAATTTCATAAGTTTTTAACTTTCAAGTCTAAAACCCCTTTCACAATGGCAAAGACACTTCCAACAAAGTCTGCAGTTTTTTAATATTTTACAATAACCACAGATGGGAAACATTTCGTGTGTCAGTGTATGATAGAAGATGATGATGATGATGATGAAAAATTATGTGAAGCAAAAATCAGTGGTTTTACTGGCTCTGATAAAAATGCACCAACCAGAGCATCAAATTTGAAAAGACATTTGCAGTGTTTCCATCCCAAAATTTTAGAAGTTGTCATTGAGAAAGATAGTAATAAAAACCTTCCAACTACTTCAAAGTTAACAAAAGATCAGAAATCTACTGAACGACAAGCACCACTTACAAGATTCTTTACTACAGACAAAGTTACCGTAACAATGACCACAGATGATGATGCTTCACGTGGTGGTGATGAAATGCCTCTTGTGTAATTATCATCATAGCAGATTTAGAATTAATATACCTTCGGAGTCGGAGTCGGATAGACAAAAAATTGAGGAGTCGGAGTCGGTTTTTTATGTGCCGACTCCACAGCCCTGCTAGTAAATAGTAATTTGTAGTGATTAATTTGTAGCCGCTAATGCAAACCAAATGCAAAGGCAATATGTAAAAAGAGTCATTTATTTTCAGGAGTTTATAACCTGAAAGAGGAGACTTGGCTCTCTTTTAAAATAAAATTACAGGCACGTTTACCATTATTAATCATAGTAAATCGATAGTTATAATAGTATAGGAAACGTAGAAGATATATTAATTATATAAACGCTAATAAACTTCATCTTTGTAGGAAACCATTTGGTACTTCATGTTATATTCATTAATATGGAGCTTTTGTTATTAAAGTGTGTGTGTGTGTGTGTGTATGTGTGTACATACTAGCATGCCCGCTGCGTTTTGCGCAGCAAAAAACTCCCGAAACCAGGGGTGCAGTGCTGCCGGAGCGTGCCGGAGCGCCGCTCCGGCACCTCTGCAAGAGGAAGTTTGGAGGAATTACCATAACAAGCAACAAAAAAATTGTCTCCATTAATTATCAACAGTTTCTTACTAGTCTTGTGAACAATTTGCAGCACCGTATGTTCACGACAACATCCATGAAAGGTTCTCAAACTTCTGAACCTCAAAGTATGTATAAATCACTGCTAAATGAAATGTATGTCCTTGAAAAAGACTACTGGCCTGATGAAATACCACCTAATTACGGAGAAGCTGAAATCTCATCTCTCTGTAAGAGGTTTAAGCTTTCTTCTTACTCTGTACTAAATGCCTTTAGAGACTATGTGGAAGATCATGGGCGCCGCATCCCCCAAGATTTACACCCATTACTGAGCTGTTCACAAGTTATTCCTATTAGTACTGCTGAGTGTGAGAGGGGATTCAGTCACATGAACTTGATAATAACAACAACACGCTCAAGAATTCTCATAAATCATGTATCCTCTAGTTCAGTGGAATCCTGAGCCATATGCCATATCATGGCTGCGGTACCACAGATCGGCAGATGACACCAGGACAAGAGTTGCTTCAGACCCCCGAAAACATATCACGCCTGACCCTTTGTGGAAATTATTGTGAAACTTCCCACTGGTGGTATTTGGTAAGCACTAAGTAGTTTTAACTTCTTAAATTGATAAAATACATGATTGCTCTTTTTTCTTTATTTGCTTGATAATTATATTTATTTTATGATAATTAGTGAGTGCAAACACGAAATACTTAGTCATCGTGTGGCATATATAGAAACAGGATAGGAAATGGCAGGCTTTTGTCAGGCCCACCAGAGCTCCGGCACCTATAAAATTGGCACTGCACCCCTGCCCGAAACACAACCTAGGGGCAGACTGAGAGGGGCGAGTGTGTTACTAAAACTTTCCCTGGTTCTCCCTTAATGTGTTCATTAAGCTGGTGCAGATTACTGTAACCGTTTAGGCGTGTGTAAACAAACAAACAAACAAACAAACAAACAAACAAACAAACAAACAAACAAACATCATCATCACCACCCCCTACATATAAAATATATACAGAGTGTGTGTGTGTGTGTGTGTGTGTGTGTGTGTGTGTATGACAAACAATATTGTAGAAATTTAAATGTAGCTATACTACTTTGTTGTATTTTCTATAATAAAAAGTGACGTACTAATCAAATCACAAAAATTAAAAATCTTACACATGAAATCACTCATTAGAATTAAAAAAAAAAAAAAACACTAGTTACAAACGATTTTTAAATTTATATAATATATATATATATATATTTAATATATATCCAGTATAATAAATTAAAACGTCTACGTTCATATAAACCCTTTAAAAAAGTTATTTCACCGCCCGTAAAATTCAAACTTTTGTTTTAAAAATTCTTTAATTCTTTCCTTCCTTCTTGGAAAACTTTTTTTTTTTTTCTAAAAAGGACAAATTCTGTCCTTCGGACGAAGGATCCTCGGATTGATATTTATTATTTATGGAAAATATTCTACGTCCTTATAATATTTATACTCGTACGTTATAAAAAAGAAAAGAAATATTTATATTCCTTTAACGTCAATACAAACGTCGCCATCTATCGGCCAAGAAAACGTGCGATATTTCTTATAAAAAATTTTTGTACGACAAACTTTTTTGTGTAAACACGCTCGCGCGCGCAAATTTCCTAACTGTTAATAAATGACAACAAAATATACCATTAGCTGTAAAAAAAAAATGGGTAGACACTTTGTCAAGTTGAAATCACTCCAAAAAGCTTTTAAATATTCATTTTCCTACAAAATTTCTCTTCTTGGAAAGACAAAATAGCATTCGAAAAGATTACATGTTCTTAAGTTTTAATTAAAAATTAATGTAAGGATTAAGTGTCAGTCGGAAGAGGATATTTCCTTGGCTTATTTATTTATTTATTTTGAATTTTATTTTGAAAAAGTTATTTGGTCTTTAAATTAAAAGTATTTAGATTGAAATTTTTGAAGGTTGAGTGCGTGGAATGACAAATTTTCGTTTTCAATTAGTTTTTATTATTATTATTAATACTGTACTCTTTCTTTCTTTTTCATACACATTCACACACATACTCTCATCCACACACACACACATTCATTACAATGCATTCAATTAGTTAAGAACATGAATATGTGGCATTTCTTGCTCACTTGTTCATCCGTTCATTTTAATAAATAATATTCTCTGCGTGCATTCACTGCAAAACGAAGCCTCTTAAATGCCAACCAGTCGACCAACCAACTACGCTATCGTGTGTGAAATGATTTATGCATGCGGAATATGGGATAAGAGCAGCTTTGCTTGCCTGCGAAACCTCCAACAATCTGCAATGCTGTAAATCGTAGAAACGACAAACTAAATTCTTGCCAGTTTGATTTGGGAATTATGACAACGTACGGGGTTATTATAACGTAATATAACATTCTTATAACGTGTTAAAACATTCTTAAATTTTATAATATAGGGTGTCCCAGAGTCGCTATCTATTTTGAAAAAATAATGATACTGTGAATAGATAGCGACTTCTCGATCACCCTGTATTAACTCGCGAATTAAATTGATGCAGTGAACACATTTTAAGAGAAACTTAGTGTTGCCAATTGTTGCCATATTTTTAATTGTTGCCATATTTTAAATGTTACACGATTTTAAATCGTTGTTATGCGGGCCAAGATAACGAATCCTCATTCAGGTTCTTTAAAACCGAATGGGGCCTCTTTATTTTGGCCCACCCGTAGATGTGGCATTCCTAATGTTAAGAGAGTTTATAGAAAAAAAAACCTTTAATATTTTTTGTATTATACATTCGTGATGCAGCGCTACCAAATACATCGATATTAGGTTATTGCCGACATCTTGCATATTTAAATGGAGTTGGTCTATCATGTTCAAGATAATTTGAGGTACTGGAGTGGTATATATATATATATATGCACTCGGGGGGAAAAAATTTTTTTTGTTCAATTCACAAAATCTGTTTTGTTAAATTTATGCGAATCAAAATAAAAACCAAAATATCGTGAAAAACGACAATATTTTTTTTTAGTTTAGTACAACTCCTTTTATTTTGACAAAAGGAGTATTTGGCACCTTTTGCAAAACTTGATTTGTTTGAAGAAAAGACGTTTTTATTATCAGATCAAACGTGTTAATGATGTTTACTCAGAAAATATGTTTTGTTCAATTATTTATCAACTCTTATTTTGACACATTCATGGTTATTAAAATTACAAAAGTTTTGTAAAAATGACCATATATTGGATTAAACAATATCAAATATTGTTTTGACAAAAGTTGTGTGTGTGTATGTGCACTCACGCAAGCAACTGAGCATATGTGAGGTCTAGTGTGTGATAATTCACAGATGCAGTGGGGTAACTTTTATGAGGTCCCTCGGGACAACAAAATGTACAGTATATAAAAAAGAAATCAAGGAATATTTTTAATTTTGAAAAAAGCTAGATTAATTACGCTTAAGTCTAGACTGAGGCAGTTAAAATTAGTTGAGGTTAGGTGGTACCTCACTATTTAAAGAATTAACAGAGGAAAAAACTCATTCGAGCCAGCGATTGCGCCCTTCTCGGTTCGATGACACATAAGTTTCTTTAAAACGTTATATATATATATATATATATATATATATATATATTAAAAACGCCGCATCTTGCATATATGGAGATGTGAACACACCTGTGTGTGTGTGTGTGTGTGTGTGTGTGTGTTTAAATTAAACCTATAGATTTCACTCAAGGGAAAACCAAAAAATTCCAAGATATATACATACACACACGTAGGAACTAGGGGCGTCAAGGGTGAATGCTCGCAAAAATACCCTCCCAGACAAAGGTGGAAAGAATACCAAAATTTTGTACGAATACAAGTACAGACTTTTTGGAGTACGAGTATGATTACAGCGACTTTAGATTACCTTGAGTATGAGTACAACGTTTTTCAGTGCTTTATCTGGTGCTTTCATTTACAGGGTGATCCATTTAAAACTATACCAAAATTAAAAGTAGTACGGTTTTAAAATGGATCACCCGGTATATATTAAATTTTGAAATATAAACAATAAAATATATTAAAGTACAAATTATGACCATATGTTACGTAAATTATTTATTAAATTAATTACGAAAATAATAAGTATTTCCACGAATCTAAAATAAACAAGTCTACCTTTAATACTTAAACTTCAACTAAAGAAAACGTATCTCAGAATGAACTGCGCCAGAAGCTTATAAAAATAATTAGGTATTTGTTTTCTAAGATTTTTTATCTGGATTCAGATTAAAAATAGGAATTGTAATAGGAAATTTAATTAAAAATTAAAAATATGTAAAAAGATAAATAAATTTTGGGTTCTAAAAATTTATTAAGTGTGTAAAAATTAATATTTTGTATTTAGAAGTACTGTTGGTATGAGGCAAGTAGAAAATGAAATATTTGTTGATATTGACCCTTATTTCATAGTCTGGGTAAAATATATACCCTTGGTATAATTTACCAAGCTTATGAACTAATGGTTTACCTTTATTTCAGAACCTTGGTATAATACAGGGTGAGCCACATAAAAACGGCCCCAAGAAAATATTTCATATTTCTTTTAATGTGTAAAATTTTCTTGGGGCCGCTTTTATGTGGCTTACCCTGTATATCTTGAAATAATTTACCATGGTTATGGAATAAGGACTGAAATGTAAAAATCTTAGTGGGCGTGATAATTTATATAAGATCATTCATTTAAAACCGTACCCAAATTAAAACTTTTTAATTTGAGTACGGTTTTTAAATGGATTACCCTGTAATAATAATCCAAAATCGAGTATTAAAAGTTTGAAATTATCTCTTAACTCGAAGGGAAACTGCATTGCAGAACAAAGCAAAATAATTAAACTCTTTACTTTAGATATCGGCCACTTGAGGTTAGACTATACATACCTGCGAATGAGCAACAATTTTCTCAAAACAGAAGAATTGGCAAGATATGATGACTAGAATTCCTTCCAAGAGTAAAATTTAAATTAAATAATTACAGTAATTATGAGGTATACGAGTCTCGTTAGGAAGGAATAAATAATTAGTTATAAATTAATTACGTACAGTAATGATATCTCATAATTACAATTTACAGTTGACAAAAATTTCTTCCTTAAATTTCGGCAGTTTAACGCCAAAAAAATCTTGCGAAAATACCAAATGCAAATTGGCAAAACTTGTTACTGTGAAAGGAAAAACATGTTTTGTAACGGGTAGCGAAACGAAGTCGATCTGTACACTGTCAACAGGCATAATGTCGGTACTAAAAAGTTAGTTTAAACTAGGTCAGATTAGGTTAAGTTGGGTTACGTTAGGTTACATTATGCCCGATTAGGTTACGCAAGGTTAGGTTACGCAAGGTTAGGTTAGTCATTTGCATTAAAAAATAAATGTAGTTTGAAACCTGAAATTCATATACTTCCACAACGCCAAACGTCGCCATTATAAAATTCCATTTTGTTTATTTATGTAACGCTTTTGTAACATGAAACAATAAAATTATTTTGTAATAACCGACTCAGAATGCATTAAAAGAAACATTATTTGGAGTAAATAATATTTTTTTTTAACAATTGCCATTCTAGCAGACAAAAGATACGTTCACTAAACGTTCATAAACTATTATAGAATGCCTATATCAGTGGTTCTTAACCTTTTTACTACCATGCCCCCTCTAGGAATTGGTCCTTCCCTCCACGCCCCCCTTCAATCAAAATAACATTCTCAATAACTTCTCAATATTAGCCCATGCTCTCGTTAAGAGAATAACAAATACAATTAGAGAAATTCCTGTTTCTAGGGGGGCGCGCCCCCCCGGTTAAGAACCACTGGCCTATATGAACGTTCTAAAAATATTTGGTAAACAAATGACCATTATTAATTGGAGGAATGAATTGCTTCGAGGCGTTTTTGCCATTTTATAATATATTGAAAGTACTCAAATTCTCATTTTCTGTTAGTATGAATTTGTTAGAATATATTGAAAGTACTCAAATTATCATTTTCTGTTAGTATGAATTTGTTAGAATATATTGAAAGTACTCAAATTCTCATTTTCTGTTAGCGTGAGAAGAACTTCAATATTTGTTTAATTAAATATTTGCATAATAAATACCAAATCTGACGATAAATTCCATGTCATGACATTAAAAACATAACCTTTATGTTCTTTTCTTTAAGTTCAAACAGAGATTATTATATTTTTCCATTTACCATTGTTTTATTCAGTGTGTTAATGTACAGGGTGAGCGAAAAGTCCCTGTGCACCTGCAAGAAGTGTAGTGAACCTGCACTGTGGTGGAAGTGGATAGAGGCATAGGGACTTTTCTCTCACCCTGTATAAATTTTGCATTCACACTTTACGTTTGAGAGAATCGAGCCATAACTGTTTACATAGTTAATAAGCTCAAAAGTTTAAAAAAAAAAGCCTATTTTCGGAGAAAGAATACAATTTTAGTTTTAAAATATATTCATAGGGAATTGGCCACTTTTACAGTACATACTAATAACTAAATTATGCAAGGTATTCTCATCTGAAAATGGCACGAGGCAGCCTGAAATTTTTTTTCAGCCAAAATTGATGGCGTTCTAGATCTCGTTTATACTGTATAATATATATTTCGAATCAAAACCAGAAACTATATCTAGAAAGCAGCCGCGTTTTTATGTCTATTGTAATTCATATTTCGGATCAAAACAAGGCACTACACCTGAAAGGCAGCCCGCGTTTGTGTCTCATTGTAATTTGTATTTCGGATCAAGACGCGGAATGATATCTCAAAGGCAGCCAACCATAACATGTTTCTTGTAATTCGTATTTCGGATGCGTGGCACCATCTACTGGAGGAAATCATTTCATCTTCATTTACAGTATTACTGCGAGCAAAGTAATAGTTATACCAATGGTGCTCAAACTTATGGCAATCATGTGCTATTTTATGCCATTTTTCCAAAATGCAAAACGTAATGTGCCACTATGACTATGTCACATAGGTCTAAATTAATATACTTTTTTATATTGTACAAATAAATTGCATTATTAGTAAAGCAATAAATGTTGTGTGTATTTTATAATTATATTTTATGTTTTCTTTACGGTACCTGCATTACAAAGCCTCGCGTACTTGCTTCCCTCCAGCCAATTTGTCAAATATGACGCACTTAACACATAAATGATAATTTAGTAACTGAATTTTAAATCTTATTGCCCAAGGGTTCCAGGCAGTCTTAGAAGAGTTGCCAATTACCACGCCGAAAATTCTCAAATTTCTTGCTTACGTGAGGGCATTATGAATTCAGGCTGGTGCAGCATTATAACCATTGATTTTTTTATTTTCATCGAGTGTCCGTGTGCCATCGTCAGAGTCGTAATGTGCCAGGGTTTGAGCACCCCGTAGTTATACGTTAATTGAGAACAACAAACTAACAAACTTTTTTTTTTAATACTAAATACATTAGAAATAACTTTCTTACCTCCATGGGAGTTCGAACCAATGTTCCTAAAGATACGAATTTTACAAATCACCCCACGCGTTAACCATTCGTCTACGGAGACGTACGAATATGATGGCTATCATTTCAATGTAGCTCACATAATATATACTCGTACTCTCTTTTAAAAAAAATCCTTTCAACATACAGTTCTCAAAAACTTACTGTAACTTAAAAAATAATAGCTGTATCTTAGAAATTACAAAAATTTTATTCTCGTTTTCGAAATTTTACTACTAAGATTAATTTTCTGAAATGGACTACGATAATGAGGTTTGTAAGTCATTAAATCTTAGTTACCACGTTACCAAGAGTCAAATAAATCTTGTAAAATATGTGATGGTAATCGGATGCATTTTGCGTTTCCTTAACAAATAATGTAGTGAAATAATAATGACATTTTATTTACTAGTTAAATGCATTATTGTTATATTGTCAATAGTCACATTACACTCGTGAAATAAGTGAAGGTACTTATGTACAGTGTCTTTCGTTATTATATAAGGTGGTTAGGTAATATGTTAGTGAATCTTAGTTAATAGTCAATGTACTATTACTATATTGATAACAATAGTCAAATTACTTTTGTAAACTATGTGAGGGTGGTTAAATCCATTGTATTTCTTTAATAAGTAACGTGGTCAGGTACTGTATTAGTAAATCTCAATTAATAGTCAATGTACTATTATTAAATTGATACTAATAATCAAATTACTAGGTTAAAATATGCGAGAATAGTCAGACACACTGTTTTCCAATCGAAGTAGAGCAGTCAAATAATAATACTAGTAAATTTTAGTTATTAGTCAACTGCACTAGGCGGATATTGTTAAAAAATTGAATCAATTTCTTCATCATTTTGTGACCTTGTTCACTTGACTAGTTCCAAATTTAACTAATAAATTGACTAGTTCACAACGAAAAGAATTATGGATAATTTTGGTACGAGTAGTAGTAGTCAATCGACTAATGATTTCGCAACCTGTTTTCCTAAATTTAGGGTAAATGACTAGGAACATAGTTAATTTCCTAGTTGCTTTATAAAGGTTAGTTAAATTGCTAAAAAATATTTCGGATCACCTGAAGATCAGGGCTCCCAGCCTTCTTCAGTTAGCCTTATAAGGCTAACTAACGAAAATATCACGACTTAACCTAACTAATCGTCAAGGGCGTATTGATCTAACGATTGGTTAGGTTAAGTAGTGATATTTTCGTTAGTTAGCCTTATAAGGCTAACTAACGAAGGCTGGGGGCCCTGATCTTCAGGTGATCCAATATTTCTCTATGTTAATCCACCGAGACTTAAAATAAGGAAGCAACAATTGAAAAACTAAACCCGTGTAACAAGTTACTTTATAACTTGCCGCGAGATCTTTGCTCATCCATTGTACAGAGTGGGCAAAAAGTCTGGGCACCACCTCAAAATAAAATAATGTACATGAAAGAAAAAATTTATTACATATTAAGGATAACCTGAAGATCAGGGCCCCCAGCCTCAATTACCAAATGATATCTTCGTTAAAACTAACGAAAATATCACGACTTAACCTAACCAATCGTCAAGGGCGTAACAGTTGACCTAACCGGGTATTCAATTTAATTTATTATTATATTTGGTACTGTAAAGCAAAAACAAAATACATGGGGGCCCTGATCTCCAGATGATCCTTTTGAGGCGGTGCCGAGACTTTTGGCTTACCCTGTAGATCAAAATGACGATTGCATTAAGATTTAAATGATACAAGAAAGTTCGTCATAATAAAATGAGTAAACTCATTATAATTTAATTAATATTATGATAAACCCATTAAAATAAATTAAATTATACGAAGTCAAGTTTCATTAAGATCATAATTAAAAGGTTTATTTATTAGAAAAAGTTCCGAGTCCTTTTAAAGATAAAATTTATGAAAAAAAAAAAAACAAAAAAAACTTGCGAGATAAATGGCGACCTCTAATGAGTCTCGTATTAAGGTGGAGTAAAACTAATCCTTTTTTCTAACTCGGAAAATATTTTGAGTCAAAAATACTCGGATGTATAAAAATGTAGCAAAGTAGGACCTAACTTAAGAGATGAAAACTCATTTTTATATAGCATTTAGATCAGTGGTGCCCAACCTTTTTATTTGGTATGGTTACCCAAAACCCAATTCTAATCCAGCTCCTTTACCCCAATCATTAGATATTTTCTGTAACTTCTGGATCGCAGGTCATTACCCCACAAAATAGTTGTCATTACCCATGCGGGGTAATTTACCCCTAGGTTGGGAACCACTGGCTTAGAGGGTTAACCATTTTGAGTTTTAGGTAATGAGAGGTGAGAATGTAGTTCATATTTTAACAAAATGAATCCTAAATACATTTCAGACGTATTTTGTAATCTTATGTAGGCAAGAAAAACTTGTTTTTTACGCGAGAAGGTGGGGCCAAGGGTGATATACAAGTAGCCAGCAAGCACTTTATACGATATCCTTATAATTTAAATAAAAAATATTCCGTCATTTAATTACATCAAAATATTAATAATAACAACACATACTACCAAACTAATTAATCGGCAGTAATATCAAATAACAGTAATATCAGTAATAATAATGATTATAACACTAATAATAATATCTAATAATTTCAGTGATATCAAAATAGGTAATTACATCATCAACAACAACAATGATCAACAATAGTAGTAATCTTAATTATACCATAACCCTTTCAAGCCTACTTTTGCAAAATGCACATACATTAATTTTTCTTATTGCTTTAGCTTGATCCCAACAGTCTTAATCATATAAATAGAGTAACTTAAATGATAATCAGCCAAAAGCCTACTAAAACAAAAGCAATAGATAACTAACCATAGTCTTGATGTTGCAAATATTACATCAGTCTTAAAAATCAGATCCACCAAGAAACGAAGTCTCTACAATTCGTCCTTGATTCCTTAAAAAATAAAAACATAATAGCCTCTTGTAATTATATACAGCTACGCAATATACAGGGTGTACATAAAGTCAGAATCTATTTTTGTGAAGCACTTGGAAATTATATGGAATTCAATCATAAAATGATAAAGTGGTAACATTTATTAAATAATTAAGAGTAGGATTCAACGTGACGCCCATCAGTATCCCTGCACAGCTCAAATCGTTCCGCAGCATTTCTAAACACATTCTGGAGCATTTGCGGAGTTATGTTATCTGCAGCAGTTCGTATACGTGTACGTAAGTTTTCAAGACTCGTAATCTTCGTCTGATAGACGTGCGATTCGATAAAGGCCCATGCAAAGAAATCTAAAGGGGTTAAATCTGGTGATCTCGCTGGCCAAGGTCTGTTGCTTCCGCGTCCGATCCAGCGATTTGGAAAACGTCCATTTAGATAATCCTGAACAATTTTGGCATAGTGACAAGAAGCACCATCATGTTGATAGACGACGGGGATAGGATTGTTAGTACCGTCGTCTATCAACATGATGGTGCTCCTTGTCACTATGCCAAAATTGTTCAGGATTATCTAAATGGACGTTTTCCAAATCGCTGGATCGGACGCGGAAGCAACAGACCTTGTGTCGCGAGATGACCAGATTTAACCCCTTTAGATTTCTTTGCATGGGGCTTTATCGAGTCGCACGTCTATCAGACGAAGATTACGAGTCTTGAAAACTTACGTACACGTATACGAACTGCTGCAGATAACATAACTCCGCAAATGCTCCAGAATGTGTTTAGAAATGCTGCGGAACGATTTGAGCTGTGCAGGGATACTGATGGGCGTCACGTTGAATCCTACTCTTAATTATTTAATAAATGTTACCACTTTATCATTTTATGATAAAATTCCATATAATTTCCAAGTGCTTCACAAAAATAGATCCTGACTTTATGTACACCCTGTACAAATGTTTATTCAGTAAGTAAATCCTTACCCTACAATAAATTTAGTATTATCTTATAATTAAAGTTTAAAGCGTAAACACTGTTTAGTGTCCGTTTTGAGGCTGAATAAAAAATATTTATGCGCAATGCAATGGAAAAAAAATTGAAGCTATTGAAGAATAGGGACCCCAACCTTCTTTAGTTAGGCTTATAAGGCTAACTAATGAAAATATCACGACCTAACCTAACCAATCGTTAGGTTAACTGTACGCCCTTGACGATTGGTTAGGTTAGGTCATGATATTTTCGTTAGTTAGCCTTATAAAGCTAACTAAAGAAGGCTGGGGTCCCTATTTTTCAATAGCTCCAAAAAATTGGATCACCTGAAGAGCAGGGACCCCTTATAAGGCTAACTAACAAAAATATCACGACTTAACCTAACCACTCGTCAAGGGCGTACAGTTGACCTAACGACTGGTTAGGTTAAGTCGTGATATTTTCGTTAGTTAGCCTTATAAGGCTAACTAACGAAGGCTGGGGGCCCTGATCTTCAGGTGATCCAAAAAAATTCTAATTTAAAGATCAAAATTGAGTACAAGTTAATTAATAGTAAATAAAATACATTAATGCTTTAATATTATTGAACTACTTTTTCGTCAGTTACTGTCACTGAACGCGAACATTATCTAAAGTTAACAATAATTTCGCCAATTAAGGTGAGAAATTAAAAATAGACTGTTTTAAACTTACGTTAATGACTCCAAACATTAACTTAAACTATAAACAAATCACGGCACTTCTGAGCACTTAACATAAAATTCACCGGTAGCTTACAGATAATTTGTCAATAACAAACACAGGATTAACTTATTAACTTAAAAATCATATTGTAAGCAACACTTTGAAAAATTCAGCCAATTGTTGCCACATCTCGAGATTTTTTTTCTACTCTTACAATATCTCCAAAATAAACAGAATATTCTAGCAATTATTATTTTTTTATGTTTTTTAGAAATTTTGGATCACCTGAAGATCAGGGCCCCAAGCCTTCTTTAGTTAGCTTTATAAGGCTAACTAACGAAAATATCATGACCTAACCTAACCACTCGTCAAGGGCGTACAGTTGACCTAACGGTTGGTTAGGTTAGGTCGTGATATTTTCTTTAGTTATCTTATAAGGCTAACTAAAGAAGGCTGGGGGCCCTGAACTTCAGGTGATCCGAAATTTTATATTTGGAGGTGAACTTTTTTCGGTACTTTAATGTTATTCTGGACCCCAGACTTTTTGCCAGTTGCCAGACTTCAATTTTGACAGAATATTTTCGTTAAAACTAACTAAAATGTCACGACTTAACCAGAACCTTACCAACTAATTAGGTTAATTGAATGCCCGGTTAGGTAAACTGTACGCCCTTGATAATTGGTTAGGTTAAGTCATGATATTTTCGTTAGCTTTAACGAAAATATTTTGTGTCAAAATTGAAATCTGGCAAATGGAAAAAAGTCTGGGGTCCGGGATAACAGGAAAGTACCTTTTTTTCTGTAACCGTACAGTTATAAATGAAGAAAAGTGAATACTAACTTTACGTAGAAAATCCATAAAATAAACTCTTATGCATTTCGAAAATTTTCTCTACCAATAAGTAATTTTTTTTCTACTTTTTAAAAAATTACCATTTATATAGTGAAAATTTTTTTATAGAAAAAATACATTTGTATAATTTGATACGATAACTCACGTAGCTACCGTATCTATCCGAAAATAGGTATTTTTGAAGCTAATTTTTATTCTATGAGAATTCTCCTTTCAAATGTAATTTGAATGCAAAATAATTGGTTTTGAAATTTTCCTTCTTTTAGGGGCGAAATTTACTATTTTTTGTTATTCAGAATGGCCCTAAACGACAAATAAAGTTTTATACGACCTTACCTCTCCGCAATATGGCGGGCCCCGTCATCAAACCTAATAGCCTCCATATGTTAAAACTTACCCTCATTTCGAGTTTTCCACGAAAAATGGGGGGAAAAAAACGGAGTTATAAATAAATAGATTACAAATTGAAACGTTTTATATACACATACTGTTTTTTTATACATATATATATATATACGTATGTATGGAGGAAAATGTAAATTCATCTGAGAAACATTTATACATTTTTATATTTTTGCCAAAATATAGTATGTAGTTTGAGTTACTGTATGTTAGAAGCTATTTGATACACACACACACACACACACACACACACACACACAGAGTGGCGCTCATAAGTATTTGTACAGATAAATATTTCAATTATATTCGTCCTTATCTTTTGTATCATGCAGAGGATAGTTATGAAAAGTTTACCTGTTCATTTTGAAAAATTTAACAAGAAAGAAAATTTGTTTAAATTCAACATATTGTGAAAAAACACGAAAGAATTTGAGGAAACTAAAAAAAAACTAAAGTGCAAAAGTTTTCGTACATTTACTTGCAAAATTATTTAATACTTTGTGTGTCTACCTTTTGCTTGAACGACTTCAATGATTCATTTTGGATATTTTTCTACGAGGTTTCATATCTCTCACTAGAAATTTTAGCTCATTCTCTAAAGAAATTTGTTGCGATTCATTCAGATTCGAAGGGTTTCTCTTGCAGACACCTTTTTTCAAATCAAACCATAAATTCTCGATTAAATTGAGATCTGGACTTTGACTGGCCATTCGAGAAGCTTGAAACTCTTTTGTTGAAGCCATTTTATGGTGCTCTTACTTTTATGTTTTGGATCGTTATCTTGTTGTAGTACCGAGTTGTGAGCCATTCACAAATCCCGAACTGAAGGCAAAACATTTTCTTCTAAAATTTCCTGATATTTCTTCGAATTCAAGATTCCTTTGATGACGACAATCTTTCCTGGACCAGAAACACTAAAGCATCGCCGAAGAAGCAAACTATCATGTTGAATCTTAGGAAGGATGGTTTTGTTTTTTTCTTCGAATGCAGTATTTGGTTGTCGCCAAACATACCGGTGCTCGTTGTTCACGAATAATTCAAATTTGGTCTCGTCTGTGCAGAGAACTTTCTTCCAGAATGTAAATCCATCATTTTGATGATCCTTGGCGTACTTTAAACGAGAATATTTCTGCGCTTTTCGTAGCAGAGAGGTTTTCTTCGTGCAACTCTTCCATGCAGTTCCGTTCTTTCTCACTGTATAACGTATAGTATAGTGATGGACATCGATATTAGACAGTTTTAACGTTTGGCAGATATCACACGCAGTCACTCGTGGATACTCAGGAGCCATTCTTTAAATCCATCAGCTGTACGTTCTGAAATCTTGTAAGGTCGTCGACACCTTGGTAGAGTTTTGATTGTTGCAAAGCATTTCCATTTCTTTATACCTGCAGCAACCGTCGTAAATGGAATTTGAAGTTCTCCTCCTCTCTTCCTATAACTCTTCCCAGACTCGCGTGCACCAATAACATCTCTTAAGATCCGTTGACAGCTCTTTACCACGACGACCCATTGCTTACTAATGGCTCGTACAGTCATCCGTCTTCCATGAAGATTCACAGAGAAAATTCTAGAGTTCAGAATTACCAACAGTCTCCAATCAATAAACAGCCAACTACTGATAAAAGTTTTAAATTCTTCAAACCTAAAATGGACACACAAAGTATTAAATAATTTTGTAAATATATGTACAAAAGTTTTTGCATTTTAATTTTTTTATTTTCTTCAAATTCTTTGCTGTTTTACGAAATACGTTGGAATTAAACTAATTTTTTTAGTTGTTAAATTTTTCCAAATAAACGATAAACTTTCCATAACTATCCTATTTCTCTGTACGAATAGTTATGAGCGCCACTGTATGACGTGTGTGTGTGTGTGTGTGGTGTGTGTGTTTTGGGGGTTGTTTAACCTCCTTCGATGCAGCAGAGGTCATGTGACGGAGGGGACTTACAGCTTTACATGGAATCCAAACTACGGATCACTACAATATCTGGACGCAGTGGAAGGTCCCCAACACAATTATAACCTATTTAACTCTTATTTAACTAAATTTAACAATAGCACGCCACAAACTATGTTGCAGCCATTGTCAGACCGACTTCAGCTATACTAATCAGTTTATTTCTATAAGAAAAAATTGAAATATTCAATACTTTTCACTCTTTTTAATAAAAATGAAAAAAAAAACATTATTTAGATCCGATTATACGCTCCATATTAGTGTGTTGCTCGACTGGTGTGCCGTGAAATGAATACAAGTGTGTTTCGAGATTTATAACAGTGCTCAGGCTGTCCTTATGAAAATCTTAGAATATGTTTCTTAAATTTAATTTCATACGGTCTAAGTGCAAGCTTGGTATGAGACTCTCTCTCTCTCTCTCTCTCTCTCTCTCTCTCTCTCTCTCTCTCTCTCACACACACACACACACACTTGCCTGCCTTATGTCTAAGAACATAGAAACATATTTTGTAGAAACAGTTTGATAATGAACGAAAAAAAATATATATAAAAAATACATGGCATGGATTAGGTGAAGGAGAGTTGCATTTCTGCCGAAACGATATCTTTTCTTTTCTTTCTCTTGGGTGGCTGGATGCACGTGACGGGTGAGGGCATGGTGTGGAAAATCTGATTTCTGTTCTTAATTCTTGTTTCCATCCATTTCCTGTAGAAACATTTCATCACTTTATCAGCGTGATGGCTTTTCGCGTACATGGGTGTAGCCATAGAGAGTTTAACCTTTACCTGTCTCTCTTAATCCTTTTGGGGCTAGCCTGAAGTGGGTCATGGGGTCTCTGTTGGACCGATACCGCGGTAAATAGATCTGTAAATATTTTGTATAAAATCAAAACCATGTGTTCGAGGTTTTTATGACGTTACCAAGTGGTTGATGTGCGATCGGCACAAGTATATTATTGATTTCTTTATACAGCAGTGCTAACTAGTGTACGATATCCGTGTGTGCATAGCGTAATTGTAGAGTTAGCTTATATATTTTCCTCTTTCCTGTAGAAATTCCTTGGTTGCTTTTCCAGGGTCAAGGTATTTTTTTTCAACCTTTTTCCGTACCCGCCTCTGGCGGAGAGAGAGAGAAAGCCTTATGCTTTTCTATTCAATTTTCTACTACTGCTCGAATAGCAAATTTCTCGGTACAATGGCTTCGGCTCTCAACGGAGAAGTGAGGTGACGATGAAATAATGACTTCTCTTGTATAATAATAAAAAAAAATCCTTAAAAATAATGCATGGTGTAGATTAGATTAAGTAGTTTAGTGTTCATGCTAGCCTTTATTTTCCAGTGTCCTCTGATGCGTAATTAAGCACACGAGATAAGTGTACGCGTGGTGTGAATGAACTCTGAAGCTATTCTTTTCATTATACTTTTTCCTACTTTCCTATAAAGTTTCTTTCATAACTTTTTCTGTCATCAATGGCTGGCGGAGGAGGGAGAGCCTTGCCTGTCCTATACTTTACTATTATTACTATTTCCGTGTGAAAGTTTTACACGTCTATAAGTGTCCGTTTTCTCATTGTCCGTTTTCTGTGTCCGTTTTCTCAGTGTCCGTTTTCTCAGTGTATCAGTTGCTCGAAGGCACCAGCACCGGACCTCCAGAAGTGTAAGACTGATATAAGTTTTCAGTATTTTTATTTTCATTTGCTTTTCCTATTATTTCTTTATTTTCTCTACTTCTTTTTTGGGCTAACCAGAGTGGATCTTAGGGTCTTTGTTAGCCTCTCTCTCTCTCTCTCTCTCTCTCTCTCTCCACCAAAGCCGCTTCCTTTTTGGGTTATACTTATAGAGTGAGTCCTGAGGTATTTGTTAGCTTGTAAGTTTGTAACTTCTAACTGAGGGGGGCGGATGAGTAGGGTCCTTTAGTTACCAGGATTTACTTGCACGGGAATCTGGGCAGATAAATAGACCCCACGTTTTGGGGTTGAAAGGAAGATGTTATAAATAGACATCGCTTAAAAGGGAGCTTCCAAAGACCATAAATTGACTACTGAATTTTAAGACAAACAAGTCTTTCCATTATTATATACAGTGTGTCCGTAAAGTCATGGTGGGATTTTAAATAGCTATATTATTGCAACGAAACATGATAATGAGATGAAAAAAAGGCAAATTGAAGAACAACTCTAAAAGAATAACTTTATTTAACGTAGTTCGATATGGGCTCCTCTGGTAGCCCTGCAGACATCTAGGCGGTGATTCAATTTCCAGCCACACGCCCAAGAACATCAGGAGTGACGGATGCGATAGCTTCAGTGATTCGCTCGTGCGAGTGATGAATATCCCTAATGGGTACACTGTACACGCTTTGCTTGACGTAACCCCACAAATAAAATTCCAAAGGTGTCAGGTCCGGAGAGCGTGGAGCCATGGCTTCCATCCTCCTCTTCCTATCCATCTCTGTGGAAATTTTTCATTAAGGAATTCTCGAACAACGTTGGCATAGTGCGGAGGAGCACCATCTTGCTGAAAGATGACATTATTATTGTCAATAAATTGGGGTACTGCAAAATGTTCCAACATAGCGAGGTAGTTGTGTGACGTCACAGTGGGTTCCACGAAGAAAAATGGGCCAATCACGTGCTAGAGCACACCACACATTAACTTTCGGGCTATTACGCTCATGTTCAACATAGGCATGTGGACAGCCTAGACTAACTACGAGATAAAGGTTAAGCTTAGCCTAGACTAACTACAAAATACAACTTTGAGAGTTGTTCTTAAATTTGGCATTGTTTCATCTCATTATCATGTTTCGTTGCAATAATATAGCTATTTAAAATCCCACCATGACTTTACGGACACACTGTATATATACACCTTTAGTATAACCTTTAACCTTTGGTTAGCTTCCGTCCGAATTGTTCATTCTGACGAAGGTCAAGCTTTTCACTCCACCTTAGACCTACAGTTTAACGTGGAATCCGAACCACGCCCCATCAGCAGCCCAGCGTCGTAACCACTAGGCCCCCTAGGGTACCCATTTATCTACCAACCATTCTTTATTGTGTGGAAGGATGAACAGCAGGGTTTTGCTGCGCGCCGGCTGCCGTCTGGTCTCGAACCCGGGGCCGATGGATTCGTAGTCAGCGACGCTAACCACTACACCACCGAGGCGCATATATATATATATATATATATATATATATATATATATATTATATATGATCACCCAAACCCGCAGGGAAAAAATTATAACTTCCACTCCGCGGAAGAGCTGAAGTTAAAATGACTGTGTTAAGGTATTATCACGGACAGAGGTATGGTGGCTCTCGTACGTTTGGCAATTGGCAAAGGCAAAATATTGCCCAGATTTCAAGCATTCGAGATGAGAAATCTTTAACTAAAAATCAATCCGCTACATCTGGCAGCCGGTCACGACCCAAAATTGCCCTAAAATATTTTAAAATGTTAAAAATAAAGCTATCCATACTGTAGGACAGCTTAATATTTGAAATGGTGTTTTCTCCTAAAATATAAAATGCCTAGTATATTTGTCTCTGTTCCTGGTCCCTGACCTTCATGATAGGTTTAGAATCCTGGAAGTTAAAAATATGATTATGATGTTCCCTATACTGAACCAAGCTACTATAAGTATTACCCGATCTCAGGTCACGTTTGTGGAAATTAATCCTTCTCTGAAAATCAATTGTCTCTCCAGAATTGTTGGAAGCTTTTGTAATAGGATGATGGATGAACGAAGACAATTTATTTCCGTGTGTGATATATATATATATATATATATATATATATATATATATATACAGGGTGATTCAAAAGTCAGGTTACATAGGGAAATACTGTATTATGTAATGATACAGGGTAATAGTCACATCACATGTTCGATATGGCCACCGTTAACGGCAATGCACCTGTGCAGCCAGCTAGGAATATCACATCAATGCGCTCCTCCTTCGATAACATCTCATAACTCATTTACCTGCAAAGAAACAGAAAAGCCCTATGTAACCTGACTTTTGAATCATCCTGTATATATATGATACAAACCCACAAGGAAAAAGAAAACGATTCCAAGGCCTTTCGTGTATTCAGAGCTACACCTCATCAGGGAATTCCCTGACGAGGTGTAGCTCTGAATACACGAAAGCCCTTGGAATCGTTTTTCTTTTTTCTTGTGGGTTTGTATCACTCATTCATTTCACGTGTTTAATTGTGAAATTCATCCCATATATCAGTGGCGTACTAACGGGGGTGCGAGGGGGGGCGGTCCGCCCCGGGTGACAGCCAGGAGGGGGGTGCCATCGGGAGAGTTGAAATACCAGTACAAGTTTTCAAACCAAATGAAAAATTCGCCAAAGTAAGAAAAAAAATTAAAAATGTTCAAACTATTACAACAGCTTAATGTTAATTTCCACGATAAAATAAATTTTTATTTTTATTGGCAATACAAAATTTACAAACAAAAAATTAAATTAATCCCAAGGCTTTGTTTGTGCCTTGTGCAAATCATTCTCTGAACCTTTGCGGAGTGCACTCATTTGGAAGCGTTTCTTCATGTGTGACTTTTTTTGGAACCTTGGAGAGAGTCTATTCCTTCTTTTCAGTCTCAACTCATCGATGGGAAGTGCTGATGGAGAATGTAGGCATGACAGTCAAAAGACTTTCCCAGACAAGATGGAGTGCTCATTATGACGCTGTGAAACCAGTGAAGGCAAATTTTGAAAAGTTGACCTCAACCCTTGAAGTACTGTGCGATCCCAAAGAAAATGTGGACACAAGAGGATCAGCTCAGATTTTGCTGTCTGCTGTATGTGATTTCTCTTTTTTGAGTTACCTTTCTTTCTGGTGTGAAGTCCTAGAAGAAATTAATCTCACACAAAAGTATTTGCAAACAGTTGGAATCAGCCTTGAAAAGTGCATTGTGAAGCTCCAAGCTCTAAAACTGTTTCTTGAAGATCAGCGCAATGAAACTGTGGAGAGGGCCATTCATTATGCAACTACAAAATGTGAGGAAATGGACATTTCTATGGAGAGAAGAGGGAGAGTAAAGCTCCGAAAAAGGATGTCGGGAGAGATGGCAAAGGATGCTGGTCTCACATTGCCAGAGGAAGTAAAAAGGGCTATGTTTGAATGTCTTGATCGCTTTCATCAAGAATTGGAGATTCGTTCTAAGGCAATGGATCAAATTCTGTCAATCTTCGCTGTTATTCAGCCAAACACTTTGGTTGTTGCAACAGAAGAAGAACTTCGGAAGGATATTCCAAATTTGACTCAGATTTTCGATGAATTCTCTGATGAAGATATCAGTGTGGAAATTGGACGACTTCGGAGGCATTTGGAAGCTGCCAAAATCAGCGTTGAAGAGGCAAAGAAATGGACAGCATTGCAGTTTCTGGAGTTTATTGTGAAATGGGATTTTTGTGAATCTTTGCCAAGCTTGTCACTGTGTTTGAGATTCTTTTTGACTGACTGTGTGTCTATTGCTTCATGTGAAAGAAGTTTTTTCAAATTGAAATTGATAAAAAATTTCTTTCGCTCGACCATGAGTCAGACAAGATTGACAAATCTGGCTTTACTTTCAAATGAACATGAATATGCAAAGAAGGTGAATTTTGATGAGGTCATTGATCAATTTGCAGAAATTAAGGCTCGAAAGCAGAGACTGTGAATCCTCTCTATTTACCTTTGAAGAATAGGCTGAGCGTTGAGACTGGATTTCCTGTGTTTTTTGTATAAAATATAATGCAGTATTACCTGGAAAACTGAATTTTTAATGTCCTGTAGTTTTCTTATTTCCAATTTGCTTATGACAGTACTGTACTGTTTAAAAATCTACTTGCAAACATAATATATTTTTCTGTGTGTTTAAATTTTAAAATTATTTATGGGGGGTGCCAAAGGGAGGATCCGCCCCGGGTGCCAAATACTTTAGGTACGCCCCTGCCATATATATGCAACCACAGTGAAAAGGAAATACGAAATCCGAGCGCTTTTGTGATATATTCACATCTTTAAGGACAAGATGTGAATATATCACGAAAGCGCTCGGATTTCGTGTTTCCTTTTCCTTTTCCCTGTGATTGTTTGCTTGTTAAAAAGATCACCTGTTGTTCTGTGATTTTATTGCATATATATAAAATTTTCGATGAAAACTGGACATCAAAATGAATAGACATGAGTTTGAATTTATTTATATACCTTTGCTACCAAGTTACAGTAATACTGTGAAACTAGTGATTTCATGAGATCCCTAGTAACATTGCGAAAAGAGTGATTTCGCGTAATTACCGTTTCACTCAGGGACTTCAGGAAGTTAGGTGTAATCCTTAAGTATTTCAGTAACTTCCTGAAATCCCTGAGTGAAACAGTAATTACGCTAAATTACTGAAAATTTCAGGGATTTCATGAATTATTAATTTCACAATTTTACTGTAACGTATATGAATCACATTTCTGAATTGGTGTTTCATATTGGAAGGTTATAAACATGTTTTTACATAATTCAAGCATTTCCACAACCTCCAGGAAGGTTGTTGCTTTTGTGTGTGTGTCTCTGGATATAATATGCAGAGAAAATTGCTTTGAGCTTTTTTATATCCTTATAAAATAAATTGGGTTTTGTTTACTTAATAAATCTGATATATATAGTATAATATATATATATAATATATATATATATATATATATATATATATATATATATATATATATATATATATATTAGTGATGGATCGAATAACCGCAACCGCAACCGCAACCGCACTACAACTGCACAAAAATTCACAACCGCAACCGTAACCGCAACCGTAACCGCAACCGCCGTTCCATAAGTGCGGTTGCGGTTGTAAGGTGAAAATGCAGCAAAAATATTATTCTTGAAATTCACACTGCCTGTCATTAAGTTTGACATCAGTTTTTCAAATGAATAATAATCCATAACTTTCCAATGGGTGGAGGCTGGGGAAAGTGGTAGGTGGGATGAACAGTGCGATGGGTCCTCGTCCCTCATCCTGGTAACACACTTAGTGCAAAATATGGTTTTAATTAATTTGACCTATTCTTTCATAATAGCTATATAAGTTTAGAATATACTTCATTTAAATAGTATTTATTTAGTAAATACCTTATGTTGAGCACAAGTTTTGCAACACACAAATAGCGGTAGCGGTGTATTGCAAAACTTGTGTTCAACATAAGGTATTTACTAAATAAATACTATTTAGTATATATTATGTACCAAGTGTGGCTAAATCGCACTATAGTGGCTAAATCCAGTTAATAATTACGCATTTTTCCTAGTATATGATAACCGCAACCGCAACCGCGGCGCGGTTGGAAAAAATTCGACAACCGCAAACACAACCGCAACCGCGGTTGTGAAAAACCGACCACTCGATCCATCACTAATATATATATATATATATATATATATATACAGGGTGAGTCAAAAGTAGCGCCCGATTTCTGTTTTTTCGGCTGTCAGATTGTGCATCGATCACGAGGGAGGGCACTTTGAAAATTGCAAGTAAAACAGCTTGGTACAGTTCCGTAATAATTTTCCCCCGAATAAATGGTTAGATAAACATGTCATTCATTTATTTCTACCTTCTTGTACACTGTAATACAAATGGCAAACAAACAATCAACTGACAGAAATCGGGCGCTACTTCTGACTCACCCTGTATATATATATGGGAAAATATCGTAGACATGTAAATGCACTTCACATATTCAAAATAAGAACTATATCGAAAAGACATCAATGACTCCCGCTTATATATATGTATATGCGCAACGCAGTATGGCCCTTCCATATTTATTTGGCAGGGTCATAACTTTTAAATATAAAAGTGCATGAAGTATTTCCAAAGTAATGAGCCCTCAACATAGTGTATATGTTGATTTAAAATCTGAGTATAACTTTTGAACCCATTAACGTATGAACACTTCGTCGTGTTCTGCATACATCCGGGAAAGGGTTCTGTAACCAGGATATTATGTTGGTTGTAAGAATGCGAGCTTATCAGCATAAATGTTTAATGAATACTTTATACATAATGTATAAATGTGTTTAATATACAAAATACAACAGCTGTACAGAAGATTGACAAAAGTAAATAAACGCCACGATGGCACAAGTGGCACAAGTGGCAAACCTCATCAATGGAATACAGATCGTGTGTCAACTTTACAAAATGAAAACGAGAAAGCAACGCACGAATCTAAATATTTTGAATTAATAAATCTATTATTATTTATTAACTTTTATTATCAAATAAAAAAATATGGGAAAATATAAGACCGAAGGTGTCTATTTACTTTTGCCACTTCTGTACAATATGGACAACAAACAACTCTTTTGGAAGAATATAAATATGTATACAGTTAATGGACAAAAATGTAAATTGAGAAGAAAGATATTCCACCAAATAAAATACTCCTTACAACAACCAAAAAAAATATAATTAACTAACTGGCAATCAACCAGGCACAAATTCCACTAAACACTATTTTTCTGGTAATGGAAAAAAAATAGTACGTATCGATCAACCAATGCCATCGATTGGTAAACAATTTGGTTGCCCGCAACCAATATTTTTTCTCTCCCCTGTTAAAAAAAAACCCGTAATAATTTACAATAAAATTAATAATTTAAAATATTTTACAGAAGAAAATGGACGTATTCCGAACTTCAAAATGTCCGATCCATCTTCCTAAAAATCATTTACAATCGAGCAAATTGGATTTAACAAACAAACAAATAATAAATCTTTGCCAACAAATTAAAACAAAAAGGTTTTCGGAGCTAGTTGGTTGGTTGGTTCGTTGGTTGGGTGGGTCAATCCCGTTAGGAATCCGCAAGACAAACTACCTGTCTAACTCGAATCAGAAGGAAATTAATGACCTTTGACCCCCATTCATTGTTTTTCAATCTTTTTGTTCACGGATAGGAAATCTTTGGGTATAAATAAATGACATTAAAGGAACTTATTAAGGCTAAAACGAGGTTCACAATGGATTTTAATGGTTTATATATATATATATATATATATATTATATATAGTAAACCCTCGTCCAACGCGTTTGTCCAGCACGAATTTGCTTATACACGAAAAAATAAATGCGAACAATTATTTGCCGAAAGCGGAAAATTTGATTATACACGGTCTGCCAAACACGCTCTAATACAGTAGTACTGTACGCGTGCCAATGCGCGCTCTAGTGATTTCTCCTACACTCTCCAACACTCCCGCCTCTCGCATCACCCTTTGTCTCAGTCCCGCTACAGCGTTAAGTTCAGTGAAGTTGTGTTGGATCGTTTTTGTCGTATTTTGCCGTTGTTTTGCTATTACCCATAGACAGCAGTATGGCACCAAAACGTAAAGCATCCGCGAGTGATAGTGAAGAGAAGAAAAGTCGTAAGGTTATGACATTAGCCGAAAAAAATAAAGATTCTAGATAAGTTGCGTGGTGGTATGAGATAACATCACTTGGCCGCGAGTATCACGTGAATGAGTCTACCATACGTACCATCCGAAAGAGTGAAGAAAACATACGTGCTATTTTCATTTAATATATTTTTATTTATCATAATAAAATCATAAACATAATGATATTTACATATGTTCTTATTTTATATACAATATAGGTAGGGAAATTCATTTATGTATGAATAAAAAATTTACGTATCTAAGTATTAATGGGAGACTTCACGCGGCCGCGTTCACGTATCACCATTTACCCCACATAGGTATCAAGTTTGTCCAACGCGGATTTACCTAACGCGCCGTTCTCAAGGAACCTAACCTCCGCGTTGGACGAGGGTTTACTATATGTATATATGTTACAGTTAATATGTAAAATTAGGCAATTCATAAACTGACTGAAATTCAGGTAGTGTCAAATTGGTGATATCACAAAACCTAACGTAAAGTAACCTTTCTGGTAATGCTGCATATGCACGTCCACTGGTATTTCCCAAAATGTTGCCTAAATATTCATAGCTAGGTTCGGTTTAATTAGGCATTAAGTAAATCGAGCATTTAACAAATTGCCTAAAATTTCAGTAATTTTATAAATTGCTGATTTTAGACATTGATTGTAACATTATATATATATATATATATATATAATATATATAATATTATATATATATATGTGTGTGTGTGTGGAAAAGTGTTTCCACGAGAAAATAAATTTATGTTAAAATTTAAAGCCATTCTGTTTGTATAAATTAAAATATTAATCCTTTAAAAGATATTATTCTGCTCGTATAAATTAAAACATGACTCCGTTAAATTCTTAATATTTGTATAAATTGCCTCCATGCCCTGTAGATTCTCTGGCATCCTTTCGATAAGCCTAACGATGCTCTCCACAGTTGCCACATCTAGAATCTTAACAGAGATTCCTAAATTCTAAAATGTTCTTTTCGATTATTATAAATCACATAAAAGAGTTAAGTGTAAAAACTGCAATTATATAAATTCTTTTGGTAATACCATTATTAGAGTAGGAATTTACAAGTAAATAATCTTTAGTAAACGTGGCACCACGGAAAACTCCTCGAGGGAGAATACCTCGACTCCTCGAGGGAGGCAGTGAGGTTTTCGTCTTTGGGTCGGCCTGTTGGGCTGGGCCCGTTAGCTTTCGATGTAAGCTTTTGTTCGTTAATAACTCTCTAAACAAGTGTTGTGTTAAGGTTCTTGATTCTTTAATTACTCTGTAGTGTAAAAGAAAATCTAGTATTTTTTAAAGTGCTTTCAAACTTGTGGAAATAAAAGCTAACAGAGGAAACTTGTAATTTATATCCTTCCAAGAAGAAGCATTCCCGTCTCTCAACGGGCCGAGAGAGAGAGGGTACGCCATTGAGCGAGGGTATAAATCGTTTCATCGTAACTCGCAGTCAGATAAAGTAAATACACGAAAAGAAGAACCGTGGACGTCAGTCAGATTAATTAAACGGTATAAACTTCCTTGTTAGTGCGAGGAAGCGACATACTGAGAATACCTTAAAGGATAACACCATATCCTAGATTGGCGACCGATGCCAGGATCTCAGATAAATTAAACGGGTTAAACTCCGTTTGTCGACATACTGAGAACACCTGTGAAACGTCGGAGATGGTGTAACGAAGCATAATTTCATCACGCCGACATTGGCTACCCATACCAGGATCAGAAGAAATCATTCACCAGCCATTTATGCGACATTGTCGACCGATGCCAGGATTTGAAAAAACCTTTGTTCAGTCAGAACCCCGCTACAAGGACGTCAACGCACCCGAAACGAAGGTCGCATTTCAGCGGGAATCACGCACTTGTTTAGAGAGAGGATCGTAACGGAAATTATTACTTGGGCACGCAGAGAGGAATTTTACGAATTTAATTTCTCTTGGAACGTCTATGCGACGCATAACATTGACATAAATTCCCACAACGAAGAGTGGAGGAATCATCAAAATTGGAGAAGATTTTCAAAGACTTTGATCATCAACGAAAACCGGACGAACCACATTGGAATTGATTACGAAAATTGGACGTCATATGCGACGCATAGCACTGACGTAAATTCCCACAACGAAGAGTGGAGGAATCGTCGAAATTGGAGAAGATTTTAAAAGCCGTTAATCGTCAACGAGCAACGTTCTTCAAGGGAGGAATGAGAGACTGCGAGGGTCAGGCGTGTTCGATTCTGTGAGAGCACCTCATGTGGAAACGGTTTCGCCTTCGTGGATAAGCGCGGAGAGTCGAACGTATTCGACACTGCCCAACGAAATCATCGGAATCTGAGGACTCAGAAACGAAAACAAACGTTCTTCAAAACTCTGCCCAACGGAATAGTCGGCATTGAAGAGGAAAGAAAAACGAAAACAAAAGCGCTTACAAGACGGAATAAAAAGAAAACTGGGTAAAAGTGTTTTGGCGGGTAAGGTTAACACTTGTATCAAGAAATAAATTAAGTACGTAATAAAAAAAAAGTGTATCCCAGTTAACGCATTGGTTTGAAAAGAATTTTTTTTTTTTTTTACTTTTTTCATTCTCTCTTGTGTTTGAAAAGGGATATTAAGTACGAAAAAAAAGTGTACCCCAGTAATAACGTGTAGGGTTGGAAATTTGTTTTTATAATTATTCTTTTTTTGTTTTAAGAAGATTTGTTTTTTGCATGCAGCAGTATTTTGCATATATCTATAAATATATAGGCAAATTGCAGTATATATATATATATATATATATATATATATATATATATATATTAGTGATGTAGGTCACATCCGCATCCGCATAACATCCGCACATTTTCTCGCATCCGCATCCGCACTTTGGACTGCGGATGTCGTGCGGATGTGGACCGTTGAGATAAAACGTCATTAATAAGCGGAAATTATCAAATTCTACTATAATAATAGAACTAGTTCATTGTGCGCAAAAGTGATGCAAGCGACAAGACGAGAGGCTGTTCTTGTATGAAGTTACTCTCTTGCAACCTACTTAGATCCACGTTACAAAGCTAAGTTATTTTCACCTAGTACATTAGAACGAGTTAAATCATCACTTGGCAAAGCAGTTGAAGAGCTTCAATCTCTTGAATCTGTCGCTTCGCCACCCACCAAAAGAATAAAAGTTTCAGTGACAGAACCAACACCTTCAACAAGCAAATCTATCACAGAATCTCTCTCTCAGTTTCTTGAGTCAAGCAGCGATGACGAGACCTACGCGATGTCAAAAGATGTAGTAAAAATGATCGAGAGCTATCACCAAGAAAAACGCCTGGCTGCATGTGACAATCCTATTAGTTGGTGGAAAAATACGCAGAATATCTATCCATACTTGAGTAAACTTGCAAGGAAACATTTAGCACGTCCTCCAACAAGCGTACCAAGCGAGAGATTATTTAGCAGTGCTGGATTAATATATGATGAAAAGAGAAACAGACTGGCAGCAGAAAAGGCAGAAAAATTAATGTTCCTTAAGCATAACCTTCCTATAATTAAGTTTGAACATTAAACGATGAACATCTTAGTTTACTTTATTTTAATTACTCATTATAAATATGCCTAATAAAACTTTAAACTTAATATAAATAGTTATCAAGCTAATTAAAGATCTCTTTCTATAAGGGTGGAGGTTGGGGAAAGAGGTCGGGTAACACAATTATGGTTTCTAATTGTGGCTGAAACTCAACAAAATATGACGAATTTATTTGCAGACGAATTCACTAATTGATTTCTATATTAGTTAGATGCTTGCTATTATTTTATATGTTCAGGGAAAAGTACAGCAATTATTGTACAATTAATCAATTATACTACATTATAGCTACAGCTCTCTCTATATAATAACTTATTATATACGTTAAACACAACAAATCTCGAATATATCCTAAAAATAACGAAAATGTAGACATCCGCATCCGCGGATGTTGAAATCAAACATCCTCATCCGCATCCGCGGATGTGAAAAAAATGACATCCGCTACATCACTATATATATATATATATATATATATCTATTGTTCGTAAACAATTTAATTTTCATTGGTGAGTTAAAAACGATTTTTTGTTTGTCGGTGTTTACAATCAATTGAATTAAATTTTTTTTCTTTTTTGGGTTTGGTAAGAGGGAAAAATTAACAGGTTTGTTTTTTTCCAGGCAGAAATTGGGTATTTAAATATATAACGATTTATATATTTTATTGTTTGTAACGAAACGATTTCTGCAAAGTATCCGGTAAATTTATGGAATTTGAGAAAAAAAAAATTTAAAGTGAATATTTAATTTTTTTTTAATTGGAATTGTCCCACATTGGGTTAACAAAAAACGGAATTTTGGATCTGAGTTCATTTTATTGACTCTTGGAAATTTTTTTTTTTACCTAATTTGTGTATATATACTGCGTACGTTTGTTTGTTGTTTGGCTCGTTTCACGCGCACGCGGATTTGGCGTTTCGGCTCATTTAGATTTGGTAAAAAGGATTTTTTTTTTTCCTTTTTCCCACGCTTTTTCGCGTTTCCGTGCGCGAACTTTTCATTCTTATTTTTAAGTGGATATTGCGTTGGAGCGCAAATAGTTTTGTGTTGTTTTTTTGTGCTTTTTTGGTTTAAATTAAAATGAATTCATACATTTCGAGTAATGTGTCGAAATCGACAAGCAAGTTTTGCATCTTCGTTTGGGATGATTTTGTTGTTTATTTAAACCAGGGATCACCAACCTGGGCGGTAGCGCCCACTAGTGGCTCACAATGAAGGTAATTAAACATTTATTTCATTATTTATTTTATCGATTATGTTGATTTATTCTTTTTGATCTAAGGTGGGCGATAAGCTTTTTTAATTTTAAAAAAATCGTAAAAGTGGGGGGTGAACAAAAAAATGTTGGTGACCCCTGATTTAAACCAAAAATAGCTAATCTCAAGCTTATGTTTTTTCCGCTTAAATTCTGTTGTATTTACGATATTAGGGATAAGTTTTCTCTTTCTTTTTGGGTTTTTGTGGTAAGAACAATGTAGGATATGGTGTTATTCTTTAAGGTATTCACAGTATGTCGCTTCCTCGCACCAACGAGGAAGTTCATACCGTTTAATTAATCTGACTGACGTCCACGGTTCTTCTTTTCGTGTATTTACTTTATCTGACTGCGAGTTACGATGAAACGATTTATACCCTCGCTCAATGGCGTACCCTCTCTCTCTCTCTCGGCCCGTTGAGAGAGACGGGAATGCTTCTTCTTGGAAGGATATAAATTACAAGTTTTCCGCTGTTAGCTTTTATTTCCACAAGTTTGAAAGCACTTTAAAAAATACTAGATTTTCTTTTACACTACAGAGTAATTAAAGAATCAAGAACCTTAACACAACACTGGTTTAGAGAGTTATTAACGAACAAAAGTTTACATCGAAAGCTAACGGGCCCAGCCCAACAGGCCGGCCCAAAGACGAAAACCTCACTGCCTCCCTCGAGGAGTTTTCAATACCTCGAGGGAGTTTTCCGTGGTGCCACGTTTACTAAAGATTATTTACTCGTAAATTCCTACTCTAATAACGGTATTACCAAAAGAATTTATATAATCGGATATTAGCACAAGAATTTATATAATTGTAGTTTTTACACTTAACTCTTTTATGTGATTTATAATAATCGCAAAGAACATTTTAGAATTTAGGAATCTCTCTTAAGATTCTAGATGTGGCAACTGTGGAGAGCATCGTTAGGCTTATCGAAAGGATGCCAGAGAATCTACTGGGCATGAAGGCAATTTATACAAATATTAAGAATTTAACGGAGTCATGTTTTAATTTATACGAGCAGAATAATATCTTTTAAAGGATTAATATTTCAATTTATACAAACAGAATGTCTTTAAATTTTAACATAAATTTATTTATCGTGGAAACACTTTTCCATATATATATATATATATAATATATATAATATATATATATATATATATATATATATATATATATATATATATATATACAAAACTCAGAATGGTCCCCTGAGAAACTTATATGTCAAACACAGACCGTGCATGGAAACAAAGATGTGCATGGAACAAGGATGTAATTTCCCAGAAGAGTTCCTTGTTCCATGTACAGGTCTGTGTTTAACATATATATATATATAAACCAATTACATTAAATCAATGAAATTATTCATAAATCTGTATTTTTGTTTGTTTAAATTTTACTTTTACGTAACCAGTTTATTTGTGGTTATTTCTTTATATATAATTTTTTTCTACAAAGTTTATTGTCATTATTACTCTCAATATTATCATATTATCATTATTATTATCATTCTCATTAGCTCCTGTTTTTGGCATCTAATTTCCTGAAAGTGCCTTTTCCTTTGATGTTTCAGGAAATTACAAAAGCAAAAAGTATACAAAGGAACAGAAACTAATGTACAATTAAATATTATTGAAATTATATATTATTATTATTATTATTAAGGCCAAATTCTAAGATTATAATAATATCCGCTCGTATTTTAATAAATTTTCTAGATGACTTTCCGAAAAAAAAAAAAAAAAAAAAAAAAAAAAAAATCTCCAAAAATTTGACTTCGAATTAATTTTTGATTAAAAGAGAAAAATAGTTTTGTTTATTAATACGAAATAATAATAAAATTCAACAAAGTCCCGAACAAAATTAAAATTTGAGTTTATAATTAAAAGCAACACGATAAGATATAAAATGAGGCATAAAAGTTCACATTTTTGAACACTTTTTCTTACACTCTTTAAGAATATTGGAACAGTTCCATCGTGTCATTAAATTTTGTCAATTTCTGTGTTGTATTTTCTCATAATAATTCTTTAATTAATGGTCGTTATTTTATGTCATTGGAATTTACAAGTCCCAAAATGCCTGTTTTGTTCACATATTTTGACACTTTGCAAGAGGATTTGACAATACAGGGTGTTTATAAAGTAACGCGAGTGGAGAGAGAAATCCAATTTGAATTATATTAACGGAAGTGAACATGGACGAGTAATATTTATTACATGGACTTTATAACAACTGTTTATTCAATAGTAAGGTTTATAAGAGGCGTTAAAAAAACAAGTTGGAACTAGTTTAAACCAGTTTAATTCAGATTTGTCTCTTCACTCGCGTTAATTTATATACACCCTGTATAATAAAATAAAACTCTACCCAAATTCGTGTGAAAAATAGTTTCAAATGAATGATTCAGTTCGTCGTACACATTAAATTTGGCCCTTTATAGCTCAGTGGTCCACAACCTTTTTGAGGGAGGGAACTCCCAGAATCTAGCTTGGTAACACTGTTTCCCCCAACCCCCACCTAGACACATTTGTTTAAGTGAATAATAAAAGACTATAAATGTAATATCTATTCCTGTTTAATACCAGACTACACAGTTACACGTAGGAACACTACTTTATGGGGCTACTTAATTAATACAGGTAGTATTTTTGCCTATAACTGTACTCTTGGCATCTCTTATACGTAGCCATTATTTTATGTATATACATATACTAATAATAATTAGTAACAGGGGTGTGGCCGAGGGTATACGTGGGTATACCGATTACTTAATATAAGATGCTAGCGTATAGCTACTGTTCTTTTTGTAATAAAGACTTATACGAGTGTTAAAACTACAGGGTGATTCACTCGCTGGTTGCCCCAGAGTATCGCTAATATATCCACTGGGGCAACCAGAGAGTGAATCACCCTGTACAACATCGCATTTTCAGCACTGGTGATAGGCAATACCGCTAATCACCTTCAAAAGCGTGTATTGCTAATTGCTTCAGTTTCTCTAATTCTTTTGTTTACGTGACACGTGCTTTGTCACAGATGGGTTACGTCGTGACCAGTGTCGTAACACTGCTTCCCGTCGATCAGTGAAGTTAAATAACTGGGTCAAGGTGGAAGTTGAATGGGAGACCATCCTCCGCGTCTAGATTATGTAACGACCCGTGGTTCCGATCTCACGTAAAACTTTAGTAGGTCCCCTCCGCCATATGACCTTAGATATCGCGAAGGAGGTGAAACAACCCCATCATCACATTACATTGTGACAGGTAACCTTCTACAATTGATAATCAAAACAAAAAAAAAGAATTTTATATGTAAGGTGATTATAAAATTTATAAACAAAAAATTTGTAGCGACTCGTTGAAACGTCCCTTTTTGAGGAGTTAGGTAAAAGACTTCAACTCCAGTTGTTTTTTTTTTTTTTCTTCTTCTGAATTTCATGACGTTTAGAGATTTTGGTCAGGACAACGTGGAGGTCGCGTTGACATTGAGTAGTACTGTAAGCGAAGCTTGTTAGGTTTCATATGAAAAATATTGTTTTAAAAAGTAATAAGAATTCTAAGAATTCCAAGAATTTATTCTTTTACTATTTTTTTAAATAATTTTAAGCAAATTAATATTTGGCCTTTATGACAAATACTTTTGTCAATTTAATTACTAAATATGAAATACTTTTAAAATATAAAAGTACCTAAACCGGTCAACTGTGGAACAACGTTCCTCAATCCATCTTTCCCCCTGTCTATAACCTCTAATATTTCAAATTTCAATAGGCATCTTGAAAACTTTGGACCTTGATTTCCGCTCTTTTCTTCTTTTATAGGGGTGGAGGCGTTCTCCCTTGGCCCCTCCTTCATGCATAAAAAAATGGAATAGATTACAAAACGAACACCTTATGTACCGAGTACTTTTATGACGTAGAAATACTAAGTACTAAGGCAGAGATTTAGTAATAATAATGCTATGAGACGCATACTTCAAAGAATATAATAATATTAAAAATACAGGGTGAGCCACAAGTCGCTTTGCCGAAGCGAGTTTCGTTAAACTTGTGGTCTACCCTGGATTATAGGAAAAGTTGATGGGAATCATATGGAGGAATTTTTAAAGTAGAGAAGCACATATCATGCTCAAATTAGAGAAGAGTTTGGTTCTACCCAGTAAGCTTTTTTATGCAGGGAGGAGGGGTCAAGGGTGAATGCCCGCAAAAACGCCCCCCCCCCCTCCCACTCTATAGAAGAAGAAGAGAGCCAAAATCAAGGTCCAGAGTTTTCGAGATGCCTGGACGACTCTGCGTGAATATTACTCCCTTCTCACAACTCCTCATAGGATATTGAAGGCCTATATACAAGATATTCAAGGCCTATATACAAGATATTCAAGGCCTATATAAAAAGAACTTTTACGTCTAAAATAATAGAAAAGGATAAACATTACTGGTCACATCTAACATCTCTGAAGTTGTTTTTATTGGAGATGCCATGAACGGTACATAATAAATATACCCAGACAACAAACATCCATTGGTCTGACGCTGGTATTTGGGATGAATCAAATACCAATCAATATTAGTGAAACGAATGCCCGCTGTCTGGGAAGGTACAGAAAATACTTCAAAGAGCCGTACCAAACTGTATACAGAAGAGGAAATAAAACACATTGGAATGACCGTAAAATTAAGAAGTTTCTGAATCATCCTTTCAAAGGCAGCAGGATAATAAGGAGACTCAAGAGCGAAGCTGGAAAAGAAGACTCAAGAGCGAAGCTGGAAAATACATTTAACTCTTTACGCCGAACATTTTTGTAGAGTTAAGTTTAAATGCGTGTATTTGAAACGGTACGTATTCGACCCAGTTGGCATTAGAGGGTTAGCTTACGAGGACGAAAACTGGTTAATGTACTACAGAAAGAACTGTTTAATCTACAAAATATTACATTAATGAGATTTAAAAAAAGCGAACTTCACTTGACTGGAGAGTAGAAAGCAACACACTCCTTCATCAAATTCTACAATGAAGAGGGACACTACATTTGAGACATTTGTTGTTAACAACAACAACAACAACAACAGCTACAGTAACTACTTGTCTCGTTCTCTCTCTACTGCACGATCTTACTTAGGTTAACTGTAAAAAGACCACTCGTTCAACATTTTCTCATCTTCTCCACACTGACTGTTATTAATTTCATAAAATTATGACCAATTATACGTAACTCTACGTAACATTGTATACAATTTGGCAAGTTTTTATACCCAAAATAGTATTAAAAATAAATTCGTTCTATGCGGAAGTCAATCATAACTAACTTTTTTATAAGAATGTTCAAAAGTACGTTCCACAGCGTCATTAATTCCATAGTCTCCATCTTCAATATAGTTTCTAAAATTTTACCTTATAAATCTGTTCTTTTTACATTTTGAGAGCGACCTCCACTGTTTCGTTTTAACGACGAATCATTTTTCTTTCTTGCGAAAACGTGCTCCGCAAAAAAAACAAAAAAAAAAAAAAACAGGAGTGTTCTTTTTTATATTGGAAGTTCTTAAAACTTAAATCCTCAATAGAATTTTCATCGCTGCTCTTTGGGGATTAATTTTAATTCCTTTTATTTACAGCCTCTTCTTAATATATATATATATATATATATATTATATATATATATATATATAATATATATATATATATATATATATATATAGATATGGAATAATGTCTGTCTCTGTCTGTTCAATGTTCGTTTATATATGCTTAAACGACGTATAATATTTAGTATATACATTAAAATTGCCACGGGAAATACCTTGCACCCCATGCCGGTGTATGCCCGGATAAAAGAGGAGGGTATAGTTATGACAGGCCAACTAGCCGATGGCTGAAGAAATCAGATCGTGAAACTCGAGGATCAGCCTCGAAACCTGGACAATTAAATCCAAAACATCAATGATAAATAAAATAGAAAAATCACAACCAAGAAAGTCAAGACATCTAGAACGTATGCCTGAAGGGAGAATAGCTAAAAAGAGGTGGCTGTGGAGGCCTTAGGGGAGAAGATCACGCGGAGGACCTCGGAAGAGGTGGAATAGAAGAACTATTAATGAAACGCAACATCCCAATATATCAATGAAGTCTCGCAAGGGGCAATGGTTGCATGCGTGTGTAATTTTATTTTATGCAGAAAGGATGGGGGCCAAGGGCGGATGCCCCCCAAAATGCCCCCCTTTATAAGAAAGAGAGAGCCAAAATCAAGGTCTACGATGTTCAAAATGCTATTTATTTATTTATTTTTTAAATTTAATTTTGGAAAGATCGTGTAATGCGTAAAATGTATGTATGTGTAGTAAAGAATGGAGGGAGAAGTGTGTGTTTGAGAGCATGCTGGACTGCTCAGCTAGTGCTTGCATAATATCGAAAATTTTCAATACCGGTATTTGGAGGCAATTATGCTAATCCCGGTATTGATACCGGTATTATGAAAAAAATAATTTATTTTGATTTATTATGGTGCCACCCTACCAACCCTCCCACAAGTCTGAGGGACTTGCAGTACTCACCATATTTACTATAAATTAATGACCCAACTCCAAATAGATGGCATTCTATTCGAAAAAGTTTATACAGTAAATTACTAAATTGTAATAAAAATATTATTTGAATTTTTTTTTAGCATATTATTATTATACAACTACTGGGGAGATAGAAATTATTAGTAATCTAAATATTTATTTCTTAGTTGATTTTGAAAGTATGCTTTGAGGAAAACAGAGCATCTAGGGATTGTTCAGATAGACTCGTCTCAGTTTCGTCAGAAATAGGCCTGCAGCAGAAAAGGCTCTTTCTGATTCTGCACTTGTAGGTTTTAATTGAAAGCAGTGACTTGTACAGCTTCTCTAAATTCTCACTTCTCTGTAAAGTAACTTCCAAGCTTTTAAATTCATTAGTAACATCAAATCAATGGAATTTTTTTAGATGCACTTTTCCTAGTTTGTCCATTTCTTGCATGTATTCACTCAGGTAATGAATCTGCTTCCACTTCAGTCTTATCGGAGGACTAAATTGCCTAAATTTTACAATAGCAATTTTTGTCGATACCGAAAACCTATAATATCGGTATCGGTATTATTTGTACTTCTTCAATACCGGTATTAATACGGTATTTCAATACCGGTTTTAACCCTACTGCTCACAGGGTAGATGAGACAGAAAAAGATCAGCTAAGGAGGACAGTGACAGGAGAAACGGGAGTTCCAGCGCTCCCTGTCTCCTATGATATATGTATATATATATTATATATATATATATATATATATAATATATATATAAAAATGAATAAAACCACGAAGGAAAGGAAACACAGAGTGGTGCTCAAGCGCTTTCGTCTAATGACATCCTCAGGAACACAAGTAAATAAGAGAGTACAAGACTATATATAGGTTACAATATATATATATATATATATATATATATATATATATATAATATATATATATATATACATAATAGTAAATAAAGAAATAAAAATTGTGGGAGGAGCATACACATTTGTAAAGAAAACTACCAATTTAGCACTTTGCCCGAATTCAACACAAGCTCAAATGGATTATTTACAACCAATTTTACAGATAATGCCTAAATGATATATAGGTCGCAAAAAAAATAAAAATAAAGAAATAAAAATAAAAAATAAATTGAAAAATAAAAATTGTAAGAAGAGCATACAAATTTATAAGGGAGCATTACCAAAGGTTTAGCACTCTGCCCTTCTTGTTTAAATCCGTTCTGAACGAATTCAAAACAACAGGATCGAGTTGAAAAAGACCTTTGCTCATGTTAAAGTTATTTGTAAGTTGATAATAGCAGACTCAAGAATATTTCTATTAACGATGTTGCTAGAGTGAAACAAAACTGAAGCATTATTCCAATCACTACAATGAGATAACTCTGACAAATGGACAAAAAGGACACTGGACGACTGTCCCGTTCTAACGGAATATTGATGCTGTTTTACACGCGTCTGCAAATCCTTTCCTGTCTGACCAATGTAAAAGGAATCACATTGTTTACACCCAACTTTATAGATAATGCCTGAATTATTGGTAGGACTATTTTTTACTATGATATTTTTCACAATATTGTTATATGAAAATACTACATTAATATCCAAAAGTTTAAGTACATTAGCAATGCCTAACAAGCCCGGGAAAAATGGAAGTACTAAAATATTCTTTGATAAAGTGAGTGTGTTATTATTCACACGATAGAAGGTTCGGTTTGCTTTGTTAAGACAAGATTCCATAAACGCAGGTGGGTAGCACAGATCACTTCCAATACCGTTGATTTTTTCCAGTTCGGCATCGATGTATTCCGGACTGGCGATCCTAAGAGCACGGAGAAACATTGAAGAAAATATGGCCTTCTTAATGGAGGTGTCATGTCCCGAGTAAAAGTGTACGTAGGACAAATTTTTTTTTTTCCGATAGATACTAAACTTAAAACCTGGGCTTTCCCTATGTACACGCACATCCAAAACGGAATTGAGTTGTCTTGTTCACTTCTAAAGTAAGCTTAATGGAGGGGACTTGATCATTTAACTGAAGGAGGAAGTCATCCAGGTCACGATTCATGGCCAGATACAAAAATATCGTCAAACGTACCGCAAACATGGGATGCCAACCCCCAGGATTCTCGGAATGTAAGTAATTTTGAAAAACTCCATATAAATATTGGAGAGGAGGGGCGACAAGGGTTGCCCATGGCCATCCCAAAACCTGTTGATAATACTCGCTATTGAAAGTGAATTACAGTCTTTGATGCAAAGCTTAATAAGTTCCAAAAACGTGTGTGCAGGAATGGCGGTCGTACTTATGTAATTCTCGGGAGAGAAAGTGAAGATATCGTCATCGGCACTTTTATAAACAATGAACAAACGTCAAAACTGATCAATCTATCATTGGTTTGAGTGGTACATTATTCAATTTTTCAGTAAGATCCATGGAATTTTTTACATGTGAATCAGAGATAGTTTCGAAATGGGGGACAAGACTTTGACAAGTCATCGGAAGTTTATTCGCTCAGTGGGCTCTATTACCTATAAACTCTCCAAATAATAGGCTTTTACTGGAAGCAAGTTCCTTACTAGATCAAAAGCCTTGTTAGAATTCGTCAAACTAACTTTCATCACTCTGTTCTTGACAATTAACTTTGTATAGCAAGACAATTATATCTTTTATCAATAAGAATGTACAGTTTAAAAAAAAAACACCTCGATACATGTCTAAAAAACATTTAAAAACTTGTAATTAGAAGTGTCACCTCTTTCTTCGTATATTTCATTCATTTTTGGTGACACTCAAAAAAATCCAGAAATAAAACCGAGTCATTATTGATTAGTAAATCCACAATGAAAAATGGATTTATTGAAGCACAAGCTTTCGGCCTGTATTAAAATCTTCATTAACCTTCCAACCTTTCATCAGTTGTTTCGCGCGATGATCCCTCATTTCACGGAGGTCAGGCTTTAATGTAAGCCGAAACCTTGGGCTCCAATAAATCTACTTTTCATCGTGGATTTACTCCCTTATTACAGAATCCGTAGCTTAGTGGGTAGCATCGTTTCCCTATAAGCGAAGTGAAGACATCGGGGGTTCGAACCCTGATGATGTTGATAATAATAATAATATTTCATTCCCTTATTTGATATTTCAACTTCTCGTAACTGAGAATATTCATTTAACATTACCAATTAGTAATTTTTGTATGCATTTTAGAAATTTTACGTTTTTAGGGGAAACTTCCGAAACTACAGTAAATGTTCATTACTTTTAAAGATATGAAAGAAGGTAGCGGGTTTTGATGAAGGTATTTGAGTTAATTTAGATAGCGTTTATATTTTGGATACTGAAACTGGCTTGTAATTACTCATTTTGTAACGGGTTTTAATCCAGAATTTAAGAATGTTTCTTACTAAATCCACAGAAAACAAGACTGGGGAAATATAGCCTTGTCATAGCTTGGACCAACAATACCTATTTGGCCGACAAGACGTAACATCGACACTCGAAAAATATTAACCTAACTTAATTTAACCCACAATAACTTGTCGATTTTATGTCAGCTGTATCAGATGTCGTTAGCCCGCATAGCTGCAGTAATACAGGAACAAAACACTGATATACATAGGATATGTAAACAACATAGGATCAACATAGGATATGTATATCATATATATGTATAGGATAATGATAAGTTTTATTGGAAGGATACAAATCCTATAACATACCTCATCAACAGAAATGAGTGGCGAAGGCGGATTAGGAACAGCGACCCCACTTAGGCGTGGGAAAATGCTGCCGACAAAGAAGAAGAATTTTTGCTTTAGAAGCAATTAGTGCCAGCGCCGAATTAATAAGATATGATGGAGCCCTGGGCACAAAAAAGTGAGGGCCCCCATGAACGTTGGTCTTGCTCTTTTTAGTGAAATACTGATACATGATAATGATTAATAAAAATAAATACAGCATAAAAAATAGCTTTATAAAAATAGCTTTGTACACTAAGATGAGTAAAGTGAGGACCCTGGTCCCCGGGGCTATACAAGAGTACTTGGCAACTCAAACATGCGATTGATACTGTGGTTTGATTGCATAGAAGTATCAGATTGATTAACAAGGAAACTGAAGATATTCACAGTATATGAAGAAACTCTGAAGAGAGTTCGCATAAGGAAAGTACCTGATTATGTTGTTGAATCTTTACATTTTGTGCTTCACAGTTATTAACTTTGTGGTGCTAAATTCTTCCCAAGAAGATTTCTGTATTGGATTTTAGACATGTTTCTATCGAAAATTAAAAGAAGAAAAAAGAGAAGAAACAAAGTCCATATTAGAGCAATTTAGCAGACAGGCGGGCAATACATTTTCAGAACTCCAACAAAGAGAGCAACACAAAATTGCAGACGAAGGATAAGCACAAAATAACAGAGAATGTTCTTTTAATAGACTCGCAGTAATAACTGAATCTACACAGTATTAAAACCAAAAGTTAGCAGCTGACGAAGAAGCTTCTAGCAGTGGCTGTATCCTCCAGCGCGGGACACGTCAGCGCGTCAACGAAAAAACGTGGAACGTCAACGCGCTGGTGGCCAAACTTCCTCAAGTCTCCGTGCAGCGGGCTGTCTACGGTTGGCCAGACTGGCAGTCGACGGCCTGTTGCGTGGCACGGTCAGAGTGCCGATCGGCTCCCGGGGCCGGACCCTATACCAGCGTGCTATTTTTTCATTTACCGGGAGCAGTTGCGTGCCGGACATGCTCCCCGAACTACTCTTACTCTCCGGCGACATTAAGACTAATCCAGGCCCCAGTACAACTTACACATGTCACCATACACAAAGACAGACACAATAGGACCATGAGACACATACAGAAGCATAATATTAACATATTACAGTGCAACGTAGATGGCCTCACAAACAAAATCATCCAGCTTAGGGAAATCGTACACAAACAAAACATTCACATAGCACTTATAAAAGAAACAAAACTAAAACGCACACACAAAACACCCACCATCCCTGACTTCACGGCGATCCGTCAAGATCGTACTGGGGGTCACGGGGTGGACTCATCACTTACATACGTAAAAGCATTAGCTACACTGATGCCACCCAAAACATTACAAACACAATCCAAGCAGATAACACGATAGAAATACAGGCAATTAACATTAAAACACGTGCAAAACACACCACCACACTCATCAACATTTACATCCCACCAGATAGTTCACCTCAGGTGCCAGCCAATTACAATCCACAGTTACACAGTCTGGCTTCTCTCACTAATATCGTCTTAGGAGGAGACTTCAACGCTAAAGACACTAGTTGGTACCTGCACAACCAAAGCAACACCAGAGGCGCCAACATAGCCGCACAACTAAACAGCTTCTTCATTATTAACAATACAGAAGAACATACACACATACCACATCAAGCGGGATACTCAAACTCCTCCCCAGACATAACGTTTTGTTCCCCCTCACTAGCAACACACAC
>JAJOZX010004175.1:297500-385000 GCA_023014485.1 Bathynomus jamesi
ACGTGCGTTTGGTACATTGAGTGGAAAACATGACACTAATTAAGTAGGCTAGACGATTGAATGGGCCTAGTAATGATATAAAGAATGACACTGATTAAGTAGGCTAAATGATTGCATGGATGCACATAGAATAATTGATGCGGCCTAATAATAATGGATTGAAATGCTTGGCAATGATTACACAAATATCATTTATATATAAGACCATTATGTGATGTTAAGTGATTACGCCAAGAGAATATTTAGTTATCACATAAATATATGAATTGAACATAATAACGGATGATACGCGGAATTACGGTATTGAAATTACACTTGAATTGGATAATAGGCCTACTGCGTTCTTTCACGAGAGTCAGTTGGAACGTTTAATTACTCACTTTCGGAGTATAGCCTATCGTTCGGCGGTAGGCTGGTGTAGGCTTTTCGAGGGTTACTTAGAGAAGATGTACTTATCTTAACCGGGACGATGAAACCGCTGTTGAAGGAGTGTTGAAGAGGAACCTATTACCGTAGGCTCGAAGTGTCGTTGATCGTCCTCTGGAAGCTGGTCGCTCACGCGTTGGTCGTGTCGTGGATTAGGCCTCTTGCGAAGGAGATGATGCTTGCTGTAGGCTTGTAGAACGTAGGCCAGAAGTGATGTTACTTCTCGAGGTGCAGGATGGCCTATTAAATGATCTTGCAGGCGTAGGCCTGAGGTGCTGAATATATCTCGAGGAACGGTAGAGAAAACTTGAAGGCTGACCTTGTAAACCGTAGGCCCGAAGTGATTCTGGTTGGGCTTCGAAGGATTGCTTCTGCAGGCGGTCTGTAGAAGGTCTTACTTGATGATAAATCGTAGGCCTTGAAGAAAGTAGCAGGCCGCTCCTCCGGCGGGGAGCCGGAGGGCGGTTGACGATGATGAGATCTGCTCGACGAGGTAGAAAGCGAGTGTCTGTGTGAGTGAGAATGAGTGTGGGTGGAAGCTCGCTTTTATACGTAGTTCCTGTGACGTAGGACTTCGCGCCAAATCTTAAGACGCCTTGTCCGCGCGTTCTTTTGTTGAAGAGCTTGGGTTCGAGCCTTTTGGGAAGAAACAGACGTTTCCATTGTTTGATTCTTTGCCCACGTGTGTTTTCCAAGACTGTTTGAGGATAGCGTGGAAGGAAAGGATTTGTCTGTCTATTTGTTGGTCTATTTCTTGTCGATCCACTACATATATATATATATATATATATATATATATATATATAGGGTGAACCAAAAGTAGGTGGACAGTAAATGATAACGTTTATTTTGAGAATACATATTTAATTTTTTTGTATACTATAATACAAAATAAAATTTAAATAAATTTAGTTATAATATTTAATATAATATAACACAAACACCATAGTTATAATGAACACCATAGTTATAATATAATATAACAAACCGTATTCAACCTACTGTCCACCTACTTTTGGTTCACCGTGTATATATATATAAGGTTAAAAAGTCTGATAAAGGTTTAATATATTGGCAGTACTCAATAAACTATGAATTTATTCTATTTTGGGGGGGGGGGGAACCTGACAAGATATTCTAATATTTTGGTTATGTCGCTATGCATTAACTTTCCACTATTTAATAAGGTTTTTTGGTATATTTTAATTTTTTTTTTCAAAACTGACACACAAAAGTGTCTTTTTATCATAATGACGTCACATATACTCGATATTCCTTATAACGGTGTATAACTTAAAGGTATTATCAAGTTCATGAGCGCATTTGAGACAGTACTCTATTTTTTTTTTTGGTCCGGAGTTGTAGATTTTTTACTCTTCAATAGTATATATATATATATATATATATATATATATGCATTTAACTGCAATGACCACGCAGTATATAAATGAATAGAAACGACGTAAATAAGGAGCGTCTCTGCACACGGTTCGCCTCATTTTTCATTTATTCGTTATTTCTCTTCCCCGTGTGCAGAGACGCTCCTTATTTACGTCGTTTCTATTCATATATATATATATATATATATGATGAAAATAACCACGAAGGAAAAAGGAAACAGAATGGTGCTCAAGCGCTTTCGTCTAATGACATCCTCAGGAACATTCATTAAACCTCATTAGACGAAAGCGCTTGAGCACCATTCTGCGTTTCCTTTTTCCTTCGTAGTTATTTTCATCATAAATATTATTCACGTTTTTGTGGCTTAATTTCCACTTCAAAATTTGCAGATTTAATTAATAAATTTAAAAATCAATAAAATTAGTTTCAACGGGAAGATGTTTTCAAGTGTCTGGGAAACATGTATATACAGGGTGTCCCATAAGTCCGGGCTCATAGGAAGATTTATTTTAAATTAAACTTACAAGAGTAATACATTGAAATTAAAACGAATATTAAAATTGATGTCTTGTTTTTGAACCTTTTTTTTTTGTTGCAGGTAGAATAACACGCAATAGTTAATATGGAAGTTAGTTACACTCATGAGGAAAAGGCGGAGTGTATTACTTTTGTAAATATAATCTAAAATTAATTTTCCGATGAGACCGGACTTATGGGACACCCTGTATATAAAACCTTGGTTAATCTTGGTTTTGCTTCCGCCCGAATTGTTCATTCTAACAGTTTAACGTGGAATCCGAATCACGCCTCACCAGCAGCCCAGCGTCATAACCATTAGGCCACCCAGGGTACCCATTTATCTACCAACCAATTTTTCTTTTTATTATGTGGAAGGATAAACAGCTGGGTTTTGGTGCGCGCCGCCTGCCGTCACCGGGTCTCGATCCCGGGCCGATGGATTCGTAGTCAGCGACGCTAACCACTGCACCACCGAGACGCATATATATATATATATATATATATATATATATTATATAGATAATATTCGTAAGGGATAATGTTAAATGTATTCTGACAAACAATATGAAATACAACCTGAAGGACTCATAAGTAGAATACCAAATGACTAGTAATGAAAATAAGACAAAGAGTCGGATGTGTAATAAGATAAGACACTCCCCTTTATAAGTTAGGGGGAAAGAGCGATGGGGGGTAGATTGGGGGCTTCTCCCCATACATTTAACGCGAAATGGTCATTGTGAGCTTTTAGGAAATTGCACTTTGATTTTTTACAACGATTCGAACAGGAGAGGTTGTACTTTATTCTTGTAAATAAATAACAGCTTAACAACAGAACAATTCTTTGATTTATTTAAAGGGTTTTTTTTTTTTTACTCGTGTTATTAATTGGGGTTTTTGTTTTTATTTATTAATTTGTAAGTTTGAGATTTATGGAAAAGTGGCGATTTTCTTTTTTTCATCTCGTGTTTATGCTTGTAGCGTCCTCTATTGCTACATTTAGGGAGCTATATAAGATGCCAGGCTGTTTATTTATATATATATATATATATATATATATATATATATATATATATATATGGAAGTATACAACAACAGGCGAGCTTTTCGTGGTGACCATTTAAGCTGTCTGTGCGAGTGTGAAGGAGCTTGACACGAAATCTGGGAAAGATATTTTGAATTCAAAGCGATCGAGATTAAAGAGTTTGTTTGACCATTCCCGATATGGGGAATGGTTCAGTCATTGATGTTAAATGGTGAATGTTATAAATTTACGTTTCAAGAATTCGATGCGGAATAATATTGTATTGTTAATAATAAGAAATGGCTATAAGATTTGAGCTTAGATTAATAACGTTAATACCCAGCACACATTTGGGTATTTGGCGTATTTTTCAGTATGGATGAATTTAGAAACAAAGAGACAATGTACATTAACAGGAATATCTAAACGCCTAGAGACAAAATTTCTTAAAAACACAAGAAATTACTAATTAGTAATAATTTCGTTTTTTTTTTTTAATATTCATAGTCACAAAAAATAAATCAAAGAAAACCAGAATATTACCAGTTAGTAATTTCTTATGAATAAAAAAGAAACTATCGAAATTATCACAAACCGGTTACAAAAGTCGAGATATACTGTGTCACACCTTACCATACAGTGTATCCCAACTTTTGAAATGAACTGTATACATTTGGGAAAAGAAACTTTCCGAGGAGTTAAAGCTCATGGGAAAAAATACTGAAAATTCATAAAAATTCATGGACCTTTTCCAGTTTGTGTACCGTTCTTCAGTTAGCTTTATAAGGCTAACTAACGAAAATATCATGACCTAACCTAACCAATCGTCAAGAGCGTACAGTTAACCTAACGATTGGTTAGGTTAGGTCGTGATATTTTCGTTAGTTAGCCTTATAAAGCTAACTGAAGAACGGTACACAAACTGGAAAAGGTCCAAATTCATAATTGGTTAGAATAAATCTGATCAATAGGAAAAAAAAAAAAAAAAAAACCCGACAAGTTTGAATGACATTGTATTCGGCACTCAATTGTATAATAAAGCAAATGCCTCTCTGACCATAAAGGGTACTCAAAAAAACTATATTTAACTTAACCCTTTACTGCATAAACCGACAAATTTGTAACATTTCAAATACACGCATTCATAACTTGATCCTACGTAAAATTCATGCAATTAAAGAATTTGTTTTGATTTTAGACTAACGAAGTACAGTTCATACCGTTTAAGTGTTCACCTGGTTAAGTGAACACCCCGCGTATGTGTACACTTTTCCGATGTAACAGATTTTTCCTATTAAAATTTGGTCGGCTATGCGTACACAGTGGCCAGAAAAACTGGTAAATGTACTCTTTGAACGTGTGTACAAAAAATTTTGAACTTAAAATAGCAATTTCTCGTCATTTTTTAGCAATTCTACACACAATCTTAGAGAATTTTCGACCTGAAATCGCGTGTAATAACTAATTTCTGTCGCATTTACAGTAATTGGTTTTGAACATTCCTTCTTGGAAATTTGTCATAATGGTTCGCAAATCATGCAAAGAGTCGCCCCTTAAAAAGACGTTGAATGTTAATGATCAATCTCAAAGAAAACATCTTTTATTGCTTTTTACTCTGCCTCCTGTCGTATTCTTCACATACAGCCCTTAGGCAACCCACATAGACAGAAAGTAGGTGACCCCGTTATGCGTACAGCCCGAATAAGTTTACACTGTTTTCCCGTCACCAAAAGTGTTACACTTAAACGGTATTGATTGTATTGCGTTAAAACGTTCAAAATTGTGATGTCCAATTTTATTAAAACTAAATTTTCAATAAATAAGGTTACGTTAAAGTAAATTTTGTTTAGGTTAAACAAAATATAAGATTATAATTACTCGGAATTAAACATTTGCAAAACTTGCATATGGAAACCAAAAATGCAAACATAAACATTTGGTCTTTTTTTTTAAATTTAAACCAAATTTATTTTCAAGTATCATCTATTTAGTTCAATTTTAAACAAAACTGCGTCTTATAATTTTGAACAGAGTACTTTTGTTTGTTTACATTCAACGAAAAGGTTGAAGATGTATAACATTATTCTTCAAAGTACTGTAATTAACCAATGGCGAATTCTTGCTACTTATTTTTTAAATCTTTAGTAGTTTTTTCATGTTCGATTTTATTCCTGTCTGGCCAATTCCACTTTATTCCATTCGCGGTCTTATTCCAGCCAATTCTATACCACTCAAATTTACATACCATTCCACCTTATTCCACTCTACCTTAATTCACTCGACCTATTTCTCTGTCCCCTCAACGAAGCTACTTGGTTAAGACATTGCCTTTTATTAAATCTACAGTATTTCGCTTAATATCATTACAAAACTAAGGAAAAGTCTCTTCACAATCACCAAACAAATGTGTAAAGAACTTGTTTTATGCTGTATTTTGACCATTAAACTTTGGGCTTTTGTGGACGCATAAAATAGGTGAAAAGAGAAAGCATTTGGTGTTGATTTTCCAGAATACATTTTAAACTTTATACTGAGATGTCATTAGGTAGAAAAGTTTGGCTTTATGGCTTCGATAAATGTCGTTCCTAAGGATTATTATAAGTCATAATGCGAGATCGAATGTTGCGCGCGCACACGCGCACACACACAAACACACACATTCATTTGATATACAAATTGTTTGAAGAATTGTCTTATAGAAGTAAAGGTTCAGTAATATGATAATAAAAACCCACTCTAATAGACAGAGTTTATTTCTACAACAGTTTCGATGCCCACCCGAAGAGGATGCCAGTGGGCATCGAAACTGTTGTGGAAATAAACTCTGTCTATTAGAGTGGGTTTTTATTATCATATTTTGACCTTCACGTAGAAAAAAAGTGAAATTTTTTGCATAGGTTCAGTAATGTTACAAATTATTAAGGTACGAGCAGCTCCTAGCATCATTGTCACGTAGAAAGGCAACTTTCGTAATACTTAACTCGATAATTAGTGCTTTATCTATTCGTTGGAAGTCTTGTTTTAATTTATAATTATTTTTTTGAGTTTGTCGATAGTCTGCGTTATACATATTCTCACAAGATTCCGGTGCATGATTCATCAGGAGCAATATGCGCCACAAAGCTTTTCCAGACTGTATATATATATATATATATTTATTTTTATTTTTGTTTTGTTTCGACACTAATGCCGTTTTCTACGTCTTCATTTGGTCTTTGAACTGCTTTTCCTGTTCTTGGCAAGAGTTCAGAGAGTTCGCAAGCTCTTCCCTGATTTCTACAATTTCCAAAATCTTTCAACTTTGGAAGGAGTTTGTCCCATTATTCTGAAGCTTATTTCTCCTAATATTCTATAATATACTTTCAGTTTAAGTCTCGGTTGTTCCAGAGGAGTCTAAATGTCTCGGATTTGTATATATATATATATATATATATATATATATATATATATATATATATATATATATATATATATATACAGGGTGGGCCGTAAGTTTCCATACATAGGAAAAAAAACATTTTTTTATGGACAACCATTTTTATTTATATAATATGCTCTACATGGTTGCCATTGTTTTGAAAACACATTTCAATACGTGTTCCCCACTGTTGATGAACACGCATTAGCACAGTTGACGTTATGCTTGTAATGGCGTTGGTGATACGTTCCTTTAGATGATTTATGTCTCGTATCTTTTCCTGATACACCATGGCCTTCAAGTGCCCCCAAAGATAGAAATCAAGGGGGGTGAGATCTGGGGATCTGGGAGGCCACTCCACAGGACCACGCCGACCAATCCAAGCATCCGGAAACTGCTGCTGATCCAAATACCGACGCACGTGAAGACCATAATGAGGTGGAGCTCCATCTTGCTGGAAGTAAACTGGGAAGTTACCTTCCTCGTTTAGCAGGGATGGGAAAATCTCTTCTTGCAACATGTTAAGATACCTTTCGGCATTAAGATTTCCACTGACAAAAATTGGTCCAATAATTCTGTCACCCCATATCCCGGCCCACACCATCACTTTACCGGCACCTTGCATCTTCGTCGGACTCTGCCAGTTAGGGTTAGCATTACTCCAATAACGTATGTTTTGCCGATTAACCTCTCCATTGACGTAAAAATTTGCTTCATCAGTAAACAAGATCTTACAAACGCATATTCTTAGGGTATCTGAAACATAAAAACAAACGTTTAAATTTTCCTATGTATGGAAACTTACGGCCCACCCTGTATATATATATATATATATATATATATATATATACACACAGTTATACACTTTAGAATCGGCCATTTTTTCAAACTTTTTTATTATGGCGAAGGCTCTAGCTTTTCGGAAATGAATATTTGCTTTCTAAAAGAAAAATATGGCTATATTTAAAGACACTCTTTAAAGCAGACAACTTCGCGTCAGACAACGGGCAAAAAGGACTTGGGTGCTGCAGCCAAAATACATGGTTGGTAACTATTTGTTAACTAATCCCTGAAATTGGTTTATTGCACCATGCAATAATTACGATAACCATTGCTACCCCAGACCATTACCCAAGGGGGGGGGGGGTTGCGGTTTACACTGTATGTATTCTTAAACCTATTTTTTGGGGGGGGGGTACAGGGGTGAACCTAAATGAAAATAAACCGATATACCAATTACCATTCAATCATTTCAGAAGTATTTTCTGATAAGTCTCGAGTCTAATTACAAGAGGTCTGTGTTTGATGATGATGATGATGATAGAGTTACGGAAGTTACAAGCTGACAAAGACTTTAAGATCCACTCTAGGTTAGCCCAAGAAAAGTTAGAAAAGATTAAAAAGAAGACAAGGACGTAAAAAAATATTTAAAATTCCCATAATCATGGTCACACTCAAATTCCAGCAGCGTCCCTAAGCGAATTGTAGACAATGAGGTAAGGAGTTCGAACCCCGATGACGCTGATAATAATAATAATAATAATAATAATAGAGGAGTTAGAACAATAGGCCGTATTAGTTGGCTTGAGCACTGTGCCAGTTCCTGGTTCTCCTGACTAACACTCATAAACGTATAACGCTTTCACATACGAAAGAGATACTTATAGCTGCGGATAGTAAACATAATCCAAAAAAGTTTTTTGAATACGTTAATAATCGTAAGCCGGTAAAAAATAACATAGGCCCTCTAGTGGATGTTAATGGCGCTTTGGCTTCTGACGCTCAGGCGATGGCGGGTATTTTCAATAACTTTTTTGCGACAGTTTTTACCGTAGAAGACGTAAATAATGTCCCCGACGTGGATGATATCGTTCCATTTAGTAGCGAGACTATTTTGGATGAAATAACTGTTTACGAGGCTGAGATTGTGCATTATATCGATAGGCTAAAAGTTAGCAAGGCTCCAGGCCCTGATGCTTTTTATCCCAGACATTTGAAAGATTTGAAAGAAGTTATCGTAGGCCCCTTAACGAAGATCTTTAATCAGTCACTCGAAACGGAGATTATTCCTGAAGACTTTAAATTAGCTAATGTCACGCCAATTTTTAAAAAAGGCGACCGCGCGGTAGCTAGCAATTATAGGCCCATTAGCTTAACGTCAATTGTAGGTAAACTTTTGGAATCCGTAGTTAGGGATCGTATTATCGATCACTTAGAAAGTAGAGATTTGATTAATAGTAGTCAGCATGGGTTTCGACGCCATAGGTCTTGTTTAACTAATTTGTTAGAATTTTATAACGAAATAGTGCGCGAATACGATAGGCATAGAGCAGCTGACGTTATTTATTTAGATTTTAAAAAGGCGTTCGATACAGTTCCGCTAGGAGACTAATTGCGAAGGTTAAAGCGCACGGTATACGCGGTCAGGTAGCTAACTGGTTAGAAGAATGGCTTCGTGCTAGGAGACAGAGGGTCGTAGTTAATGGTAGTGAATCAGGGTGGTTAGATGTAGGTAGCGGTGTCCCACAGGGTTCAGTGTTAGGCCCATTGCTATTCGTAATTTACATTAACGACATAGATGTAGGATTGACTAGTAACGTGTCAAAATTCGCGGACGATACTAAAATAGGCGGTAAGGTTGTTAACGAGGACGATAGAAATAGGATTCAAGACGATGTAAATAGGATTATGGAGTGGACAGATAAGTGGCAGATGCAATTTAACGTAGACAAATGTAAAGTTTTGCATATAGGTTCTCGCAACAATAATTACGCGTATACGATGGATGATAGGGAGTTAGCGAGCGTTGACAAGGAAGTAGATTTAGGCGTACGCGTATCTAAGGATTTAAAGGTTAGGAACCAGTGCCTGAGTCTTGCGCAAAAGCTAATAGGATGTTAGGTTTCATAGCGCGTAATTTCGAATTTAAATCGAAGGATATTATATTGCCCCTTTACAAGTCCCTAGTCAGGCCTCATTTAGAATATGCAGTTCAGTTTTGGTGCCCGTACTTGCGTGAGGATATTGATAGGTTAGAAAGGTTCAGCGTCGTGCCACGAAACTTATTCCGTCATTGCGCAATAAGCCTTATGAAGATAGGATTAATGAGTTAGACCTGTATTCACTCGAAACTAGGAGATTAAGGGGGGAGCTTATTGAAGTTTTCAAAATCGTTAATAACATCGATAACGTAAATTTTGACAAATTGTTCACTTTTGATAATAGTAATACTCGCAATAACGGATTTAAGTTGCGTGGCAGGCGTTTTATTACTAATATCGCTAAAAACTTCTTTACGTTTAAAGTAATTGATAAATGGAATAATCTTCCCGCGTCAGTCGTTCATTCTACCAGCGTTAATATGTTTAAGAACCGTCTTGACAGACATTTTAAAGGTATTAACGTTGTTTAATTTAAAAAACAACAAAGTTAGCAACAGAAGCTCTGGTGGTGGTGCTCGAGGATGAGTCTGTTGACGATGAATGCCAGCTTGTGACATGCCAGCGTGTGATGCCAGCAATAAAATTATAAAAAAATAAAAAAATAAAATTAGACTAACACGAATGTAGATGTAGCTCATAGCGTAAACTAACCCACTTTTTGTTTAACTTTACTTTTTTTTTTTTTTTTTTCTCTCCTTCTTATCCTCTCCTTACTTTGCATGTGTCTAACTCTTTTCTTGCATGTTTGTAGTTTGCATGGTATGACGGTGAGTTAAGACTGTGTTTGCATGGTTTGTAAGAGTTCTTATTTTACTTCTTTTCATCTTTCACCCCTCTCCTATTCTCTCCGACTATTTTTCTGACTTGTCGGCAGTGGCCGGCGGATGATGATGGTGAGACACTTTTCCTCTTTTTCTGAATGAATGTTAACCCATGAGTGATAGGTGTTGCTCTTACTTAACCCCTTATTCTCTTCTCTTCTCTTCTCTTAACCCGCTACTCTTTCCTTTCTCTCGGGCTAACCTTAGAGTCGAGCTTAGGGTCTTTGTTAGCCTTAGCTTCTGTAGATCTGTAGATCATCATCTTTTAGATCAATGGTATTTAACCTTTTTTCGCACTGTTACCCCTCGAGTTAGCCAACAAAATCGTAATCCCCTCCCCCTCTCCTTTTTAAATGGCAAATATGTGGAAAGGAACATTAGGAAAGAATAATACAATTTTAGTGCAACCATAACTCAGCTTTTTTGGGGGGGTGGGCAGTGGCACCAGCTCGTTACCCCCCGAAAAGGGGCGAATTACTCCAGGGGGTTAATTACCCCCATGTTAAATACCACTGTTGTAGATCTTCTAGTTCTAGATCATCATCATCTTCTAGTTCTAGATCATCATCATCTAGATATACTTGGTCTTCTTCTAGATCTACTTCTTCTGCCAGCTATTGATGACGGAAAAGAGTGGTGAAAGAAGAGTTATAGGAAAGAAGGAAAAAGGTATAAGAAAAATAAGAAAAATAAGAAAAAAATAAGAAGGAAAGTCTAAAATACTTTTTGTTAAATAGAAATAATTTTGTTTTTATAATCCCAAACACGTGTGTGTGTATATATATGTATATATACAAACCGGGTGTATATAAAGTAACACGAGTGAAGAGACAAATCCGATTTGAATTATATTAACGGGAGTGAACATGGACGAGTAATATTTATTACATGTACTTTATAACAACTGTATATTCGATAAGGTTTACAAGAGGCGTTGAAAATGTTTTTACGAGAGTTAAGAAAAGTTGAAACTAGTTTAAACCAGTTCAAATCGGATTTGTCTCTTCACTCGAGTTACTTTATACACACCCTGTATTTCAAAGCCTAATGGAAAATGTATGCGTGTGTATATATATATATATATATATATAACAATTGCAACGAAATGTTGAAATATATGAAAAAGTGTTAAAATATAGGTCGAGGGAGTTAAAATATCCTACATTACAAATGTAAATTAAGGTTAACATTTAACCCTCTAACGCCGACTGGGTCGAATACGTACCGTTTCAAATACACGGATTTAGACTTAACCCTACCAAAATGTTCGGCGTTAAAGGGTTAATTTACATCCTTCAAGATGTTAACTCGCTTTTGATATTTTCATACAACGTCGTATTTATTCAAAAGGACATTTATTATTATTAATATTATTAATAATTATTATTAATATTATTATTATTTCTTGTTATTACAAAGATTAAATATGAAATGATTCTAGGTTTATAGTTTGTCTTATAATAAATAAAATACTACAGTATTAAAAGACTAAATCCAATCCAATCAAATCGAATCAAAATCCAATCGTGTACGAAATTCGTAAAATGTTGCTCTAGAAACGAATGTGTGACGAGAGATTTTAAGGTTTACGAGTTTTAAGCTTTTCGTTTCATTGAACTCGTAATGAAATATATATATACACAGTACTGTGCAAAAGTCAGAGACCACTGTCGATCTGATAACGATTAGATAATCTGGTGTATGAAAATTGGTTTTGATACTAAAATACATATTAACTAGAACCTCTGGTTCATATTAACGTATAACTAAGTTATTACTTAAGTGTATAAAGTTGTATAAGCTGGATGACCCTTTAGTCTGTATAAATTGGACTTGAGGGTTGATTCATTATATTTAGTACTTATATCGCATTTGTTTAAAGATCTAGCGAACTATTACTGATGGATCTGCAGTAAATGCTCCTAAGGTATTGTTATATCAATATTTACAATTAAAAGTATTGACATATTCACTTAAATTCTGAAAAACAAATTTATCCAAAACGTTTCTCATTATAATCCTAATTCATGCTGTTTTTTTTCTTTCACGGGCTTAAGAAATGACAAAAAGTACAATTTCTGATGAGATTAGATATAAAATAATACATTTGCATATATATATATATATATATATATATATATATATATATGGTGTCCCATAAATCCGGCATCATAGGAAAATGCTGTAACTCTTTATGTACTTTAGTGTTCCTGAGGATGTCATTAGACGAAAGCGCTTGAGCACCATTCTGTGTTTCCTTTCCTTCGTGGTTTTATTCATCATATATATATATATATATATATTAGGGTGACAATAAAAATCGAAAGTTGGAGTTTTTTATTGGCCATTTGTTCAATGCTGCTACTACATGAGAAAACAATGTACTGTAAATATTAGGTCATTCAGATAATATTTAAGGGTGTCTCAAGTGAGGTAAATAATTCTCCTTATTCATTAATATTTTTTTTAATTACTTATTACGATTGGAGTACGCCTGCACTTAAACTTTATGAACTAAAACTAACGTTTATTTACATTAATTAAAAAAATATTAATTTATTTTTACTAGTAATGAACAATTAATTTGTGTTATAAGGAGAATTATTACCTCACTTGAGACACCCCTTAAATATTATCTGAATGACCTAATATTTACAGTACATTGTTTTCTCATGTAGTAGCAGCATTGAACAAATGGCCAATAAAAAACTCCAACTTTCGATTTTTATTGTCACCCTAATATATATATATAGGTGGCGCAAAAGTCAGGAACCATAGGCACATTTTATTAAATTATAATAAATATTTGAATTGGTGGCCTTCCACTTGGAGACACTTTCTGACGCGTTGAATGCATGATGTTTGAACATTCCTTAACACATTGGTACTTATTTTGGCACACTCAGATGTGATTTTATCCTTTAGAGAACGTAAGATTCTGGGTCGATCAGCATAGATTACCGACTTGAGATGGCCGCCCCCACAAGAAAAAGTCAAGAGGCGTGAGATCTAGATATCTAGGTGGCCATTCGATGGGTCCTCGCAGTCCGATTCACTTCCTTGGGAATGTTTCATCTAAAGAGCTCCGGACGATGGTTGCGAAATGTGGTGGTGCACCATCCTGCTGAAACCACAACTCCGCCCGTTTTGCCAATGGAATGTCGCCCAGTATGGGCATTAGAAATGTTTGCAGCATATGCAGATATGTTTCACCTGTTACACTGCCGTCGAAAAAGTACGGGCCAATTAACCGATCCCCCCTAGAGCAGCCCACACCATAATTCGTGGATCGAATTGCACATGTCCTTCCTCCATCCGGTGGGGGTTCTCAATGGCCCAATAGCGTGCATTATGCCTATTGACATGACCACCGAGGTGAAATATCGCTTCGTCGCTGAACATGATCCTTCGTTGAAACTGTCGATGTTGTAGAAACCACTGGCACCAGTCTACACGACGGTCTGTGTCGTCACCATGCAGTTTCTGAACGAGTTGGACTTTGTTGGGGTGGAAACGATTTGTTGTAAAAATTCGTGGAATGGATCTTCTGGAGACACCCGTTTCCTGGGATAACTTTCTTTAGGACTTACATGGGCTGTTTTCGAGGTGATTGAGTATTGTTAGTGATGTTGCTGCATCGGTTGAACTTTTTGGCCGGCCACAACGCGGCCGATCATGAACACTTCCCGTTTCTTTGAAGCGAGTAAACAGTTTTCCAACTGATGCCTGAACAAGTGGCGGCCTGTCAGGGTGTTTGTCATTAAAAGCAGTAGCAACTGATCGGTGTGTGTTACCACGCCTTGCACACATTAAAACTATCTCCACCCGTTCATCTATTATCATTTTCTGTGCCATAGGTTCAACAACAAACCTGAAAAGAACAAAACGCATATTAAAACAAATTATTAAAATGTGCCTATGGTTCCTGACTTTTGTGCCACCCTGTATATATATATATCTGTATATTCACGTTATACGCGTTAACTTCTTTATTTTGAAATAACCCCCGCAAGAAAACATTACGCATTCACTCCGAGTACTTTGGAGTTTATTTCAACTCCCTTGATGAGATGAAATAAAATCTAAAAGTACTCGGAGTAGATGTTTTAAATTTTCCTTGCGGGTTACTTATATATATATATATATATATATATATATATATATTATATATATATATATGGGATTGAACTCAGAATGGTCCCCTGAGGCTCTTTCATGATACACACAGACCGTGCATGGAACAAGGAACTCTTCTGGGAAAATTAAATCCACTATAGTCCGAATAAGTCAATGGTGATATATATATATATAATATATATATATATATATACTAATATATATATATATATATTTACACACACACACACCACACACACCCACCAGATATTCTACACTTTCTCATTCCTTTCTGTCCAACTATCTAACGCAAGGGTTAATCGGTATTTTCAATCTCTCATCTACTCAACCGATAAACTCTGGAACAACCTTCCTCACTCGTTCATTCCTCCTGGCTATGACCTCCCATCTTTCAAACGCAGTGTTTTTAGGCATCTCGTAAACCCCGGACCTTGATTTTGATTTTCTTCTTCTTCTATGGGGGGGGGGGGGCGTTTTTTTGCGGGAATTTGCTCTTGGCTCCTCCTTCCTACATAATATAACCTTTGGTAACCTTTGGTTTGCTTCCGCCCAAATTGTTCATCATTACGAAGGTCAAGCTTTTCACTCCGTCTTAGACCTACAGTTTAATGTGCAATCCGAACCACGCCCCACCAGCAGCCCAGCGTCTTAACCACTAGGCCATCCAGGGTACCCATTTACCTACCAACCACTTTCTTTACTGTGTGGAAGGATGAACAGCTGGGTTTTGCTGCGCGCCGGCTGCCGTCACCAGGTCTCAATCCCGGTTCCGATGGATTCATAGTCAGCGACGTTAACCACTACACCATCGAGGCGCATATATATATATATAATATGGAAAATGAATAAAGTAGGAAACTGGGCGCCAGTGGCTACCCAAGTCATCAGATTTACTTGACGAGCCATCCGGGATCCCCCACAAAAAGTTCTGTTCAAATTCGGTGAGGACTTAGTGGTGTTTGACTATGCTCCCTCGCCTTATGAATGTTTTAAGTACGTGATTCCCAACGGGGGCTGTACCGCCCCCAGTGGGCGTTTATAAAGTTTCGGGGGCCGTTGAAAGTAAGGTGGTGGGGGGGGGGGCAGGAGAAACAACTGAATTATATAAAAACTTAAGTATTAACCCCATTATAGCTATTGTAATGTAACTTGAAACTAGATTTTTAGAGTACGGTCATTTCATTGTACGGTCATTATATTTTACAAATACTAAATCATCCTATTATATGCTAAGTTTTACATAAAAAATACCGTTTGGTAAAAGGGGCGTGGGGGCGGGGCTTTAGAAAAGTCGGGAACCACCCTGCTTTAACCGCGCTGTGTAACATGAAAAAAATTACATCCAATAAAAAATGAAAACGTACGTAATCCAAATATTAAAAAAAAACGGAATTTAACTTTTTCTTACTTACGTTAAATCTATCATATTCGTTATATAAAACTAACTCGACAAATAAACATACATCTATTATCGTATAACAGATACTGTGTACATATATATATACTTTTTATAATGGGAACGTGAAAATTAGGTCATTAAAACACGGGAATAATATATGAAGGGGATATCATGCTGTAACCCTGAAAAGAGGGAATTACTAAAATAGTAATTAGTCAGGGCATCAAAATTTCATTAGTTTTTGGATGTAATTAAAAGACTTTAATAAGGGAGGTCTAAAACTTTAGTAGCCCTAATGTCCGAACTTAGAGGCATAATGAAAACTTAAACACTGTTTAAAATTAGAGCTGCATATATTAGCAAAAACCCCCTTTTTTTTATTACTAAATTACACAGTTTTACAAGGGTAAGAGAAGTATATATACACACACTGTGTATATGTATACTGTATATATATACATACTTGTATGTCCATAAAAAGCATAAATGTTGTGTATATATACTTAACTTGCTCGTATGATGTAAATACTTTGAAAGGCTTGCTCATTAACTTGTACAGATGGGATATATATATATATATATATGATTTATTTAGTTTTTTTTTTTTTAACAAGGGCGTAGGATAAAGCGTGTGGTTATATAATAAAAATATGGAAACAAACTGATCACTGTTGATCTGAAACAAACTGATCACTGTTGATCTGAAACAAACTGACCATTGTTGATCTGACAAACTGACCATTGTTGATCTGAAACAAACTGACCATTGTTGATCTGAAACAAACTGACCATTGTTGATCTGAAACAAACTGACCATTGTTGATCTGAAACAAACTGACCATTGTTGATCTGAAACAAACTGACCGTTGTTGATCTGAAACAAACTGACCGTTGATGATCTGAAACAAACTGACCGTTGTTGATCTGAAACAAACTGACCGTTGTTGATCTGAAACAAACTGACCGTTGTTGATCTAAAACAAACTGACCGTTGTTGATCTAAAACAAACTGACCATTGTTGATCTAAAACAAACTGATCGTTGTTGATCTAAAACAAACTGACCATTGTTGATTTGTATATTGTACAAAAAGAGATACTCAAATCTAATTCCCTAAAATTTTTGAAGACTTACAAAATTATTTATTTTCTAATTATGATTTTGAAATTGTCTTAAAAAATAATTATTATTATGAAAAATGTATTCACTTTTTTTTCTTTTTTGGAAATTTAAGAAAAATTTTGAAAGGTTAAAAAACTTATTTAAACTCTTGAGGAGTAAATTTATCCCACAATCAAAAAAATTACGGCAACGTACCGTCTCAAACTTGTTACTCCACCTTAGACCTACAGCTTAACGTGGAATCCGAACCACGGGTGCAAGAACGTCATTTCAAATTGGCTTGTGGGGCTGGGGGAAGGGGGTGAAGAAGGCAGTGAGAGGCCCCTCACATATCAAAATTTATTAAGTGCTACTCACAATGTAGTTTATAATCAAATTAATATAAACAAGAATGATTAAATGGTATAAGCTAGACTGGTTATTTACAGTTAACCATCAAATTATTAAGTTAAGCAATAAATCATGAAATTTATATCACCTAATGTAGTAGAGGATATCTTCTAGACTTCATTTTCGCAAAATCATCAACCAAAACATCAAATATGATAATAAAAACCTACTCTAATAGACCGAGTTTATTTCCACAACAGTTTCAATGCCCACTGGCATCCTCTTCGGGTGGATACAGAAAAACGAATGAAAAACGAATGAAAAAAAGATTCGTTTTTCTGTATCCACCCGAAGAGGATGCCAGTGGGCATCGAAACTGCTGTGGAAATAAACTCTCTCTATTAGAGTGGGTTTTTATTATTACACTGGTATGCATATGAAATTGTTTTGTCTGCTGTGAGGGTTTTTTCAACTCATATTATATAATTCGACCATGCCGAATTCGAAAATGACATTGGTTTTCCTCAATCAGGTCAGGTTTTTTCTCTATTGGCCATTTATTATAAGTCCAATTTTATCCCCAAATTTATTGATTTTTTTAGCTTAAACACTGTAGATACAAGTAATATTATAAGAACACTCGTGAAAAATGAAAACATTGTGTGAATAAATACTTTTATTCATACAATGAATATGGAAAAAAGTTTATTGAGGAAGGAATGAAGTTTTTTTGGCTTTCCGTCTGTGTTTTTCTTCGGGCACGTCTCGCTTCAAACACCAGCAATAGTCCGCCAGCATATTGATATCCCAGTTTCCCTGGTACCTCTCTTCCATTATTTTGATATCTTGGTGAGATCGTTCACCCTGTTCCTCACTATAATCCCCGCAATTTTCAGGAAAATAGTCCAAGTGGGACCACAAAAAGTGCATTTTTATGGACATGCGCGACCCATGAGCTTGAAAGCTTCCATCAAGTTTTCGACAACGGACTCGTATTCTGGACTTCGACGCTTGCCAAGAAAATCAGTGACAACTGATTTGAATGCCTGCCAGGCATTCTTCTCAGTTGGAGTCATTGCGTTTTCGAACTGAGTATCCTTGATCAAAGTTCGAATTTGAGGACCATCAAAAACCCCAGCATTTAGTTTAGCATCAGATATATGAGGAAATTTACTCTCGAGATATCGGAATGCTGAACCCTCCTTATTCATTGATTTGATGAAATTTTTCATCAAGCCCAGCTTAATATGAAGTGGTGGGAGCAAAATTTTTGTTGGTGGTACAAGGGGCACTGAAACGACATTATGCGACCCAGGTTCAAAATTCTCTCTGGATGCCCATTCACGCTGTGCATAGTGCTTCTCATCAGCTCGGCTATCCCATTTGCAGAGGAAACATGGGTATTTCGTGTATCCCCCTTGCATTCCCAATACAAATGCCACAATCTGAAAAAAAATGAAAATATTTAAAGAATTTAGAGAATTTGTTCTATCAGATAAAAAAATCTATGCATTGGACTGTATCACTTCTGTGGGGAAGTTAAGTGTTCTTATACGCTCTCAAATAACCTTTGGAAAAACAACATAGTCAATAGCAATAGTTTACTTACGATATTAGTATTACCTTCAAATCTCCACAGATCCTCCAGTTATGTTGGTCGTATACGAGAGCATCCAGTAAAATTTTCATGTTATCGTAGCTCTCAGTAAGTTGTACGGAATGTGCTACAGGGACTGATGCAACCCTATTCCCAATGTTGAGAAGTACTGCTTTCAAACTTCGTTTAGACGAGTCTATAAATAGCCTCCATTCTGATGCGTTATATGGCAGGCCCAAGGATTCGATTAGCCCCTCAACATTGCAGCAGTACACTAAGGAAGAGGTATTTTCGTGCACTGCAAAAAACTTGCGGAATTCTTCCTCTCGTTTCCTATACCAGGAGAATGTTGTTCCCGGAGCCAGCAAGTTGTCCTCTCGAAGTCGTGAGCCCAAGATCTCGGCAGCTAATTTGGAAAGTCCTAAATCCTGGTAAGATCATTAAGTTTGGCCTGGTTGAGAGGCCTCGGCTCATTTGAAGCGGTATTTTGAGGTATATACGACTGGGACTGGTCATTGGCATTGGTCATTGATTCATCATCAGAATCATCGAAGTCCAGGGTTTGAGGTGGGTCGGGTATTGGAATTCCAGGACCATGGGGTACAGGTCTCATAGCAGAAGGAATGTCAGGGTATACAACAATGTGTTTATTCTTCTTGTTAACTCCTGAAAATAGAAACACAGAAACATGGATATAAAACTTGCATATGAAATAGAAGAAGCATTCAGACAGTGGCGGCTCGTGAGGGAAGGCTGCGGTCTGTAAGATATGAAATAGGTCGATGGAGTCTGTATATTTTCTTTCTTTTTCATTCATATTGTCCCTTCGGGGACAATATGAATGAAAAAGAAAGAAAATATACAATCATTGTATATGTAAATGTAACTTGTATAACAATATGTATGTGTAAATGTATTTTCTATAACAATATGTATATGTAAATGTATGATTACCATTATGGTGAATATTATGCTATATATGGTGAATATTACATTATGGTGAATATTATGTCAAGTTTCATACGAGGACTTCAAAATATTTAAGAAAAATAAATTTATAAGCCCACCTTGGAGGTTTGTCATGCAGAAATAGCAATCTGTCACGTGATCCTTTCCTTCTCTCCAAATCATGGGAATTCCAAAAGGCAAAGATTTCGCTCTGCCTTTGCTCCATCTTCTCAAATTTTCAATGCACGTCTTGCAGCACATATGAGGGGCGAAATTTTTGTCCTGGTCCCCTAGCTTAATTCCAAAGTATGCTCTATACATTGTCTTCACAAATTTAGTGATTTGGGACTAGTTATTTGGCATGGTAACCGTCCCACATATGTAGCAGAATCTATTGGGATCATTTTTACACGCTCTATTCATTATGAAATATTTTATCTATATGCCTGAAAAGTAAAAAAAAAGATATTATACAAGTGAAACAAGTGATAGATGTTACTGTTCCAATTCCGCTTTGACAAAATCACGAAAAATTCTATTTTACTTATGAGGCCATAGCCGGATAACCTGAGCTGATTGAGAAAAACGGATTGCAGATTCGAAATCAGCAGGAAAAACTCTATAAGAATCACTTACAAAACCCTTGACAGCAAAATTGATGCATACCAGTGTTATATTTTGACCTTCACGTAGAAAAGTGAAGTTCTTTGCAAAACATCAAAATTTAAAATGTAAGCAATTCATTATATTGGTAATCCACAAAATATTAGGTGCCTTTTTTTTAAGAAACTATCATTTGGAGGGCCTTGGAAGACCCCCCTTGGTGAGCTTGGGGGGGGGAGGTGACCGCCCCTCACGGGCCCCCCCGCAAATAACGCCTCTGCACGGGTGGTCAGAAATTACAAAGTTCTATCCAGGACTCAATCTTATGACCTCCCAATCAGCAGCTTAGCGCTTAACCACTAGGCTACCCATTATTTACCAACCAATTTTATTGTATGGAAGGATGAACAGCTGAATTTGCTGCACGCCGACTGTCGTCAACGGACGGGAATCCAACCCGAGACCGGGGGATTTAACCACAACACCACCGAGGCGCACGTATATATACATATTAATATTAGATTGTGGTTAATATTCGTCTTTTCACCCGCTCATGCGCGGTTAAAACAGTACAATATATTGAATTGCCATTCAAAACTGACTAAGAAAATATATATCTTATGTTGTGCAAATTTGTTCAAATGTACTTTTTTTAATAAAATATATTTCCTGTTTTGGCTATAATGTACGTTTTTTCATAAAATATTTTTCCTGATTGGGCTATTTTTTTGCTACTCTGCGACTTAATTAGTTGGTTGGGTTATGTTCTGGCTATTTTTTTTTTCTAATTGGATTCAGTTTAGTGGTGTGGTGTTTGTGATAGAATTACGACGTGCCATTCGTGTGATTTTGACTTTGAGAACTTGATTCGTTAGGTGCCCTAGATGAAGACAAAGGATTGGAAGTTTTTATTAATTACGGCGTTATTCTCTCATCCTTAACTTGCCCGAAATGTGACAGTGAGTGCCTAATACGAAAAGATCAGAAGATACTTAGGTGAAATAACCAATATTAACCTGTTAGGTTAATTGAATGCCCGGTTAGGTCAACTGAATGCCCGGTTAGGTCAACTGTACACCCTTGATGACTGGTTAGGTTAAGTCATGATATTAACGTTAGTTTAAATGAAAATGATGAGAGCAAACTTTTCTGGTTAATTTTGAGACGTTTTGTACGAAACTGTCATCCGTTTCCTGTGCAAATGCGTAGTTTCGAGATGACGATATTTCGAAAACTACGCATTTGCACAGAAAACGGATGACAGATTCGTGCAAACACCTCAAAATTGACCAGAAAAGTTTGTTCTCATCATAAAAACAGACTGGGTGTAAAAACGAATAATTACCTAGATAGTTCCTAAAATTATTTAATTTTAACGCCATTAATCAGTTCATGACACCAATAAAATTTAGAAAGGAAAAGCTACAGTTTTAAATATTTAATTTTACCATGAGCAGCTGATTGCAATCCTGATATCAATCCATCTCTCTCATTATTACAACTTGAGTTTATCCCAAAATTTTAAAAGTGTACGAGGTGTACTGCTGAATATACGAAAGGCCTTGAAATTGTTTTAATTTTTCCTTGTGGATGTGTATCCTTTATTTATTTCACTTGTATAATTGAGAATTATATATATATATATATATATAATATATATATATATATAATATATATATATATAAAATTGAGAAATATATATATATATATTATGTAAACCCACAAGGAAAACGAAAAATGATTCCAAGGCCTTTCGTGTATTCAGAAGTACACCTCGTCAGGGAATGCCGAAATTCCCTGACGAGATGTACTTCTGAATACACGAAAGACCTTGGTATCATTTTTCTTTTTCCTTGTGGATTTACATCATTCATTCATTTCACCTGTTTAATTGTGAAATTCACATCATATATATATATTATATATTAAAAACTCGGTATGAATCCCCAAAACTGACAATTTAATTTGTGATAAAAATGCGTTCTTTGAAGAAGAATTATGGGGAGAAAATATAACAGACTAACTTCACAACGCAAGATGTCTCACGGGCAATAGAGAATATCCAAGAAGTAAAATTACAGGCACACACAAACATTAAATACCCCCATCTCCCTAAACACACACACACACACACACACACACACACACACACACACACACACACACATTCCACTCTTAAAACATTTGGCTGTTAAGCAGTTAAGGGCGTATTTTCTTTCGTAACATTCAATTCAAAATGGTAACGATTATGTTATGGCTAACTTCGATGTCAAAAGTTTACTCATGAATATACCCGTAAATAACATTATTAACAACTATAAGTAGTATGTGTTGCAATAATGGCACTGTGGTAGGATCGAACAGCAGCTTTCAGTTCAAAGTTCATTGACATTGGAAATATATATATATATATATATATATATATATATATATATATATATATATATATATATATATATATATTACTTAAAGAGGCCACACACAATGTAATTTCCTTAGTTTTGTATTCAGTGCCATTGTTTGTGAATAAGAGAGTGTGCCAATTTTGCTCTTTTATTCCATATTTTTGTTTACTCAAAAGGATTCAAAAGACATTTTGAGAATCTTTTTAGTAGAGTTCATTTATACATTAATTGAAAATACTCTTACGTACTCAACGGGGTGGCCACAGTGCTTATATTGTAGCGCTTCCTGTTCTGCAAATAGAAAAATTTACGACTTCTTACAAAATAGACATTTATAAGTTTTTGATGAACACGAGGCAAAACTGTTAAAATAAACCAAGATGACGTCAAGAGAACTGTGGTATCCTTAAGTAACCTTCTTAAAAAGGGCGGTTGAACAATGACGTGTTCGGTGTTTGTATTATTATTGTTGTTATTGTTATTGTTGTTGTTGTTGTAGCGATATTTCTTGGTTAAAGACGTCATAGAAACCAACCGTTAACAAGTCGATATACCGTTTCCTCTAGACCAGCGATTCCAAAAGTGGGTTACGCGAAAAACTCTCAAGAAGATGCGCGAATGCGAGGAAAGTCTTACTGCTCATTGGTCCTCCCATTTCCCAACCGGCGTACACAGAAGTTACTAAACACACATTTCATTCAAACAGTTTTTCTGTTGTTATTTATGATTTACATTTTTACAGTATCGTGCACATAAACCAGCCATAGTTATATGATGAGCTAGGAAGCAAGCATTAACCTTTTCATGCCTGAAGTATACTTAAAGTTTGAAAATTTTGGTGCAAAAATCATATCTAAATTACTATTTCATAGGGGCGAAGATACCATGCACACTAACGTTCATATATGTTGCCATATGGTATGAAAGAGTTAAATTTAGTGGTGTACCGATTAATCGGTATCGGCAGAATCGGCCATTTTTTGGCGTCGGCATCGGCCAAATTTAGCCGATTCTCTCACCGATTATTTACAATTTTAATTACAAAGCAAAATCTATATTTATAGAAAATTGGGATCACCTGAAGATCAGGGCCCCCAGCCTTCGTTAGTTAGTCTTATAAGGCTAACTAACGAAAATATCACGACTTAACCTAACCAGTCGTTAGGTCAACTGTACGCCCTTGAGTGGTTAGGTTGAGTTGTGATATTTTCGTTAGTTAGCCTTATAAGGCTAACTAACGAAGGCTGGGGGCCCTGATCATCAGGTGATCCGAAAATTGAACCAACAAAAAACACTATGATAATTTTAACTCATTTCAGAGTGTAATTATATAAAAATATTTTACATTAACAAAAAAGGCAAAGCTTAATAAGTTAAGTTACCCATAAATTTACATTTTCTCTAACTAGATAATCTCTAAATATTATAAACTACTGTAATCTCCTACTTTATATTAATAATAATTCTATATTAAGTTGTACTTTATAATTTATATATTAAACCAACTTAGGTACTTGTAGGTTATCCACCCCCCCCGCCACCAATTTTGACAGAATATTTTCGTTAAAACTAACAAAAATATCACGACTTAACCTAACCAATTATCAAGGGCGTACAGTTGATCAATTAGTAAATAGTAAATACTATTCCAGAAACAAACAATGTTATAATTAATAATAGAACAACTGTACGCCCTTGATAAGTGGTTAGGTTAAGTCGTGATATTTTCGTTAGTTTTAACGAAAATATTCTGTCAAAATTGGTAGGGGGGAAATAATCTACAAGTACCCCCAACTTATTACGTTGACTTTATTTTAAGTATTTTAATAATTTTATAACCCAAATTATATATCTATTTTTTTATTCAAATTGGGCACCAGGGACTTGAAATTTAAATGGAAAATTTTGTTGTTGTTGACGTTGTTGAAGAAACAAAATGCCTTCAACATAAAGAAAAACAATTACTTTAAATATTGGTATTCAATTTATGAAACTAAAACAAAATTAATTTATCATTTTATCGAGTAATAAAGTTTTTTCACATCATTTTTACCTACCATACATGAGTAACAACAAATTCTGGTGCTGTATATTGTGGAGTGAGCTGAAGAAAAGCATTTAAACAAATTTGAAATGTAAAAATATGAAAATTGAAAGTTTTCACATTAGATTAGTAAAATTTATGAATGGAATCGATTGTTTAAAGTATAGGCAAAGAATCGGCATCGGCATCGTTAGTTTTTCATGGAATCGGCATCGGCTAAATTTTGTAATTGGTACATCAGTAGTTGAAGTCTCCTTCTACATAATGAAGTTCGCTGGCTGTCCAAAGAGGAGGTTCTTACTCGTTTCTCCGAGCTTCACTCTGAGGTACAATTGTTTTTTACCATTTCAGTATCAGTGGAACTGTAAAGTACCATCGGAAATAGTAATAGATATCGTACCAAACAAAATTTTTTACGAATGCTTCTATATGATTAAATAGATTTAATTTAGTTACAGGAAAAATAACCCAAAATGTGTGTAATGTAGAGTAAGTAATTAGTTACTAAAACATTTGATTTTGAATATCAATAAATCATTTACTTTTTGGTTTAAAGTAAAAATATTCATGAACGAAAGGGTTAAAAAACCATCTATTCTCACTCTCTTCATACCTTGAAGACAGTCCTTGGTTCCTCGAACGGTTAGTCTATTTGTCGAACATCTTTTCTTGACTCAACGAGCCTAACTTTGGCCTACGAAGATCGAGTGCAACCACCTTCCATATGAAGGATAAAACTGAAGCACTGATTTAAAAAAAATACAACCTTGGGGACCCCTTTTTTTTTTTAGAAGGAAGCACAGTGTTTCTCAGTACTTTACAATGGGTGACCTGAAGCTAAGTCTAAAGATTAAGGGTTAAATTAAATAAAAATAAATATCATTAGTCCAATTAACAACTGTTTGATCCATGTTAAAATTATTATTATTTTTAACAATAAATAATTTTGATTGATTGATTGAAAATGATCATCAAAGAAAAGTTGAAAGAACTGAGGTTTCAGTTACGTGAATACATGCCAAAAATAGATGATGACAACTCCTGGGTTCGGAACCCATTCGAGTTTTCGGAAAGTATTTCGTAGAGTAATTTGTCCGTAAATGAATAGCAGGCGCTCTAGGACATCTCTGCTGAAGGTCAGCTCTGATTGACTTTTGGATAATGAGATTTATGACGATTCAGAACTTACAAAAGAAAGCTCTTAAGTTCCTGATGCAATTTTTGACAGCATACTTTCACAAATCAGGATTTTTACCAATGGCGGCTGTCAAGGGCAAATATCGCCATCAATAAAGGCTTTCTGATATGGAAAAAGACTTACGAGTTAGTCTTCCACTACTGGTCCTAAACATCACAGAATTCTGTGAGAAGAAAGACCCATAAATCTCACTAAATATAAATGTAAACAGTGTAAAACTGTACACTATTTGTTTTACTGATAAAATATTAAAAAAAAAATTTTTTTTGTTTGGAATTATGTTTATTTTTTACAAATATTTTTGTTTTAGACGTACGTTATTCGAATTTTCTTCAAGGGGTACTTGATCTCAAAAGTTTGGGAATCGCTGCTTCAAACCCTACACTTAAAACAAAATGCCCAATTTCTCCTGTAACGAAGATTAAATTCGACTTTAACCCTACCTACATATCGACGCCTTTGCTACTCCAATAAACTCAGTCCATTCAGAAACGCAAATTAATCGAAGATTCTATTCCACTCCGAAAGAAGAAACTCAGCATTGAATCATCAAAGAAAAGGACTCTATGTACAATTCCAGGGAAATGTGTGAATGGAGAACAGTCATCCAATCACCTTTTGAAAGAACATGTCAAACACAGACATCCATTACCCAAATAAGAGACTACCGTCTCGAAATAACTTGCATATAAACTGCCTCGAGTATATGCTGCCTCTTTTATTTGCGCAACGTGTCCTTCGTAGTAAAAGCTAAAGTGGGTGGGTCTCATATAACAAAGGAGACTCATAACTTAGCGTGAAATATGTATCGCGAGTCGCTACCCCTATCTGGACGGAGAGTACGGTCACCCATACAACTACTATTCGGACCCAGCGTCGCTTAACGTATAGCAAGAAGACTCGTAATGAATGGACTTCGATTGCATCATTTCTACAGTGGTTTAAAGACGTTGCCATATAACCTTCAGTCATTTAGACCAAAAGTATATATAAAGTAACGCAAGTGAAGAGACAAATCCGATTTGAACGTGGGTTAAACTATTGTAGTTTCAAAATGCAAGTGAAGAGACAAATCCGATTTGAACGTGGGTTAAACTAGTTTTAACTTGTTTTTCAACTTGTAAGCTTGTAAACCTTGATATCGAATATACAGTTGTTATAAAGTACATGCAATAAATATTACTCGTCCATGTTCACTTGCGTTAATATAATTCAAGTCAGATTTTTCTTCACGTCCGTTACTTTATACACACACCCGGTGTATATATATATATATATATATGCGCCTCGGTGGTGTAGTGGTTAGCATTGCTGACTACGAATCCATCGGCTCCTGGATCGAGACCCAGTGACGGCGGGCGTCGCGCAACAAAACCCAGCTGTTCATCCTTCCACACAATAAAAAAAGTTGGTTGGTAGATAAATCGGTACCCTAGGTAGCCTAGTGGTTAAGACGTTGGGATGCTGGTGGGCGTGGTTCGGATTCCACGTTAAACTGTAAGTCTAAGGTGGAGTAACACGCTTGACCTTCGTCAGAATGAACAATTCGGGCGAAAGCAAAACCAAGGTGTGTATATATATATATATATGAAAGCGGAACTGGAAATTGCATTTTGGTTTGAAAACCTTTCAAACAATTTCTTTCGTGTTAACTGCGCATGTGAGAATATTATAACTGTCAAAAATAGGAAATAATTTACAGAAGTGTATCTACATACTTAATTAAAAATTTAATTAAGTTTATTCCATAATTTCGTGTCTACAGCTATAATGAAATAAATTACTTTTAATTTAGTAAGGGGGAGCGTTGTGCACAACTGCGTATGTATAATGACATGATATTAAGGCTGGTCAAAATCCAAAACGTGGAATTGTGACCGCAGAATGAATCATGGTGTACAGCATCCGGCCGGAAGCTAATAATGTTACGATTTTGTTACTACCGTCTCTTAATGAATTGTAGAATCAAGGTTAGTTAAAGCCGCTAAAATAGTCTTTGAACAGTTTGTAAGAGTATTAATAATTTCTTATGGTCGAGGAGTTTATTTGTTTTATGCCAACGTAGCCCTAAAAATTAATTTAAGGACCTTATTGAACAATGACGGCTATTAGCATATCACCTTTAATACTGATCACAAACGATTTTTTTGAACACAACAATGATTATTATATATATATATATATATATATATATATATATATATATACACACATTTCAACTGCAAAGAACACGCAGTATAATTAACGTAAAGAACGACGCTTGTATAGGAGAACATTCCGCGCAAGATGAGGAGGGAGAACGAACAAATGAAAAATGAGGTAACCACCCGGGAATCGAATCCGGGATCTTCCGATTGCCGGTCAGATATGATAACCACTACACCATGGTCCTCACTCGATCAGAAGTCGTAATTCTCCTACATACGCGCAGAAACCAATGCCTCGAGGGGGGCACCTCTCGCATGCCGCACCTATATATACATTTCAACTGCAAAGAACACGCAGTATTATTAACGTAAAGAACGACGCTTGTATAGGAGAACATTCCGTGCAAGATGAGGAATGTTCTCCTATACAAGCGTCGTTCTTTACGATATATATATATATATATATTATATTACTACCAGTCAAAAGTTTAAGTACACCTACTAATTTCCAGTGTTTTGCAGCTTAGCTTATGACAAACTTCAAATGTAAACTTAACAGGTACTAGAGATGAATTTGCTTACCTGGCTTTCATATTGTATGCTTCAGTGCATCTGCCCTATGCAGTGTGTTGTAACACAGAAGCTTCTTCAAAATAGCTTCAAAATGTGTTAATTTGTGCCATTAGCTCTGCACAAAGGTCCAAAAACAGTTTAAAAGTCTTTACTGGGGTAGTATATTCCTTCAGGAGTATGTTAATACATGTGTTCAGTTATTAACTTGCGCTGCAGGTCTTTACATATAAAATCCTTGCAGAGGAGCTAACTGTGTAGTTTAAGGTATATTTGTGTGTTTCAAAAAGTGAAAATGTGTGCCAAAGCTCAGTTAACAACAGAAAAAAGACAGTCGATTGTAACTTTGAGAAATGAGGGCCAATCACAGAGGCAAATTGCAAAAAAATTAAAAGTTTCTGTGAATGTGGTTGCTTGTGCATTAAACGGTACGAAGGAACTGGTCAAAATAAGGACAGAAAAAGGTCAGGGCGACCCAGTGGCGTACTAAGGGGGGTGCGAGGGGGGCGGTCCGCCCCGGGTGACAGCCAGGATGGGGTTGCCATCGGGAGAGTTGATATACCAGTACAAGTTTTCAAACCAAATTAAAAATTCGCCAAAGTAAGAATTTTTTTTTTAAAATGTTCAAACTATTACAACAGCTTAATGTTAATTTCCACTATAAAATAAATTTTTATTTTTATTGGCAATACAAAATTTAAAAACGAAATGGATCAAATTCTGTCAATCTTCGCTGTTATTCAGCCAAACACTTTGGTTGTTGCAACAGAAGAAGAACTTCGGAAGTATATTCCAAATTTGACTCAGATTTTCGATGAATTCTCTGAAGAAGATATCAGTGTGGAAATTGGACGACTTCGGAGGCATTTGGAAGCTGCCAAAATCAGCGTTGAAGAGGCAAAGAAATGGACAACATTGCAGTTTCTGGAGTTTATTGTGAAATGGGATTTTTGTGAATCTTTGCCAAGCTTATCACTGCGTTTGAGATTCTTTTTCACCGTCTTTGTCTCTATTGCTTCACGTGAAAGAAGTTTTTCCAAATTGAAATTGATAAAAAATTTATTTCGCTCGACCATGAGTTAGACAAGATTGACAAATCTGGCTTTACTTTCAATTGAACATGAATATGCAAAGAAGGTGAATTTCGATGAGGTCATTGATCAATTTGCAGAAATTAAGGCTCGAAAGCAGAGACTGTGAATCCTCTCTATTTACCTTTGAAGAACAGGCTGAGCGTTGAGGCTGGATTTCCTGTGTTTTTTGTATAAAATAAAATGCAGTATTACCTGTTCACTGAATTTTTAATGTCCTGCATTTTTCTTATTTCCAATTTGCTTATGACAGCACTGTACTGTTTAAAAATCTACTTGCAAACATAATATATTTTTCTGTGTGTTTAAATTTTAAAATTATTTATGGTGGGTGCCAAAGGAAGGATCCGCCCCGAGTGCCAAATACTTTAGGTACGCCCCTGGGGCGACCAAGAACCACAACAGACTCAGAGGACAAGTATATCCGAGTCACCAGTCTGTGCAACAGACGCCTCACAGCACCTGAAATCAAAGCCCAGCTGAACAACTCCAGAAGTACAACAGTTTCAACATCAACTGTTCAGAGAAGACTAAAAGAGGCAGGATTAAAAGGACGAACTGCAGCAAAGAAACCAATGCTGAGACTCCAGAACAAAAAGAAAAGGCTAGCCTGAGCTAAAAAATACCAAAAATGGACTGTTGAGGAATGGAAATTTGTTCTTTGGACTGACGAATCAATGTTCGAAGTTTTTGGATCCAAACGCAGAGTATTTGTGCGGCGCAGAGCGGGTGAAAGAATGACACAGCAGTGTGTTGTGCCAAGAGTGAAGTACGGTGGAGAAAGTGTGATGGTCTGGGGATGTTTTGCAGGGGGAGCAAGTTGGAGATCTCCACAAAGTCACTGGAATACTGAGCCAACGTGGCTATCACAGCATTCTACAGCGCCATGGCATCCCATCTGGACTGCAACTAGTTGGCCAATAGTTCATAATGCAGCAAGACAACGATCCTAAACACACTTCCAAGCTGTGTCAAAATTACCTGAAGCAGAAAGAACGGCAACGTCAGCTCACAGTTATGGAATGGCCAGCACAGTCCCCGGATCTGAACCCCATCGAGCTAGTGTGGGATGAACTGGATCGACGAGTGAAAGCCAAGCAGCCATCCAGTGCTCAGAAGCTCTGGGAACTCTTACAAGAGTACTGGCAGCAGCTTTCACCAGACTATCTTCTTTCTCTTGTTGAGCGAATTTGTTCTGCTGTAATTGCTGCTGGAGGAGGCGATTTTGATGAATCTAAAATTTAGACTTTGCTTTTGGTAAATTGTCTTGATTTGTTGTTATTCAAGTTCCCATGTTTGTACTTATGAATTTGTGTCATGTTAACTTAGTTAATAAATATAAAACTTTAAACAAAATTTGAAATTTATGAATATTTCAGGGTGTACTTAAACTTTTGACTGGTGATATATATATATATATATATATATATATATATATATATATATATATATATAACCAGTCAAAAGTTTAGTTAGACCATTTACCTGCACAACGTAACAAAAGTCTATAATTGTTTAATTATAAATATTTGCACAAATATGTATTTTCCGAAGGAAATTTTCATAGCCCATTCTGACTGACTTGAAAAATTAAAAAAAAAAAATGGATTTTGTAGTTAAAACATTAAAAATTTGACGAAGCTGTATTTAATAGCCTCACATGATGAACAATTATTCCATTCGTTACAGAAAGTGCGAGCTTTTGATGCTGCATTGAGATATAAACGTGAAAGTACCAACAATACGTTGTTTTAATATCATTTTATGCTATTTTATTCTAGTTCGCTTTTCATGATTAATGAAAGAAGGAAAAAATAGTGAAGCCTGTTAATAATAAGTATTTTAATTTAGTTACCCTTCAAATATTCCTTTTTTAATTCTATCTCAGTACTAATTCTATTTTTATTAAGAACTTTTAATTATTTTAAATAATTTATTAGAAATTTTAATAATAATTCGATATTTTTTATTTTGTTAAAAATGTGTCAATTTTAAAACAGAATTAATTAAACGAAGTATTTAAATTTTTTTTTTAGGTTTTGAGTAATTTTCGTATCTCCACTTTGTCAAAACTGTCACGTGACTAATAGTCTAAGGATGTCAACACGAGTAAGATGGACCATCAGCACTGGGTTCCCTCGTTAGTCAATCGATCCCCCTAAGATAGCTTCTGTCTTTAACTGCACGTATAGCAATTTACTCGAAAATTAAATGGAGTAATAGCAGGAAGTCTGTATCAATCACGTGATTAGGTATATTTTGTTTGAATATGGCGCGTTCTTAAGACCATCAGTTTGCTATTATGTTACAGCCGTCTATCATATTAACGTAATGATTAGTGAGGAGAGCCAGAAACTGGCACTGCACTCAGGCCAACTAATGTAGACCATTGCTCTACCCCGTGTTATTTACTACCATCACCATCATCGGGATTCAAACCCCCGACCTCAGAGTTTTCACGTCACTTCACTTATAGGGGAACGGTGTTGTCCATCGAGATAAAATAAATACAAGGATAAGACTTAATAAAATATGGGACGTACAGGGTGGCCACAAAGTCCCTTTGCGTGGAAAACAAGGGCAGCATATAGATATGCTGTAATTTCAGTGCAAAGGGACTTTGTGGCCACTGTATATTCATATTTGGTGGACGACCATTCTATCGATAAGAAACTAACAACCTAAATTAACTGTTACATCAAGAGAATGATGTCACTTCGAAGCTGTGAACATTCCATCCTGTTTTCTCCTGAACATTTTTTACATTTCTCTTTAAACAAATCAGATTAAATGTTATAAAGGTATTGCGGGAACTTACTAATAATAATTCATAGTTTAGCTTTTATTCTGACCAACTTTTATTTCTTATACATGGAAGAGATTGTAGATACCAATCGACCAGGGACGTACTCCTGGGTGGACGTTATGCAGGAGACGGAGAATGTTGGAACTCCCGTTTCTTCTGTCACTGTCCTCCTTAGCTGATCTTTTTCCGTGTCTCATCTACCCTGTGAGCAGTCCAGCATACTCTCAAACATACACTTCTCCCTATATTCTTCCCTACGCATACATGCATTGTATATACAGGGTGTCCCGTAAGTCTGGACCCATAGGGAAAAATAATAAAATTACAAAATAGTCCAAAAATTTATTACATAATCTGTTCAAAGTGTCCGCCGTTGTGTCGCACACATAGTTGAAGACGTAATCTCCACTGCGACAGCACTTTCTGAATCACAGTCGCAGAAATTTCTTGACACGCCTCCACAATGCGTGCTTTAAGGTGGAAAATGTTCTGAAGTTTGACCTCGTACACTTTGGCTTTCAAGTGGCCCCACAAATAAAACTCCAGCGGAGTAAGATCATAATAAAAAAATAATAAAAATAATAATAAAAAAATAAAAATATATTATAAATAAATTTTTGGACTATTTTGTAATTTTATTATTTTTCCCTATGGGTCCAGACTTACGGGACACCCTGTACTACACAATCTTTGCAAAATTAAAAAAAAAAAAAAAAGCATTGTGAGCCTCGGAGACCTTGATTTTGGCTCTCTCTTTCTTATAAAGGGGGACATTTTTGCGGGTACCCGCCCTTGGCCCCTCCTTTTCATAGAAAAAAAAATGAGAAAAATAGAATCCACAAAATCTTCCATATTTTTCTTTTAGGTTTCTCACAGCCATTAAGCGTTCTTAGCCCTGAATTTTTAGGTTATGAGTCCTACAATATCATGAGGAGTGGTAGTTAACTATGTTTTTCTGTTTCATTTCTAGAAAACTTGTAAATCATAAGACGTTTCATCCTAAAAATATCATTACCTTATCTTAACCATCTAAATTCTAAACAACTTCCGACCTTACATAAAACAAATGGAATTAACGTAGTTTTTGAGTGTGAAAAATACTATTAAATTTTGCTAAATTAAAAACAGCCCAAGTAATGCAGTGTGTGTGTGTGTGTGTGTGTGTATCTCGCCTTATACCTTTTTCCTTCATTCCTTGACAGGTATTTCAATATATGAATGGACGCCTTGGAATCGCTTTTTCTTTTCCCATATATATATATATATATGATATATATACGAACACCTGGAGATCATTAATATTAAATTTATAAAAGTATCGATATTTATATTCGACATATAAATTTGCCTATACTCTTGAAGAGAATTTTAAAATACTCAGAAGATAAGGGCAAAACCATTAGAAATATTGAATTTCCCATTTTTTCCCTTTACAATAATTCAGAGGTTCGATCCCAACCATAAAATTTACTAAAATTAAAGATAACTGAAAACAGATGTAGGGGGTGGGGTGGGGTGGAGTGTGGTGGTATGGGGGGAAAATATATTACGACTATTAATTCAAAATTGGAAGAGAGAATCTTGTCTTAAATCTTATTTTTTCTGAAAGAGGGTATGCGCAGTACAGGCACGGTGCAGTTCAGAAATATTAAAAATGCCTTTTTCTTTAAGGTAAATTTACGTTTATCGTTTTCCTAATGGGCATAATATGCATGTATAAAAATCGTACTTTGCTGTAAACGTGTTTGAAATGAATGTAGTATGTACAGGGTGACAAAAATTCTCCCATAAATAACTTGTATAATTTTTTTTAGGGGGAACAACTTTTTGGATCACCTTGTACATTAGGTATATTTAATTACAGTATGTAATATTATGCATACTATACAGTATTTAATTACAGTATGTAATATTCCAACTTCTAAGATATGGTAATAACAAAGAGCTACAGAAAAAAGGGTCCAAAACTCCGCAAGCCAAACAGATAACACCAAATCCACAAGTCAGGGATCTTGGAGTAATAATGTCGTCGGATGCAGAATTCAGAGAGCACTATAAAATCAAAATCACAACGGCTAGAAAAATAATGGGAATCATCTGGAGGAGTTTCCGCAGCAGAAAAGCAAACATCATGCTCAAATTATGGAAGAGTCTAGTCCTACCAATAATTGAGTATTGCTCAGTACTCACAAGCCCACACAAAAAAAGAGACATTGCGAGCATTGAAGCTATACAAAGGACTTTTACGTCTAAGATAGAGGAAACGGGAGGTGAAGACAACTGGTCTCGACTACAATCCCTGGAACTCTAATCTCTTGAAAGAAGGCGCGAGCGGTACACAATAATATACATATGGAAAATACTTGAGGGCTCTGTCCCTAACCTCAGAAATGAAATGGAAACAAATTGGAATGAGAGAAGAGGCAGATTTTGTACGGTCCCAGCTGCGGTGGGACAAGGAGCCATGAAAACGAGGATGGAAAATACCCTCAGAATACGGGGCCCAAAGCTTTTCAATGTCCTTCCAAAAGAAGTGAGGAATCTCCAGCACACCGACCTGAATAACTTAAGAACCAGCTGGACAGATTCTTGTGCAAAGTCCCTGACCAGCCATGCGTGGCTGGCTACGAGGGCAGGAGGAGATCAGACAACAATTCCCTCCTTCACCAAATCCCGCAAATGAGGCGGGATGCTGCAGAGGGGTCGACCGCAGGTCGATCCTGAACCGTCGTTCAAACTCAACAAAAGTAACAAAAAAAAAAAATATATATATATATTAGTGATGGGACGATTGTCATATTTCATACAATCGCTGTTGCGATTGCGATTGCGATTGTCAGAATTTGAAAATCGCGCGATTGCGATTGCGATGTTTTAGCTTTAGCCTCACATAACGCTCATTTATGCTTTAAATATACCTAAACGCGTTACCTACCATAGGGTTAGCTTGATTTTTTAACATTCCAATTTTACATAGAGCAAATAAAGAGGTGTACTTATTGTTATTATTAAACCAATTTTTTATTCTGTTTTCAACTAATTCGCAACTCGTTTTCATTTCTGTTTTTGACTTATTTATTATTTATTTATTATTCCGTATTGTTGTTAGCTAAACTTTCCTTTAAGTACGCATGAAAGGGCAGCTTTCATAGCAACTTTTGTAGAGATTTAAATCTTTTGTTCACAATCACAACAATCGCACTCATTAAATGCGATTGCAATTGCGATTGCGATTGTAAAAAATGTGCGATTGTATCGCGATTGCGATTGCGATTGCGATGCATCGTCCCATCACTAATATATTATATTATATATATATATATATATATATATATACACATTATAACTGCAAACACGCAGTATAATTAACGACATTTGTTTGAGTGAGGCCCGTGGTGTAATGGTTATCATATCTGACCGGCAATCGGAAGATCCCGGGTTCGATTCCCGGGTGGTTACCTCATTTTTTCATTTGTTTCGTTCTTTCGCTCTCATCTTGCGCGGATAATTCTCCTATACAAAGCGTCGTTCTTTACGATATATATATATATATATATATATATATATATATATATATATATATATATATATATATATATATATTACGTTTGATTACAAATGTATAAGATTATTTACCTTATAAAATAGCTGTGAAAAGTTATATACCTAGACTGAAGTAGACATTCAGTAAAAATTCATAATTGGGTGGAAAAATAATGGTATGATATTGTCACATTTCATTATATTTTTGTCCAAATCTATCCAATTATTTATATTATATATATATATATATATATATATGTGGACTATACAGGGTGTCCCGTAAGTCTGGACCCATAGGGATTTATAATATATTTTTTTTATTATGTTTATTATATTATTTTATTATTATTATTTTTTTATTATTTTTTATTATGAATTTTATTTGTGGGGCCACTTGAAAGCCAAAGTGTACGAGGTCAAACTTCAGAACATTTTCCACCTTAAAGCACGCATTGTGGAGGCGTGTCAAGAAATTTCTGCGACTGTGATTCAGAAAGTGCTGTCGCAGTGGAGATTGCGTCTTCAACTATGTGTGCGACACAACGGCGGACACTTTGAACAGATTATGTAATAAATTTTTGGACTATTTTGTAATTTTATTCTTTTTCCCTATGGGTCCAGACTTACGGGACACCCTGTAGTCTGCCAATAAACCTTTTCATTTTCATTTCATATATATATATATATATATATATACATATATATATATATATATATATATGAGAAAGAAAGGTCCTAAGTATTGATCATCCAAACGTTTCGACACACCCCGTTCCCATCGTCAATGGTGGAAAATCTTTAAGTTAAATTAAAAGGAAATTATAAATAAGTTTTTAAAATCACTTATTAGTAGAATTTCTCCAAATTATACATGATGCATTAGCATACGAGTGTGTTTAATAATTAAAACAGGGTAAACACAAATACTTAAATTTACTGAAAAACTACAGAGTAAAAAAGATACATTGTAAATAGAAAAATAGGAATTATATAAGAAACATTGGCATACTAATTCAGAAACATTAAAACAAAATATAATTCTTCTGAATTATTTTAGCATTTAGAGAAGGTTCCAACCCCCATTTATGACCTTTTTGGAACCGACAAACAAAATTTAATATTTTTGTAATTTCATTCAAAAGATTTTGTCCACTGAAGATGGGAATGATGTATCCTGAAACATTTGGTCAGTACCTAAATGTGTTTACGCCTACATTTTCATTTTTTCCTTCAGTGTATACAGGGTGATTCATAATGTTTCATAAATCGTAGGGTGTATTCTTGAGATAAAAGTAAAGAAAAAAGACCGTTAAACATAGGTCGAGAAACCCGTAGGTTTTGAGCTATAGCACGCGACAGAAAAAGGAAACTCCTAAAGATTTTTTACATTTTATGCAAATACACAGTGTGATACATTTACTTCATTAAAGTAAACGTTGGAAATTCTTTCCTACTTCTTGAATGCATGCCTCAACACGTCGCACCAGTGATTGACACACTAAAAAATTCCTGGAGTATTGCGGATCGTTTCGCAATTGTTTCGAACTCATTGCCACAATTCATCACGTGCTCGGACTTCTGTAACATAAACTAGGCTTTTTAAATAATCCCACAAGTAATAATCAAGAGGATTTAAATCTGGTGACCGAGGTGGCCACGGAATAGGACCACCGCGCCCTATCCAACTGTCAGGATACACAGCATCGAGATAGTCCCTTTAGGAGTTTCATTTTTCTGTCCTATGCTATAGCTCGAAACCTACGAGTTTCTTGACCTATGTTTATATGGTATTTTTTCTTTACTTTATGAAACATTTATGCATCACCCTGTATATATATATATATTAACCTTGGTTTTGCTTCCACCTGAATTGTTCATTCTGAGAAGGTCAAGCTTGATGACCCACCTTGGACCTACAGCTTAACGTGGAAACCGACGACCCACCACGGGTGGTCAGAAATTCCAAAGTCCTTCCCATGGCTTTATCTCACGACTTCTCCCTCAGCAGCCTAGCGTATTAACCACTAGGCCGCCTAGGGTACCCATTTATATACCAACCTATTTTTATGGAGGGATAAACAACTGGGTAAGCTGCGCGCCGCCTGCTTTCACGCTCTCATCGGGAATCGAACCCAGAGCCGTTTGATTTGTAGCTAGCGATGCTAACCACTACACCACCGAGGCGCATATATATATATATATATATATATATATATATAATATATAAGGTATTCTAAAATTACCTTGTAAACTTTTATATGTCTGTGGATCAGTAGTGGGACGTTGTGAACAATGTGTTCAGGTTGAAGGGAGACACTTTGAACATCTAAAATAAACAATTATTGTTGCTTTTCTTATTGTTGCTCTATTTGAAATAAAACTGTTCAATGGCGCATAATTGCGTTCATATAAAGGTTTACGAGAAAATTTTAGAACACCCTGTATATACTATTATATATATTTTTTTTAACATTAATTTCTTCTACATACGTAGTCACACTACGAAATTGATTATGACAGAGAACTTCAACAACAAAGGCATAATATTCCCGTGAAGTTTTGATAAAAAAGTAATAAGAATTATAATACTTTATACAAGTTTACCCTTTTATTAACTCTTCATCGTCACGTTTTCTGTATATATATTTTTTTTCTTTTTTTTTCCTCCTTTCGTCTTTTAATTAATTATAAAAGTAACCTCCGATATACGACGTGCAGTAACTGCTCCTTTCTCAGTGTTAGTTAATTTTAACTTTATTCAATAAGGATTCCTATGTTAAACTTTAGGGAAGTTTTAGTGTATTTAAACGAGACTTAGAGAGATGAGACACGCGATAGAAAGTTTACTTTTTGTACGATATTCCTTAAAAGTAGTAGTTTTTTTGTTTTTTTTTTCTCTAACGAATATTTATTTCTGCCTTTTAATGAAACGAAGTTAAACAGAATAAGGATAGATATTGTTTATCTATCTACGAGTATCTATCTATTTATCTACTACTGTCTGTCTCTCTTTCATACAGTGTATATATAATTATATATATATAAAATGACCTATCTTGTGTGACTATTAGGTGAAAAAACCTTGTATCTACGGAGGGAGAACAAAAAAAGCCTTTACAACAACAGATGAAAGATTAGTTACTCTCGTACAGAGATCTAACTTAATGCGGACAGACATACAGTAGCCACGAACGAAGCAACTCGCTCGATTCCACCTCAAAATTTCATGTATGGTTCCCCCCAAGTTATTCCCGAGAGAAGTGAGAAGGGAAAAATGTGGAGAACTAAAAATGACCAATCAGCCAACTAGTATATGGTTGATTTTTTTTTTTTTTTTAACATATTTGGGTTGAAAATGACCAAAGTCCTGGAAATAAAGGGATGGAAAAATTTCACTTAATTCCAAATGCAAACAGGACAGGGAGCTCTTGACGACGAAGGTGGAAAACATTTTCAGTATATTAGCCAATAATAATAATAATTAGAGGACCAAAATTATTTGATATCCTGACGAAGGAGCTGCAGAACCTACAAAATATTCATTTAGCTAAATTAAAAAAAAAAGAAGTTACTTAATACCTAATTCAAGTCTCTGTCAAACCTTGTGTGGCATGTTATGAAGGCAAGATGAGAGATGAAAGTAACTCTCCCCTTCATCAAATCCCATAAATGAAGAATGATGCTGGTAAAGGGTCCGTGGCAGGCTGATATTAAATATTTGTTTGAAAACAACGAAATAAATAAAATACACACACACACACACACACAAAATGTTTTTTACTGGTAACAAAAGTTTTTATTTTGGTAAAAGATAACAAAACTATAAATGTGGTAAAAAAAAGATAAATAAAAATAAAAAATAAATAAATAAATAAATAAAAACCAGCCTCTAGTCTTACAAGACTGGAAAATAAGTTGATAGGCAAAAGTGAAACTGTCTGCGGAAGAGACATATCGAGAAAGTTTTGGGCCCGTTTTTTGTTGCCGGTTCATAAGTAGTTTTGACGACTTTGAAAGAATAAAAGAACGGCTGGAGAACACCCTATTAATGACGGCTATTAATGTAGACATTTTGTATACACAAGAGACAATGTGAGAAGATGCGAGGAGGAAAAATAACAATAAAAGGGGATAAAGAATAAGAGAGAATAATAGAGGAAATAAGGGTTATAGAAAGAATAATTACGAATTGAATAAAGAATGAAATATAATGAAAGAATGAAATATAATGAAATATAATACAGGGTGTCCCTAAAGTCTGGACACATAGGAAATATCACTAACTATAACTAACTATATGTTATTATTATTATTATTATTATTATCTTAAATTCATGCAACTGAGGCCTAAGGTAGGCCCACATCGAATCAGCAACCCTGAGGTAGGACCAAATAGGACCTCCAAGTCCATAACTTATGGACTTGGAGGTCCTATTTGGTCCTACCTCAGGGTTGCTGATTCGATGTGGGCCTACCTTAGGCCTCAGTTGCATGAATTTAAGATAATAATAATAATAATAATAATAATAATAATAACATATAGTTAGTTATAGTTAGTGATATTTCCTATGTGCCCAGACATTAGGGACACCCTGTATAATGAAATATGAAAAAAATGAATGAATGAAATGTAATAATAGAAGAAATAATGAGAATGAGGGATGATGAAGATAAACGATGGTGAGAATGATGATGATTGATGATAGTCTAGACAAGACTTACAAGAAAGTATACATTTATAATAAATATTAACGATCAATCGTTAAAAGTCTTATCCCGTAACAACTTGCATAAAAACCAGTTCCAACCAGTTTAAAAGAAAGGTTGCCTATAACTGTAATACGTAATCAAAACACAAATACTTCGTTACATTCTTTCTGTTGTAGTTTGTAGATTCGTAAATCCATCATCATCCCCATAAATTACATTCGCAATAAATATAAAACTCGTACGCATTTGGCCTTGATTACCTAAACAATTATACGAACCGTGAAGCACCCTGAGATTTATAGGTAACATCTCAGTTTGATGAGAAGCCATTTGCAGGATTCTGACTTTGCTCCTTCTTAGGAGTGGCTCTAAATCAATCTTAGTTAGGAGGAAATGACACTTTTAATAACACAATCCTTATGGATTGTGTAGGGATTTTAATCTATATGACAATATTTGAACAACGACCCTTCAAAAACTGCTTTGGTTGGCTATTTTTGGATTGGTTTCGAGAAAAAAAGAGAGAGAGACTCAGACAGATAGATAGATACATACATACGTACATACACAGAGATATAGATAGGTAGATAACACAGATAGATAGACATATAGATAGATAGACATATAGATACATAGAGATATAGATAAAAAATATATATATATATATATACTCGTCTGTAACGAGAGAGAGAGAGAGAGAGAGAGAGAGAGAGAGAGAGAGAGAGAGAGAGAGAGAGATTTTAAATACAATTTTAAAATAAAGAACAGCAATGCTTTAAATCGAATATGTGTTTAAATATTGACTGTATCAAACTCTAAATCACTTTTGCTTTATAATTATTAAATAAATAAGTAATATTTTAGTTTCATTTCAGAGAAGGAAGAATCGAACTTATATATATATATATATATTATATATATATATATATATATATATATATACACAGGGTGTCCCATAAGTCCGGTCTCATAGGAAAATGTATTTTAAATTAAATTTACAAAAATAATATATTATAACAAACAAATATTCAAATTGATGTCTTGTTTTGGGACAAAATTTTTGGAGCAAGTGTAGTTTACGTCCCCCTGACGTAAAAGGGGACACAAACTAGACTAGGTCAAAGTTGGGGAACGTAAACTACACTAGGATCTTTAGGAGACATTTTTTAAAATTAATCCATAAAATAAAACTTTAAAACTAACGAAAATATTACGACTTAACCTAACCAATCGTCAATATATATATATATACAGGGTGGGCCGTAAGTTTCCATACATAGGAAAAATTAAACGTTTGTTTTTATGTTTCAGATACCCTAAGAATATGCGTTTGACTAAGATCTTGTTTACTGATGAAGCAAATTTTTACGTCAATGGAGAGGTTAATCGGCAAAACATACGTTATTGGAGTAATGCTAACCCTAACTGGCTGAGTCCGACGAAGATGCAAGGTGCCGGTAAAGTGATGGTGTGGGCCGGGATATTGGGTGACAGAATTATTGGACCAATTTTTGTCAGTGGAAATCTAAATGCCGAAAGGTATCTTAACATGTTGCAAGAAGAGATTTTCCCATCCCTGCTAAACGAGGAAGGTAACTTCCCAGTTTACTTCCAGCAAGATGGAGCTCCACCTCATTATGGTCTTCACGTGCGTCGGTATTTGGATCAGCAGCAGTTTCCGGATGCTTGGATTGGTCGGCGTGGTCCTGTGGAGTGGCCTCCCAGATCCCCAGATCTCACCCCCCTTGATTTCTATCTTTGGGGGCACTTGAAGGCCATGGTGTGTCAGGAAAAGAAAAGATACGAGACATAAATCATCTAAAGGAACGTATCACCAACGCCATTACAAGCATAACGTCAACTGTGCTAATGCGTGTTCATCAACAGTGGGGAACACGTATTGAAATGTGTTTTCAAAACAATGGCAACCATGTAGAGCATATTATATAAATAAAAATGGTTGTCCATAAATTTTTTTTTATTTTTCCTATGTATGGAAACTTACGGCCCACCCTGTATATATATATATATATATATTGACGATTGTTTAGGTTAAGTCGTATTATTGGCGCACCTATAGCAAAAGCACCCCTGTGTAATTTATTTATTTATGGTCAGATTTTTATGAACTTTTCAATATAGACCTTCCACATATCACTGAAGACCTTAAAGAAAATCTTCGTGTTCTTTGTGTACAAATCACACCAGAGAATTTGGCACGTGCGTGTTTAAGTTAGGAACATCGTATCAACATGCGCGAACAAGAAGAAGGATATCAATTTGAACATTGGCTTTCGTTCTACTGTATTACTTTGGTAAATTTAATTTAAAATAAATTTTCCTATGAGCCAGGACTTATCGTACACCCTGTATATATAATATTATATAATATATATATATATATATATATATAATATATATATTATATAGGATGATCCATTTAAAACCATACCCAAATTACAAAGTGCTTTTAATTTGGGTACGATTTTAAATGGATCACCCCGTATATATATATATATATATATATATATATATATATACATTGTAGAAATGTTTTTTTTTTCAGACTGACAATGTAATATGAATAGATTAATTTTTTTAATAATGAAATTTAAGCTTTAATTTCGGTTGGTTCCCATTTTACATAAGAAGCTTATCTTAATAAACTTTGTAAATAATCATAAATAAACATTTTTAATAATTATATCATTCACCAGTAAATTATTTAGCTTAGTTTGGATTGAAAGTCAAGATCTATAAACGAGGTAGATGATGTTTAACTACAAGACAGGTTCAACACCGTTTTAAAGAATACCTTGGCTGGCTGTTTATTCTAGAGAAAAATGGGAGGTATTGAAGAATAGGGACCCCAGCCTTTTTTAGTTAGCTTTATAAGGCTAACTAACGAAAATATCATGACTTAACCTAACCAATTGTCAAGGGCGTACAGTTAACCTAACGATTGGTTAGGTTAGGTCCTGATATTTTCCTTAGTTAGCCTTATAAGCCTAACTAAAGAAGGCTGGGGTCCCTATTCTTCAATAGCTCCGAAAAATGTTTTTGGACTATAAAAATATTTAAATATTTCTTATTTTAATTTATTTACTTTAAATGATATTTTAGTTATCGGAAAAAAAATGCAATTTTGATAAAAAGGCTGCAAATATAAACTATTTTATCTTAAAAAATATTTTTTAACCAAAAATTACAGACGACTTTAGTAAGAAAAACTGTTCGCTTAAATTTTCTCAATTTTTTTTTTTTAATTTAATATTAATTCTTTTAATTTTAAATGAAAATTTAAGCATTTTCGCCATCCAAAAATTATTTAAGAAAACTGGAATTCAGAGAAAAACCATAAACACCAATTTTTTTAACAAAACCGCGACTTCGAGTGTCGTAGCGAGAAGAATACTCTGTACGTTGAGTGATATCCAACTCAGGGCAATTGTTTGAATCAGATAATGGTATAAATACACTTTGTATTTTTATTTCTGTGTAAAATATGCAAGAGGTAGTAGTTAAACTAAAGACGGTAGTTAAATTGCAGAGTTAAATTAAAGAATTAAATAGAATTAAATTAATATGGTAGTTAAATTAAAAAGTTAAATAAAAATTCTAATATCCAAAATAAAACTTCAGAAATCCGATTATATTTCGAGAGAGAAATTTCGAAATGACTAAATTCCAAAATAAACATAATTTTAAACTTTTTTATTAAATTTTAAAAAACACCTTTCCAAGTTAACTAAAAAATTAAAAAGTTTTAAAAAATTACTGCCAAATAAATTATTCATTTTAATAAACAAAGTTAAAAAAATATTTAACTTTTAAAATAGACACTTAAAATAAACTTAATAAAAATGTTTACCTAAAAATTCCTCTTTGTATAGGTTATAAGCACGTTATGTTAAGTACAAAGGAAGTTATAGGCTACAGATAAGTTTTTATAGGTTAACTCTGGTTTGGTTAAGTTTGGTTAAGTTAAGATAGATAAAGTTACGTCAGTTCATGTTTGGTTATGTTATGCAATTTTCTGTTACATTAAAACAGATTAAGTTTGGTTAGGTGACACTGGTTGCGTTAAAAATTAAGATAAATCAGATTAATTTTATATCTAGAGAAACTTACTGCATAGATCGTAACACTAAAAAAAATGTTAGATTAACTCGGATTTGATTATGTTAATTAAAAATCTCTCGGTAATCTTCTTTCTGGATGTATCTGGACACATATTTGGAGGTATTTGAATATATCTGCGCATATAATCTATATTCGACTCACACCTGGCTAAATATTATGATGCCATACCCTGCTCGAAAATTCTGTCATATTCCTTAATTGTTTATAGCACTCTAGAGCTGGTCATCCTTGCTAACGTACCTCAAACCCTTCTGTGAAACTGTAAAGAATTCCTTATCCTTACTACACGTCTGAACAATTACAGGGTAGGCCGCGTAGGGTGTGTGTGTGTGTGTGTGTGTGTGTGTGTGTGTGTGTGTGTTGCGGGCAAATATATTAATTTATGGGTTTTTAACTCTCCGTTCATAACATCGAGAAAATGAAGACGTTATTTACGATAAGTTCCACCGCAACATCACAAAAGACGACAACTCCGGCAATAATGCAATTAAATATGGAAAATTATGGATTTACCCAGGAAATTGGTGAAGCGCCTTGAAAGGAGATTGTTTGGGATTTAATTTTGACAAACAACAACGACATTATAATAAGTAAAAATATAACGCAAACTAATTTCTCTGATTATAACATAATTAATATACAATTAAAGTTAGAAACCAAGAGACCTAAAACTCATCCTAGAGTGATAGAAGGAATATCTGAAGGGTTAAATACAGTATTAATTCAAAAGGAAGTACACTGGGCAAGAATAAATGTGGAATTAAAGGAAATAAATTTGGAATTGCAACTTCGCGGAAAAAAAAAGTAGAAATAGTACGTATAACTAGAAAACGAAACTAAACCCATGTTGTTGAAACATGTTTCGAACAGCCAAAAAAGAAAATTTAGTAAACTCAAGACAAAAGCAGAACGTTATTTAAATAACGGAAACGAACCGTAAAAAAATATCCACAATCCACATATGCAAAACTGACGCAAGGGAACTCAAGCTATGAAAATAAAATATGGAATAAAAATGGACAAACATTTATCCGCAAGAACGATGAGAGAAACAAGGATGCAAAAAACATAAAAAGTAACCCAAAATATTTTTACACCTTTGCGAACAGGAAAATGAAATGTAAAGAAAGTGTTGGTCCGTTAAAAGGTGGAGTAAACGAATACACAAATGACCGAGAACCCCTAAGCCCGAGGTGAAAATAGAAAATCCGGAAGAATTCTTTGACAGCTACAAATTAGTCAAGAAAAGGTACGGAAACGAATCTATTAACCGATTTTAACTTCTACGAAGGGGACATAATTAAGGTTCTATCACAAATATGAGAAAATTCAACATTAGAGATAGACACACGAGTGCTAGGTTTCTGAAGCAAGCCACTATACTTACTGAAGAGGAAATCACTCAGCACAGCAGAAATCCCACGCCCATTAAAGAACGCCTTATTCAAAGGCGGTAACGGAGTAATGCCTAAGCGTTATCACCCAGTAGTATTCTTCACAATCCACCTTATAAAATACTATGAACGGGTAATTAAAGAAAAACTGCTTACAACCTAAAAAAAAAAAATTCAATCCGAACCAACAGGATTCAGGGTTGGAAGGTCATACATTGTGTCGAAGTCAAACTACAGGGTGTCCCGTAAGTCTGGACCCATAGGGAAAAATAATAAAATTACAAAATAGTCCAAAAATTTATTACATAATCTGTTCAAAGTGTCCGCCGTTGTGTCGCACACATAGTTGAAGACGCAATCTCCACTGCGACAGCACTTTCTGAATCACAGTCGCAGAAATTTCTTGACACGCCTCCACAATGCGTGCTTTAAGGTGGAAAATGTTCTGAAGTTTGACCTCGTACACTTTGGCTTTCAAGTGGCCCCACAAATAAAAATCATAATAAAAAATAATAAAAAAATAATAATAATAAAATAATAATAATAACATAATAAAAAAAATTATAAATCCCTATGGGTCCAGACTTACGGGACACCCTTTATATACGTAATGTGTACTGATTTTGCCAAATCCTTGGACAAATGTGAACATACTGTAGGTTTATAACACACAAACTTAAGAAAAAAGGAATTACTAGAAAGCTGTGACGATGGACGTTTAATTTTTTGATTCATGGTAAAGAAAAAGTATTACTAAATGGAGTTAAATCTGAAATTTCAAAAGTCATCAACTCTATCCTACAAAAGTACAGTATTAGCTCCGTTGCTGTTTAAAATAATGATTGCTGACAGAGATGAAGATATTAAAGACATTGTCGTATTGTGCTTCGCGGAAGACACAAGGATATGAAAGATATCATATGAAGGTAACATAGAAAAATTATAAAATTATATTAAATCACTATTGAGGTGGGTGGAAGACAACAATATGAAGTTGAACAAGGAAAATTTTCAACTTACACGATATGGTAGTAGCAAAAAGGAACCTCCATAATAAAAACTTTTGCATTTCAACTTTTTTATTTTCTTCAAATTCCTTGACGTTTTACATCATATGTTAGAGTTAAACTAATTCGTTTATTTGTTAAATTCTACCAAACGAACGATACACTTTTCATAACTATTCTATGGCATGGTACAAAAGATAAGAACGAATATAACTACACTATTTCTCTGTACAAATACTTATGAACGCCATTATACATATATATACATACACACACAATTTAGGTAAACACAAAAAGTTGAGCTGAGGAGAGTAGATCTAGGGAAGTCGACTCTCCAAAAATTTACTACAATTTGCTAAATATACGCTGGAAAGGGAATTTAATTATTTGCAAACAAAATTTTCACTTCTCTCAAAATGTACTGTAAACGAATAATTTCTGCTGCGGACATTTAATATTTTGCCCTAATTTGTAAGGATAAATTTAATGTAGAATTATGATGATTATTTTCCTTGTTTTGGAAAGGGACAAAACTGTGAAGGAGGAAGGAAATGAGATGAGGTTAAAATATAAAATGAAATATTTGGAGCAATATGACTTATTTCTGTGTGTGTGTGTGTGTGTGTGTGTGTGTGTGTGTGTGGGTGGGCGTTTATTTATTTATCTACTTGTCCAGAGAGAGAGAGAGAGAGAGAGAGAGAGAGAGAGAGAGAGAGAGAGAGAGAGAGAGAGAGAGAGAGCACTCAAAAATGCCCGAGTCATGGGCGTCCGGAGGGGGGGGCAAGAGGGGGCAGTTGCCCTCCCTTGGAAATTTGTGTTTGCCCACGCAACGACTTCTATAATTCTACTGCAGCTCAGTCAGTGTTTCCACATTCAAGGAAATGTCGTTTACTTTACCTTTACTTTACCGAAGTGCCGTGTCGTTGAACTTAGAAGTGTTAAATAAACTATACTGAAAGATATAGTAATGGAATTATTTGCAAAGATCATTATATTGAGTGTTTTATTTATTTTTTCTCTCGGAAACCTTTTGGTCAATTTCACTGAAACTTACACGATTATAGTTAATCATAGTATCATATACCATATAAAAAATGAACTTCACTGGTAGAAAAAAAAATACACTGCGACCACTACGAGTAAAAACCGTCAGTGCATTTTTTTTCTACCTAATAAAGAACTAATAAGAACTAAGAACTAATAAGTTAGTTTTTCACCCCCTTGCGAAAAATCCTGCGGACGCCCCTGGCCCGAGTGTATAGCAATCCAAATTCATTGTTTTAATCATGCGATGCACATAAGCTTAGTACCATCTATTTCGAATGTAGCTATTTATATGCTCAGTTTAATAATAAAAAAAGGGACGAAAGTGGCGTAGCCGTGATTAAAATTTCATCTTTGGGGAGGTAAAAGTTTTAAGAAAATTAAAATTATATTTATGAAAGTATTAAAAAAGTTGAAATTATTATCATTATTAAAAAAAAAAAGTTTGCTCCGATTTTTGGATTATTAATGTTTTAACAGCACTATCAAGTTAGAGTGGCCACGTTGGAATATTGTTTTCCGTTAGATTAGTGAGGTTAAGCGACGTTGGTTCTGATCAGGAGTTGGATGGACGACTGGCCTCTGCTTTCAGATTATGTAGCAACTCATGGCTCGGATTCCACGTAAAGTTGTAGGTCCCATCCGTTACACGACCTTTGCTGTTACGAAGGAGATTAAACGACTCCAAATATTATTATTATTACCAGCACTACCGGGAGTCAAACCCCCGACCTCGGTGTCTTCATCTCGCTTATAGAGAAATTGTGTTACCCCTCGTTCGAGTTTTTGATACAAAGATAGGATGGAACTTACCCCGAAATTTGGACCGGTCAGAACTATTGATATATTTCTGTGGGTTAGGGTAGAATAGTTTATGCCCAGTTAGGTTACGTGAGGAGTAGATTTATAAAATATTTAATTACAAATACAGTAATTGAATTACCCAAACTTCGTTACGTTTTTGGGATCACCTGAAGATCAGGGACCCCAGCCTCAATTACCAAATGATATCTTCGTTAAAACTAACGAAAATATCACGACTTAACCTAACCAATCGTCGAGGTCGTACAGTTGACATAATCGGGCATTCAATTTAATTTATTATATTTGGTACTGTAAAGCAAAAAACAAGAATACATGGGGGGCCCTGATCTTCAGGTGATCCCGTTTTTAGCAATCAATTACTAATTTCAGTTACTTTGAAATGTAATAATTGTGCTAATAACACCAGTACACATTTGAAAATTTGTCGATCGATTTTTACAAACTAGTTGGTGATTCTATATAATTTGAGTGCGCTGATCTCAAAAATATAGTTAGTTTTTCCCTATTACGTATGGTTTCCTTACTACAGGGTGTGTCATAATCCCCCATTTATCCCCAAATGTGAACCATCTTATCGAGACCAACATTGGATTGCACATGCTAAACCATAAATTTTGTTGTTATAGACTACAGTAACGCTTACATAATAATGTAGGGTAAATATATATAACAACCAGTCCCGTTCCCAGCAAAATACTCTCTCCCCTCATCAATGGGTGGTTAACATTTGGGGACAGATGAGGTATTACAGCACCCCTTGTAGCACGAAATCTTTAGGTGATAGAGTAAAACCTAATTAAAGCAGAATTAAATAGCTCCTAGCTCTTGGACAAGCATATTGCTTGTTTATGAAAGAATAAAAAATAACTGAAAGAAACAAAATATATTTACCTTCTTTACTTGCAAACATTTCAGGACTTATTCCAAAGACTTAAGACTACGAAGGTAGATCTGACTAATGACGACTAACCGGTGCTTCTTTGATGTTTTCTTATGCTGTGCGTTAGGCTGATCTCGTTGCAGACACCAGCAGTAATCCGCCATCATATTTGTATGCCATCTTCCTTGATATCTTCTTTCCATGGTTTTGATGTCCTGGTGAAATCGTTCCCCTTGCTCCTCACTGACATCTCCGAGATTTTCGGGAAAACGGTCAAGATGTGAAAATAAGAAGTGAACTTTCAGGCTCATGTTGCAGCCTAAGGCGCAAACCTTTTTAAGCATATTTTCCACCAGTCTTTCATAATTTTGGCTTTTGTAGTTTCCCAAGAAGTTTTCAACAACATCTTTGAAACCAAGCCATGCTTCTTTTTCTTTATTGGTCATTGTGTTCAGGAAATGATCGTCTGTCAATAACTTTCTAATCTGAGGACCTATAAAAACACCTTCCTTTATTTTCTCGTAGCTAATCTTTGGATATTTTGAACAAATGTACTTGAAACACTCACCTTCTCTATTCAATGCTTTGACATACTGCTTCATCAAGCCTAACTTAATGTGCAAGGGTGGTAGGAGGATTTTATTTGGTTCAACTAGATGTTCATGTAAAATGTTCTTTGATCCTGGGGTAAGATTCTCTCTAGGAGGCCAAGTTTTCCTCTTCCAGTGCTGGTCACGTGCTCGACTATCCCATTCGCAGATGAAACATGGCATCTTAGTGTATCCTGATTGCTGCTCAAGTAACATGCAAAGGACTTTGAGATCCCCACACAATATCCATCTGTGATTTTGATACTGAATTTTTCCCAGAAGCAGTTTCATGTTATCATAGGTCTCTTTTAAATGAGTAGAATGGGCCACTGGGATTGATGCATATTTGTTACCGTTGTGCAGTAACACTCCTTTTAGACTGGTTTTAGAGGAATCTATAAACAACCTCCAGTCACTGGTTTGGTATTCGATGCCTAGCTTGCACACTAATCCTGTGATGTCCTTGCAAAATACCAAGGGACCATCTTCTTCGAAAAAAGGCACGAAATCTTTCTCACGATTTCTGTACCAAGCGAAGTATGTGTCGGATGCCAATAAATTGTTCTCCTGCAATCTAGACCCCAAAAGTTCTGCAGAGTCCTTAGACAGATTCAAATCCCTGACTAAGTCATTTAGTTCGGCTTGGGTTAATGGTTTAGGATCTCGGTCAGCTGTTGGCTGTTCATAAACATCATCATTGTCTGGATTTGGAGCTGAATCAGAATCTGAATTGTATCGATCCAGAATCTCGGGTGGGCGGGGAATAGGAACTTCTGGACCATAGGGTACCGGCCTTATTGCAGATGGAAGACTTGGGTATTGAAGGCTCTCTTTATTCTTTGTATTATAACCTTTAACAGTGCAAGAACAGAAGTAGCAGTCGTCGGTATGGTTTCTAGGCTCGCGCCATACCATAGGGATCCCAAATGGCAAACTTTTCTTTTTACTTTTGCTCCAATTCCTTAGTGCCGCAACACACGTAAGACAAACCTTGTGTGGAGCCCAACTTTGGTCTTGATCTCCTAATTTAATTCCAAAATAAGCATGATAAGCTCTCTTAATGAAGGTCGTTACATTTGTCCTTTGTTTTACAACAACATACCGACCACAAATATAACAAAATATGTCTGGACTATGGGTACATCCTCTAGAAGCCATTATTAAAATTTTAAAGACGTAATGTTAGAATTATCTATCTGAAAAATATGAAAAAACGAAATTAATTAAAGATAAAAAGGTAAAAAATTACAAAACGCCCCAAAATTGTTTTGCTAATAACTTTAAAACTGTGGGTGATAGAAAAAAACCTGGTAGCATTTTTGAATTCAGCGCAGCGAACTGCTTCAGAATCAACTCAAAATAAAGAAATCGATTTTCATGCAGACCGGTGTAATTAATAACAATTTCAAGGTAATTTTAACTTAAAATCAAAGTTCCCTCTTTAATGACTTGCTCATATTACGTCAGTGAGAGACAATTACGTCACTGATATTAGGTCACTGATAGACAATTTGAGATTAATACAGTGGTTTTTAACCTTTTTCGGCTGAGATCCAAATTCTGGTAGAGGGACTAGCTCAGCGACCCATGCCTTCAAACAGTTCAATCATAATAGATAACAAAATAAATAATTAATGATAAAACAATGAGGGATAACATAAATAAATGATAATTTAATGACCCACTAAAATGGCTTGACAACCCAATTAAATTGGGTCGCGACCCAGTGGTTAAAAACCACTGAATTAATGCCTTGGGGACATTTGACAACATTGTTCCTCACTTACATTCTAATTACACCATTTTTAGTAGCCCATTAATAGCGGTTGGTGTCGACATAGTTTGTTAGGCCATTATTTAGGAGTTAATTACAACGGCTCAAAACGTGAGAAAAAAAGGCAGAAAAATAGAAGCCTTGATAATTATCTGGTCATAAGCTAAAGCCAACCGACTACACACTGTCGGTTTGTTCACTGGAATCTACGTAATTAGTAGCAGTGAATAGATAATTTTTGCTGAAAGAGATTATATATATATATATATATATATATATATATATATATATATATATATATATTACATATATATATATATATATATATATATATAATACATATATATATATAATACATATATATATAATATATATATATATATATATATATATATATATATATATATATATATATATATATATATATATATATATATATAATATATATTATATATATATAATATATATATATATATATATATATATATATATATATATATATATATAATATATATATATATATATATATATATATATATATTATATATATATATAAAACGTGTACCTTAATTTATTTTAAATATCGGGTACTTCACTGATTCGTTTCTTTCACGCCAAATGATTTAGCGTGTGAAAGTAATGATCTTATCTATACATATAATGTTGCAGTACAATATATTATTGGTATATGGTATTTTCCAGGTACATTTTGAGTGATATTTCTATTTATTAAAGCCACTTTCTTTTCGTCCAGAACTTGACTTAAAGTCACATTCTTTCACTGATTTAGAGTCAGATTTCTAGACCAAAGATACGCGGCATCTTGAGTTTGTGACGTCAAATGTAAACAAAATTCAGCTAGGTTCATTCTAGGCTAGGTCTATTACGTACTTCACGAGTTACAGACTTAACCATTTGTCTGGACACTCAGTACAGGGCAGCAGGGTCCTAACTTCAGGCTTCTATCAAGAATCAAGCTCACAATAAGATTGAATAAGGCCAAGACTGTGACCTAGGTTTGAGCTCGCCCCAGCAACGCTACCCTTGATCAATATAGACCTAAAATTGCAATGACTGAAGGCAAATTCTTTACTTAAGGCTTGTAAATACATAAATTTAATCTAGCATAGTCTTATAACATTAATATATATATATATATATATTATGGGCCGAAATAATGCACTGAATTCTTGAAATACCTTTGATTCTGCAGACGACAAATTGTGTTTACAAAAGTTACTGGAGTTTTCTCAAGCGACCTTTGGAGCTGGCTTCGGCAAGACTCGAATCAAGTCTAGTTTGCTTTAACTAAAAGAACGCCGCAACTTGAGCTGACTTAACTTGACTTCAAGTCAGTCGTATGAAAAGAAGAAAACTTAAATACCAACCTGTTATCAAACTTACTTTGATAACACGTTGGTGCAACAACCTAATCATTGTGGAAGGGGTTTAGAGTAGTAAGTTTAGAGTAGTTTAAAAAAAATACAAAAAAATGCAAATGTTTATTTACTAAATAATGTTATATACGAGTATTATAATATCACATCATAAGTTATAACTATGGTTGCAAAAGTAGACCTTTCCTGTCGAGGGGGGTGGGTCGTTCGACCACCTCGACCCACCCCTAAACTGGCTACGGGCCTGAAGCCCTTGCTATAAATTCTGTAATGTAGTTCAAAGCATTGGCGTAATTTAATAATATAATCAATAGGCCGACATTAATTCAATCTTTTTTAAACCAATTTGAAAAGAATAAAGTTACCAAAAAAATTCATTCTATTAAAAAAAAATTAAAAAAAAAAAAATTTCAGTATACGACTTTCAATTTTCTGTGAATTCAGTTTTTATATTATAAAAAACGGTGTCGAGGACAAACTTAAGAAGATATATTTTTTAATAACATATCGAATGAATTTGATAAAAATTGGTGAAAAAGTTTGGGATGGGCTGATCGGCGAAAATTTAGGAGAGGTTAAAATGTGGGAAATGGCTGAGGGTAGAGATCCAATATATGAAAATATGTGAATATAATATAGTTTCAGATTTGATATATTTAATGTCATTTTCTTTAGGCCAGACAATCATAGAATAATATTTGTGAAATATGAAACGCTAAAATTTAAAAATTTAAAGGACAGGGTGTTTCAAAAGTCTGGAATCACAGGAAATATACGTCTACATATATAGCCATTAAAAATATTTCCTTAAAATATTTTAAATAATATATATTATAGTAGTTAAGAGTAGTTTAGTATATATATATATATATATATATATATATATATATATATATATATAAATATAAAATATTTCCTATTTTTCCAGACTTTTGAACCACCCTGTATATTTAAATTTTTTAAAAAATATTTTCTTTCATAAAGGTAAACGTTTAAAATTAATTATTTATCTTTTCTTTTATTTTTTGTATGCAAAAAATAATAAATAAAATAGTTACCCTAAAATTACTTCGTAAAAACGATTTATGTTTTAAATTTACGGAATTGCTTCGCTGATATTAGCCATAAAAATTTTGTTTTTTATATTTTTAGTTTCAATTAAATATTTATTAAATAATTTTGGATTTAAGGTAATTTAATTTTAAAAGTCGAATTCAGTCTTTGAAGTTTAAGTTGAAATATTTAATTTGAGGGAAGGCTTGTATGTAGCAGTTTCATATTTTTTGAAGTAATTAAAATAGGTGCCTAGACACTCTGCGTTTGAAAGATTGGAGGGTATAGACAGGGGGGGGAAAGATGGATTGAGGAACGTTGTTCCAGAGTTCACCGGTTGAGTAGATAAGAGATTGAAAATATCGATTAATTCTGACGTTAGTGCGTTGGACAGAGTAGAATGAGAAAGTGTCAAAAGTCTGGTGCTGCGTGCTCTCTTTAAAGTTAGAGAGTTCAGAAGAGCGGTGTTCGTTATAACAGCGATAGTAAAGAGAGAAGGATTGAAGAGAGTCAGTAAGAGGTGGGGAACTGATGAGACGAAAAGTCTTTGATTCCACCTGGTCAAGTGCTGCTGTGTGGGTTGAGCCATCCCATACATGACAAGCATACTCCATACAGGAGCGGACAAGACCCTTGTACAGAGACAGCAACTGAGTTAGGGTGAAGAAACTACGGAGGCGGTACAACACACCTGACCTCTTAGAAGTTGTTTTGGAAAGAGTATATGTGATCTTTCCAGGAAAAATCACGAGAAAAGGAAACGCCAAGAATGCTAAGAGAAGAGGAATGATTGAGTTGTGTGTTGTTGAAGGCAAGGGGATAATCGTGTGAAAGATTGTGACGAGTAGACAGATGGAGGAACTGAGTTTTTGAGGCATTGAAAGCCACAATGTTTTCTTTACCTCCAATCAGAGATAGCGGAAAGATCAGAGTTCAGGTGTTCCATTGCCGTCCTACGCGAATAATGGAGTGACTGTTGAGAGGGGAAGCTTTGGAAAGCGGATGGAGAAGTGAAGAGTGGAATCATCGGCATAGGAGTGAATAGAACAGGCAATACGAATTAACCCTCTAACGCCGACTGGGTCGAATACGTACCATTTCAAATACACGCATTTAGACTTAACCCTACAAAAGCGTTCGACGTTAAAGGGTTAAAAGATCATTATATAAATAAAAGGAAAAGAGTGGGTGACAGGGCAGAACCCTGAGGAACACCACTGTTGTTAGCTTTAGAAAAACAGTGGCCATCTACAACCGCAGGTATAGATCGGCCAGAAAGGAAATTAGAAATGAAGGCACAGATAGAAAGATAGAAACAGAAGGAGAGCAGTTTCGAAATTAAAGATTTGTGCCAGACTTTTGATATGTCTAGCGCAAGAGTGAAAGTTTCACCGAAATCCCGAAAGGAGGATGACCAAGAGTCAGAGAGATATGCAAGAAGATCGCCAGTAGAGCGTCCTCTGCGGAACACATACTGACGATCTGAAAGAAGATTGCGAGAAGAGAGGTGCTTAAAAATCTCCCAATTAAGGATAGAATCAAAAACTTTAGAAAGGCAAGAAATCAAAGCGATAATTGGAGGGTTGAGAGCGGTCACCCTTCTTTGGGATAGGCTGAATGAAAGCGAACTTCCAGCAGGAAGGAAAAGTACCAGATGAGAGACAAAGACGAAAAAGTTTGCCTTCGCAAGGTATCAGCACGGAAGTACAGTTCTTAAGAACAACAGGAGGACCACCATCAGTACCGTACGCCTTCCTGGAGGTGATCCCAGATAGGGTAGAAAAAACATCTTTGGAAAGAGGTTCTAATTTCAGATACAATAAAGTAGGAGGGAGGAGATGGAGGAACAGCACCGGAATCGTCCATGGTTGAGTTGGGAGCGAAAGTTTGAGCGAAGAGTTCAGCTTTGTCAGGAGAAGAGACGGCAACTGAGCCGTTGGAATGGAAAAGAGGAGGGAAAGAAGAGGAAATAAAGTTGTTGAAGAGGTTCTTAGCTAGATACCAGAAAGAGAGAGAAGAATTAGAACTGGATAGGTTTTCACATTTTTGTCGGATGAAGGAATTTTTGACGAGTCGAAGAACAGATTCTGCACGATTCCGTGAAGAAATGTATGCTCAGTGAGAGTCAGGAGTTGGATGGCAACGGTACCTTCTGTGTATGTATGTATATATATATATATATATATATATATATATATATATATATATATATATATATATATATATAATATGATGAATAAAACCACGAAGGAAAGGAAACACAGAATGGAAAAAATCAACGGTATTGGAAGTGATCTGTGTTATCCATCTGCGTTTATGGAATCTTGTCTTAACAAGGCAAAACGAACTTTCTATCGTGTCAATAATAACACTCGTACTTTGTCAAAAAATATTTTAGTACTTCCATTTTTCCCGGGCTTTTTAGGCATTGCTAATGTACTTAAACTTTTGGATATTAATGTAGTATTTTCATATAACAATATTGTGAAAAATATCATAGTAAAAAATAGCCCTACCAATAATTCAGGCATTATCTATAAAATTGGTTGTAAACAATGTGATTCCTTTTACATAGGTCAGACGGGAAAGGATTTGCACACACGTATAAAACAGCATCAATATTCCGTTAGAACAGGACAGTTGTCCAGTGCCCTTTTTGTCCACTTGTCAGAGTTATCCCACTGTATTGATTGGAATAATGCTTCAGTTTTATTTCACTCTAGCAACATTGTCAATAGAAATATTCTTGAGTCTGCCATTATCCAACTTACAAATAACTTCAACATAAGCAAAGGTCTTTTTCAACTCGATCCTGTTGTTTTGAATTCCTTCAGAACAGATTTAGATAAGAAGGGTAGAACGCTAAATCTTTGGTAAACTTGTATGCCACTCTAATAACTTTTATTTTTCAATTTTTATATACAAAAAAGGGCAGAGTGCTAAAACCCGGGCAGATTTCCAGTATAAGTTTGTAAAAATATATACTTTTTTTTATCTATAACATTGGTTGGAAACAATTCATTTAATCTTGTGCTAAAAATCGATAATTTTTCAATTTTTATATACAAAAAGGGCAGTGCTAAAACCCGGGCAGATTTCCAGTATAAATTTGTATATATTTTTATATTTTTTTATCTTTAACATTGGTTGGAAACAATTCATTTAATCTTGTGCTAAAAATCGATAGTTTTCCTTACAAATTTGTATGCCCCTCCCACAATCCTTTAATTTTTTTTCTCCGTTTATTTTGTTATATATATATATATATATATATATATATATACTGTATATATATTTTCTGTAACCTATATATAGGCTGTAACTCTTTATGTACTTCAGTGTTCCTGAGGATGTCATTAGACGAAAGCGCTTGAGCACCATTCTGTGTTTCCTTTCCTTCGTGGTTTTATTCATCATAGATATTTTTCACGTGTTACTTTCGTAAAATAATTTTCATATATATTTTTTTTTTTTTTTCCCCGCTCCATACACTGTTATTTTCCTAGTAACCTACCGATATATACTGCATATTTTTAAAAAAATTTTCACATTATTTTCATCAAATATTTCACACTGTTTTATGATATTTACAAAAATAAATGCTTACTTTGGTTGGGATCACTAATAAAAACCACTATTTTTGAAATGAAACAACTTTCAAAGTAAATAATAATAATTAATAATAATAACAATAATAATAATAATGACAAAATAATAATAATAATAATAATAATTACCAAATATAAAGTACTTAAAGAGGGAAGGCACTGTACCTGCAAAACCAAACTTAAATAAAGCAAGTTATTTAATCCTAAATTATTCCCATTTTTGGACTCTTAATACTAATAATAATCCAACAAAAAGTTAGTTCAAACTCAAAATAAATAAAAACAATCACAAGAAAAAGATGAGAAAGAAGGATATGTAAAAAAAAAAAAAAAAAGCAAATCAATTTTATCTTTACAGTTTTTTTTTAAAAATGCTATTTAAATTCAAATTTATAAAAAACACAATCACATCTTTTCCATAACTACTTGTTTACGGCATTCAAAGTCGCAACACGCTATAAATAACTTTTCAAAAGAACGACGTTCTCATAGTTCAGCGGTTTGCGAATCAAACGCTCCGTCGAAAACAAATTTTCCCCTATTTTTTTTTCCAGCATCGGATCCCAAGAGCGAGTAAGCATTCCTTCACTATCTGTCAGAGCTTATCTGTTGCCTGAGAAACAACAAACTTTGCCAATATATCTAATCTTGACAGCCTTACTTTTGCTTGTCTTCAGTCTTCTCCCTTCTCCCTCTCGTCTAGCTAGAATACTGATGGCCTTCCACATTTATACTTGTATATTTCAAAACTTGTGAATACGTGCTTATATATAAAGAATGTCTGTTTAAAAAATTTATATATATATATATATATATATATATATATGTGTGTGTGTGTGTGTGTGTGTGTGTGATTCTCACTTTAATTAAACTCGTTGATAGATATTATAATGATATAACATCCATACCAAGGAAAGCAGGAAGGCCTTGGATTAAGTCGTACAACTGTCATACTATAATTATTCCTGGCTGGAATGATTTTATTGCTCCTCGTATAGGGGATTAAAAGATACTTACAATATATGGTTTCTCTTTGGTAGATCGAGAGAAGGGCAGGTTATATGATTATTATTATTATTATTAGAAGTATGGCTTATCTTGTAAAACTTTGCCAATTATATTCATAGAACCACGATATTAATTTTAAAATTACAAAAACTAACGTTATGCAGTTTCATTCTAAAAGCTCAAACCAAACAGCTAATATTATTTTCAAAATGAGAAACGAGCCAATAGAGGAAGTACCAAAATATAAGCATCTGGGTCAAATTATCACCAGTTCCTCGAGTGACGATTCAGACATAAGAAAACAATATTGAAGTTACTCTGTTAAAGCAAACATGATTATTACTTATAAGGGACGTCAGAGTCTGTACAAGCGAAGCAAAAGACACTCTCTCTCCTACTTTCTGCACTTTAACATCTATGGGCAGCAACTGTGGGCTAATTATATATAAAAAAGTGCTTTATAACAGATCTTTTAGACTGCTGCATAAATTACCTCTAAGATGCTCAACTTCGCAAATATTTACAAACCACAACGTTTCGAGTCTCCCTGAGGTAACAGGACGTGCTCAATACAGTCTAATGCAAAGAATTGAAAACTCGGACAATCCAATTACCCAAGCTATTCATCAGTCCTGCTTTAGGGCTTCTAGACTATGGAATTCTTAGTATGAAAGGGTTTGTTTGCAGCTCCACTTAAAAAAGGCCGGAATTTTTTGTAGGGTTAAAGTTATGAATGCGTGTTTTTGAAACGCTACCAATTTGTATTAGTCGTCCTGAAAGGGTAAATGCCAACAATGGTATTTTCATTCCATGTACTTTTTATTTTCTTTCCTTAGAACCAAGTATTTGCTTTGGGCACTTTTTTATTATTATTAATTTTATTCTTGGCATCATTGTGGTTGTGGGTATTATTATTATTAATTATTTTTTATTGTTCAATTAATTGCGTCTTTTATTTACTTTGAATATTGTAATTTTTTAATGGGATTTATGTCCTTCTCATAAAGATTATATCATTACCTTCATATATCACACACACACACACACACACACACACACACACAGTATATGTTGATGTTGAAAATAACTTGTCCAGCATTGCAGCGTTTAAAAATGCATTTCAACTGACAGTATAAACTGTGAACACGTAGAAAAATTGATTCTCTAATTACATAAAAAAATAACCAAGAATATTTGCACCTCCACGAATAACAACAACGAAACAAAACAACAACAACAACAACAACAAAAACACGAACGAATCTAACCTAATGATATTTCACCTAACCCAACCTAAATAGACGTAAGTTAACCTAACCTTTCCTAGCCTCTAATACAAACCTAACCTTTATGTATAGAGACAAGCATGAAAAATTTCAGATATACTAAAAATAGAATGAATTCAAATATGGATCCTGGGGATATTTCCTTTCCATTATTTGGTTGGTTGTCTAAAATATAATATTCTTCTCCCTTGCTTAATTACTATTTCAGGTATAAAAGAAATTAATATAATAAAATCTAAGTCCACTAAGTCATGGACGCTGGCTAATACAGGCGTATCTATAATTTATTTTATGCAGAAAGGAGAGAGAGAGAGCCAAGGGCGAATGCTGGCAAAAATGCCTTCCCCACGGAAGGAGAAGGGGAGCCGAAATCAAGGTCTTCGTGGCTCTTAGAATCTATGCCACTTTTTTTTTATTTTGAAAAGATTGTGTAATGTGTAAGATGCACGTATGTGTAGTGAGGAATAGAGGGAGAAGTCTATGTTTGAGAGTATGCTGGACTGCATATACAATTTACGACCCTGTTGTCATGAAATACGGACTAGTGTTGAAAAATAATCGAAACTTTACAAACCGGTTTTTAATCGATCCGTTTTTTGAAAACCGGTTTTAACCGGTTATGACCGAAAAGTATAGTAATTTTTAAAAGCCACAATTGAAAGGTACTGACTTTAACTCTTAACAAGCATAGCTTATCGCCTATTTTTTGGTCAAAAGAATGCAAAAATGCATCATCATATGTATGCATATGAATAAGAAAATGACAACTTTGACATATTTTATTTTAGCCAAAATAATACATTATTCAAACAATTTAGATTTAAAATAATTTTTTAAAATAAAACATCTATACTTAGAAAGAAATAAACTTCTTTTTGTAAAAAAATTATAAAGAATAAAAACAAAATTTCTCTCTATTTTGGAAAAAACATTGAAATAAATTTTTTTTAATAAAAAAAACTTTACCTAGAAAACAGAAAATTGACTCTTCGTGTAAGAAAAAATATATAAATTAATTTAGATTTTATCCCTATTTTGGAAATGACATCTTAATAAGAAACAAAGGGCATTAAGGGTCTTATACTGCGAATAGGGCTTTAGTCGACTGGCTCTACACTACAGCCTACATGATGAGACAAACTGAAGATCGAGTTGCCAGGTAGGCAAAAATTATACTGAAGAGCAGTTGCCAGTTTGTCACAATTTAACTTAATAGGTAATGTATTCGAAGTTATTTTTTGTGCGCTATAGCGCGTAGCTGCACGTTCGCGCAAGTTTGAGCCAAATAAAAATCAATCGATAAAACCGGTTTTTTTCTTTCGGTTTTCGATTTTTAGGGGAATTTTACAAACCAGTTGAAAACCGGTTTTCAACACTAATACGGACAATACGTTGGTTGACTGCCCCTTTTACGTTCTTCGTTCAACCAAAATCTAACCAAGAAGTGGCTCCACAGTTAGCAAATTGGTTTGTATATTTGTGTAAACTAGTTGTTAGGTTTTCATACAGAGACTATATAGTGAAATGTGCATCACAAAAGTGGTTTCGTCCCCGGGGCGCCTGGCCACGTCCCGATTACGTTATCTTATCACTACACCGTCCGGGAAACAAAAATTAACTCTTGAGTATGGATTGATTCACGTTTTGAATTCATTCGTGTAATACGTTTTTAAGGCTCCACTCTATATACAGTAGGGTGTCTCTTATTGGGTAGTCAAAAATTGAAATGTTGAATTATTTTATCTGCGCCCCCTAAAATAGTTCCCTTTAGCATAAAAACTAAAACTTGAAAGTTTGACACAAATTGGCTCATATTTAGGGGTCGCCCCCGGCTAATAAAAATGGTGACCATGGCATAATAGCTCCTGACATATGATTATGTTCATTATACACGTAATTCCTTCCTTCTTTTTTTAGTTTGATTCGTTTTTATAAGTATAGGCCTTCTTATTTATCATTGATCCTTTTCTAACCTATCCTTGATGTTGTTATAATCCATCCTTTGGTCCTCAATCCTTCTTTATCCCAATCCTTTTTCTCCTATCCAAAATCCTTCCTGGCTCTTTTTTATATACAATCAGCAATGAAGCATTGCTACAAAAAAAAACCATTAGTTTATTATATAGAGAGAAATTCAAATGCCAGTGCTATTTACATACTTTAATTAGCATTATTTCCTTATACAACATTTATTTAATATACAATGATTATACAATATGGTGTATTTTAAGGTGCGACCTCATTGATGGTTATTTTTTGAGAAGAACAGTTTTTTGATAGAACTGGGTGACTCTGGCGGTGTTTTGCAACAATTTGGAGCAGGAACTGGAGCTGCTCTTCCCCCACTGTCAATTTCTTATTCAGCTCTTGAACTAAAGCTACTGCACGTTCTGCCCGGTCATTTACAACAGATAGAGCTGCAACAATAGCTCTGGTCCTTAAATATTCACAGTTGGATGTCCAAGTGCTGGGTGCCTTGTTCAGAAATCCTTCTGGCAAATTCAGCTTAGTAAAGAATTCTCTAGTATTTCTTGTAACAAGTTGGTGTAGTCCTTCACCAGAGCAGAAGGTCGATTCAGGAATCCGAGGACGCTTGGGTGGTCTATCAGTGGACTCATCTTCTAATGCCTTTACCATGCGTTTCTTTACATCTGTAGTAATTCGCTCATCAAAGAAAGCAAGACCAACTGCTTCTTCAGACAGGTACCATAAGTGGTTAGAGAGCTTTTTTTTAGTTGCATCAGAAATCTTTTTGTTAGGATAATTAATCAATGACCTCATAAGGAGCCAGTCATTAAATGGGGTTTCAATAGGGAGTGAGGATGTTGTCCAAGCCTTCATATAGATGAGAACAGAAAAAAGGGAAAGATCTCGAATTCCTCGTTCTTCAGTCTTAGTCATCTTGAACTGGTTTCGAAAAAGCCACATCTTGATAGAATAGAGCGCTTTGGACATCCAGCGAGCTCGATGCATGGCACCTGGTGCACGAAACTTGATGCCTTTATTGGGGACACCTCCAAGAAAGATGATGGACAGATCCAAAAGTTCTTGATAGTCATCCCGTAGCATAGGTGCCTGGGATCTAGCAAACTGAATTAGTTCAGTTTTAGACTGGATAATTGCTTCTTTAGTAATCGTGTCTGTCTCACCTGTTTGGAACTGGCTTTGATCAACAGAAGTCCAATTGTCACGAAAACGCTTAAAGATCAATATCTCTGGACCAGTTGATGTAGATCCCAATGTTGCTTCAAATGCAGCTCCCAACAATAAATCTAAAACATGGTGTCTACAAGGCAAGTACAAAACATCATGTCCCAATTTTGCTTCGATGAGAGCACAGGCTCCACTATATTGACCCGTGTTTGAAGCTGTTGTATCGAAACAAATTGCTTTTACTCTCTCTGTAATTCCCCATTCATTCAGGCAGTTAAAGACGGCTTCAGCTTGTGCTTCTCCAGTTGAGTTTGGGATTTTGGGGACACCAAGCAGCTGTTCAACACCAGGTCCTGACACAAGTACTGGGAGACGATCAATGTGCTTGTGCGAGGTGAGGTCCTCCATCATCTTGCCATCCCAGTGGACTGTCATAGAACATTCTCCATGGAAATGCTCCTTAAGTTCTTTAGCATGACGAGCTCGGTTCTTATTTCGAAGGCGATGGATAGAATGTTGGTTTATGTTGTAATCTGAAGCGTCCAAACCAAAGCTTTTAGCTGCCTCTGCGAGGATAAATGTTGCCTTTCTAGAGGAAATTTGTGTACGATCCAGGGCAGCAGACATCTGAATAGTCATGATGTTTTTCATGCCTCGTTTAAACAGGTTGATCTTGTCTTATCAAGCAATATTTTCAGCTACAAACTTGACAATTATCTCTAATATATTCATTTAATTGAATTCATCATAAATATGATGATTAATTAATTAAAAACATATGTTTAGTATACTTGACAACTGCTAGTAATTTCAAATTTTAATTGCATAAATAATAGCTATATTTTATGAACTTTAATAAGCGGGGGCGACCTCTAAAAATTGTTCAATCCAAAAGAAATTTTATATGTGATGTTGTTTCAACCAATGGAACTGGTTGAGGGGGCGCAACCTAAAAAAATCAACACTTCGAAAATAAGAGACACCCTAATATACAGGGTGTCCCATAAGTCCGGCATCATAGGAAAAATAATAAAAAAAGGCAAAACAAAAGCTTTTATTTACAGAACGTGCTCAATATGTCCACCATTGTTTTCAATACACAAATTCAGACGTGATACCCAGTCAGCAAGCACACGGTGAATGATGTCAGGAGTAATGGTGTTACATGCCCCAATAATGCGCTGCAGCAAATGTTCAACACTCCTAATTTTCTCTGCATATACCAGCGCTTTCAAGTGGCCCCAGAGATAAAAATCTAGTGGTGTGAGATCCGGGCTTCTAGCTGGCCATTCCACAGGCCCTCGACGTCCTATCCAATGACCAGGGAATTGTTGGTACAGGTATTCCCTTACTTGGGTGCTGTAATGTGCAGGAGCGCCGTCTTGCTGGAACCATGTTCGGAAATTTCCTTCTTCGTTCAAGACACTGGGAAATGCTTCTTCCTTGAGCATACATAGGTAGGTGCCTCCAGTGACATGTTCATCGAAAAAGAGGGGGTCAATGATGCGATCCTTCCAAATGCCACACCATACCATCACCCGAGATGCACCTTGTTCCTTTGAAGAGGTATACCAGTGAGGGTTGTTTTGAGACCAGTAGCGGGTGTTCTGTCGATTTACCTCACTATTTCCATAAAAAACAGCCTCGTTACTGAACAGAATGGTGGACGGGAAATTGGCATCCCGAGCATATTGTTCCGTAGCCCATTCACAAAATTCCATCCGCCGCGCCGGTCGGGATCATCATCTTCGCTTAATTTCTGTAGGATCTGAAGTTTATATGGATGCCATTTGTGAGCCTGAAGAATGCGATGGATGCTACTTTTCGACACTCCTGTCTCGGCGGACAATCGCCGAAGAGACTTATTGGGACTTCTGTTAAAATGAGCCAGGATAGCAGTCGCTGTATCATCGTCAGTGGACCTCCTTGAAGGTCCACTGCGTGGTTTATCTTCTATGGATCCTGTTTCCTTAAACTTTGCAACAAGTCTGCTAACACAACTCTGTTATTGGCTCGGGTCTAGGAAAAAAGCCCCCGGAGGAAAAAATCCCCCGGTGGAAAATAACCACCCAGGAAAAAACCCACCCGGAAAAAAACCACCATGGAAAAAATCCACCGAAGGGAAAATAACAGTAATGATAAAAATGATTTATTGGACGACATTAAAGAAGCTTAAAATTGTCATTTAAACAAACATTTAATAAGTTAGAAATCAAGGAATCCAACCAAGTAAAACCAAGTAAAGAAGCTTAAAATTGTCATTTAAACAAACATTTAATAAGTTAAAAGCTTAGGTTATAAGCAATGCCCCGTAAAAAGTCTAAAAGAGAGCGATCTTCAAAGCTGCTAACAATGTGTCTAATGCGAGTTGCTGCATCTTTGTACTTCTTCTTCTGCGTTGTTGGAAGATGACCAGCGCAAGCCTGTACCATATAAACTTCTTGCAATGCCTGCTCTTTTTGAATGCTTTTTAAAAAGACCCAAATATTCGGATGGGAGCATCCAATACTTGTTTGAAAACTTCTATGCCAACCTTCGATGGCATTGTTGGTCTTTGGGAGGTCACTTTTAGCTCTCGTATACATATTCCATATATTGATATCAAATACGGGATGTCTCCTGTTCCTTCTGTTTGGTCTCCCAACGTAGGTATCCTCGAAATAATCCAGGATGCAATTTGCATTTTCAGGGAAATCATCAGCAAGTGTTTCAAATGCTTCAAATACATAATCTGGCGGGCAAAAGGCTAAAGCAGAAATCATGCGCATTTTTAGAGAAAAATCCGGACTGATAGCATATAATTGTGAAAGTCCTGCATCCTGAATTTTTCTATAGATGTTTTGACATAGGTGAAAGAAACAACCTTTAATTTCTGTTTCGGGAAATACTGATTTTATACTTTTATGCATGGCCTTTTCAAAATCTACCATAACGCTAGTTGGCTTTAAATTTCCATTGAGATTTTTAATTTTTTCAAGCAGTAGCGTGTAAGTGACTTCGGTTTTATTAGGTAAAAGGGAATAAATACAAGGTGTTGCACGTCCATTAATAAAAGTATGTATAGTATATACTTGTGTAAACAGAGATGGAGTTACACTGAATGTTCCATCCATAAACCAATCTTTATGAGATTCAAGATACGATAGATTCTTATAAGTACCAAATATCAAAAGTCTTTGACCTATCGGACCAGTCATACAAAAGAAAATTTTCATTATCTTTAGTAACATTGAATTTTAACCAACGAACAAATGTTGCCACTTAGGCAAATTAAACTTAAAATGAATCAATTTTGATTTTATTTAATTTATTTTATAAAGGTGTTTTTTTTCCACTTAGGCAAATTAAACTTAAATGAATCAATTTTGATTTTATTTAGTTTATTTTATAATGAATTGATTTTACTTTGTGCTCTGAGGGATTTTTTCCACGGTGGTTTTTTTCCGGGTGGGTTTTTTCCTGGGTGGTTATTTTCCGCCGGGGGATTTTTTCCTCCGGGGACTTTTTTCCGGCACCCTATTGGCTCGCGGTCTGGATGCAGTCTGTTAAATTCAGCAGCGGCCTCTCTTTGACTCCGATTTCCTATGAGTAGAATTATCTGGATTCGTTCTTCCTTGCTCACAGACGTTATGGCCTGTAGAAAGAGAAAAATATGAATTATAGTTTGTAGAAATAGAAAAATATGAATTTCTCCTATGATGCCGGACTTATGGGACACCCTGTACAGTTCAGTACATGACCTATGACCTATTGCACTAACTTTCTGACCTAACTACCTTTATTTTAACAAATAAGAAAGAGTCATGATATAAAGGAAAGACTAAACCTAACAAATTATTAACATTAACTTTTAATAATTTTAAACTTTATTTAAACTAATTTTAAAACTCTTTAGTAAATATTAACACTTAAAATTAACTTATTCTGATTTTTAATTAGGTCTTGTTTTTGTTTTTTTACTATTCGTTGATGCCAATCCTGGTTTCGGGTTGTTACAGTTAAAACAATGAAGCTTTACGTATGTTGAAATACGTAAAATATAATATTACGCGTGTTTACAGAAACTCTGTAATCATACAGATTCTCTAGCAAAACCCAATTACGTTTTACGTATGTTAATTAACATAACTTTAGTTTTTCCATTTACTAAATGGTTCCTTAACTTAACATCACGTCCGTATTTCAATAAAAACAAAAATTAACCGTGAAATGAAGGTCAGTAAATATTCTCAATTACCATAAGTTGAATAGAGGAGGCAAAGCCACAGTGAGAAAATAGGTTTTTTAGAGGACATGTTTTCAGTCTATACTAATAAGGTCTTCATCAGCCCGAAAGCTTGAGCTTCAAATAAATCTATTTCTCATTATGGCTTTATTCCCTTATGAACTGTAATATACGTGTGAACATATTCATGTATAAACGTCAGACGATTTGTGTGTGGGGGAGGGGGGGAGGGAGATTCCATATGAATAAAAAAAAAGCGAAGAGGAGAAACGAGAAAGAGGAAGAGAAGAGACAGAAGATAAACAAAGAAAAGAAATGTGTGTGGAGAGAGAGAGAGAGAGAGAGAGAGAGAGAGAGAGAGAGAGAAAAGATGCTGGGCTCAATCAGGCGTGCTCGGCCATCCGAAACCCGGAACTTACTAATCCCAGAAAAACACCAGCAAGACCCCCTAAAACATGACAGTAGGTGGCAGCGAAAGAACGTCAACATCTCTCGCGGGACGTGGAGGAAGCTCCCCTTCTCAGACTCAGACGAGAACGTACATCAGAAAAAAAAAGCATGAGATCGAAGAGGGAGAACAAAAGGCGAAACGGCGACTACCCTCCTCCAACTCCCAAAGTTCTACTATTATACCATCTCTTTTTCCACACCAATTTTGATTAGTTGGTTGTTCTGTTTGACTTCCTTCGTCTAACAGAAGGCGTCGAGATGGGCAGTAACGCCACCAACTAGGTAAAATAAGTTCCTCTTTGAAAGGAGAACTGGTTCGAGCAAAATACATGCAGTGGTATCGACACTGCATCCTCACCCCATTTCCTCAGACTTGTTTGGGACAATCCATAGCTAGATTGGTCAATGGTCGATGTGACCAAGAAATGAGAACTGTAGGGATAGGGGGTGTTTAATCTCCTTCGCAACATCTAAGGTCATATGATGGAGTGGACCTACAGCTTCACGTGGGATCCAAACCATGGATCGCTACATAATCTCGAGGCAGAGGACAGAGGACATCAAAGCCGCCTCTCATATTCTGCTAGGCTGAGAGGAAATCCCCCAAAAGAACGGATGGAAAAGGAAGGAGAGAAATAAGAAGAAGGGTTACAGAAAAAATAAGAAAATGCTCGAGATCAACCAGGCGTGCTCCGTTGGATGTCCGGTTTTAACCCTTTCACTCACTGGGTAGATTATTGTATAGCTGAAAAATAAACCATATTGATTCTTATATAACCACACATAAAGGCAAATTTCTTTTTTACCCTATGTCATAATTCGTGAGCGAAAGGGTTAAACCAGACGTGTTCAGTTGAGAGAAAGTCCTCATTGTGTTTTGGGAATCTTAACCCCTGAGTCTAGGAATCCTAGAAGACATGTGGACCCCGTAAAAAACTGACAACAGATGCCGATGACGGAACCACCGTCACCTTCTCGAGGGTAGAAATTTCACAAGGGAACAAATTAACCTAAAAGTGACCAAGTAATGACAGCTGGCATCTCTAACTCTCCTACCTCCAACGAGAATACGCTAAGCTCTATGTATGCCCCATGGATGATCACTTGACATTTGTTTATTGCCACTCTCAGGTGTTCTTAATGAGTTTTATAAAATGTTACTTATAATATACGAGTAATTTTAGAAATAATATTTTTAAACCTTTACAAAATTTACGAATCTTTCCCGTTTTATGAATTGTAAATTTTTTAAATAAAAATACATTTTTTCAAATGTATTTTTCTCCACTAATTTCAAAAAATAACATTCTTTTTTTGGGAGAAACGAAAATAAATTATAATTTGCGTACAAAGTACAGGGGTCATTTTTTTTATTCGAGAACCCTATTCAGTATATGATAGTTATTTAGGGTTCCCGAATAAAAAAAATGACCCTGTACTAATCAACAAAACGTAGCGTACGACCCTTGTGCAAATACAAAGCGGTAACTAATTTAAATATTTAATTACTTACATAAATAGAAAATTTGTTTTGACAAAGTTTAAAAAATATTTATTGGAAACAAAAATTGTTTGTTCTAAATGAAAAACATATTCCATCCATAAAATAACTAAGTTCAAAGTATATTTTAAACTGTTTAATGAAAATACAAAAAACATTATCCAAACAAATTTACATTATCTGACATATAATAAAAATAAAAATATCAAATATTCGTATATGTACAATATATGAATATATATTTAAAGGCAATTTTTCAGTAATCCCACATGTAAAAACACGTGATAAATGTAAAAGTTTAATATATATAATATATATATATATACTGTGTATATACGTGTATAATGGTACTGTAAATATTAAGTTTTGCTCAGATCAGTTGAGGATCCTGATTGGTTAGTTATTTCCCACATGACAAATTACCACCTGACGGTCGTGTAATTTGATCTTCGCCAAAAAAAATAAAAAAATAAAAAAAAAATTATAATATATACACATTTAACTGCAATGACCACGCAGTATATTAATGTATAGAAACGACGTAAGTATAGAGGAGTGTTCTGCACACGAGGAAGAGAAATAACGAACAAATGAAAAATGAGGTGACCGCCCGGGAATCGAACCCAGGATCTTCCGATTGCCGGTCAGATATGCTACCACTACACCACGGGCCTCGATCAGTCAGAAGTCGTAATTCTCCTACATTATTTCTATTCCTCGTGTGCAGAACACTCCTCTATACTTACGTCGTTTCTATACATTAATATACTGCGTGGTCATTGCAGTTAAATGTACATATTCACGATTTGCGAGGGTGCCCTCTCAAGGCATTGGTTTCTGCCCTATGTAGGAGAATTACGACTTCTGACTGATCGAGGCCCGTGGTGTAGTGGTAGCATATCTGACCGGCAATCGGAAGATCCTGGGTTCGATTCCCGGGCGGTCACCTCATTTTTCATTTGTTCGTTATTTCTCTTCCTCGTGTGCAGAACACTCCTCTATACTTACGTCGTTTCTATACACATACATACATATATATATATATATATATATATATATATATTACTTACTTAATTTAGATTACTTTAGGTGAGTTCGAACGACGGTTCAGGATCGACCTACGTTCGACCCCTCTGCAGCACTCCGCCTCATTTGCGGGATTTGGTGAAGGAGGAAATTGCTGTCTGATCTCCTCCTGCCCTCGTAGTCAGCCACGCATTGCCTGTCAGGGATTTTGCACAGGAATCTGTCCAGCTGGTTCTTGAAGTTATTAGGTCGGTGTGCTGGAGATTCCTCACTTCTTTTGGTAGGATATTGAAAAGCTTTGGGCCTCGTATTCTGGGGGTATTTTCCATCCTTGTTTTCATGGCCCCTTGTCCCACCGCAACTGGAACCGTACAAAATCTGCCTCTTCTCTCATTCCAGTTTGTTTCTACTTCATTTCTAAGGTTAGGGACAGAGCCCTCAAGTATTTTCCATATGTATATTATTGTGTACCGCTCGCGCCTTCTTTCGAGAGGGTAGAGTTCCAGGGATTGTAGTCGAGACCAGTAGTCTTCACCTTCCATTTCCTCTGTCTTAGACGTAAAAGTCCTTTGTAAAGCTTCAATGTTTGCAATGTCTCGTTTTCTGTATGGGCTTGTGAGTATTGAGCAATACTCAATTATTGGTGGGACTAGACTCTTACATAATTTGAGCATGATGTTTGCTTTTCTGCTGCGGAAGCTCCTCCAGATGATTTCCATTATTTTTCTATCCGTTGTAATTTTGATTTTATAGTGCTCTCTGAATTCTGCATCCGACGACATTATTATTCCAAGATCCCTGACTTGTGGATTTGGTGTTATCTATTTGGCTTGCATAGTTTTGTACCCTTTTTTCTGTAGTTCCTTGTCATTACCATATATTAGAAGTTGAAATTTTTCTTCGTTGAACTTCATATTGTTGTCTTCTGCCCACAATGTCGTTTTGTAATCTTTCTATGTTACCTTCGTTCAATATTTCCTTGCATATCTTTGTGTCATCTGGGAAACATGATACAATACTGTCATTAATATTTGCATCAATATCTGCAATCACTATTATGAACTGCAAGGGAGCTAGTACCGTCCCTTGTGAGAGAGCTCTCTACTTCCGAGACTTCCGATTTGATTCCATTTACCACCACTCCTTGTGTTCTTTGCGTCAAGAAATTAAATATACATCTTCCCAGCTTTCCAGTAATTCCTGTATTCTTAAGTTTATGTGCTATAAATTCTATGGTCACATTTATCGAAGGCTTTAGCAAAGTCAGTATAGATTACATCTATGTTTTGTCCTCGACGCAGTGTTTCCAATATTTTCTCCTGGTGGTCTAATAGCTGTGATATGCATGATCTTCCAGTCCTGAAACCATGTTGATTTGGGTTGTATAAGTTCTTTTCTTGTTGGTAGTAGGTAGTTTCGCTTCTAATTATACGATCAAAGCACTTTATAAGGTGTGAGGTGAGAGCTACCGACCGATAATTCTTGGGCATTGCTCTGTTACCACCTTTGAATAAAGGGGCAATGTTCGCGTTCTTTAATGGCAGTGAATTTGTCCCGTGTCGAGTGATTTCCTTCATAGTAAGTATAGCGGTTTGGCAATACTCTCTTTAAGAAATGTGGCACTCTGTGTGTCTGGCCCTGGTGCTGAATTGTCTCGCATCTGTGATAAAGCCTTAATTACATCTCCTTCCAAGAACTCTAAGTCCATTAATAGGTTTGTGCCAGAATTTGTCCTTGGCTGATTTGTATGAATGTCGAAAAATTCGTCTGCTTTCTCTCTCTCTATCTCTATCTATCTCTATCTCTCTATATCTCTCTCTCTCTATTATATATATATATATATATATATATATATTACAGGGTGTTTGAAAACTTTCTGTACAAATTGTAATGGGGGATAGGCAACACCAAGACAAAGCCTTTTCGTCTATAATTGTATGTCCGCTGACGTCACCATTCGGCGCGAGAGGGCGCCGCTGCAATTGGCTAAAAGGTGAAGTGGGCTAGACTCGCGCTTGCCGCGGGCATTCTTATATCGGACGTAGTACGCGTAACATGTTTATTTAAAGAAGGTGCTGAAAGTTGCGACTGGTAGCATCAATGCATGCCCGACAGCGTCGACGCATTGACCGACGTACACGTCGAAAGATTCCCGGCATTTCGGGAACAGTTCCAACGGCGACAGCGATTCTTGCTACGAGGTCTTCTTCTGAGTAAATGGGAGTCTCGTACACGAGGTTCTTCATGTGTCCCCACAGGAAGAAATCGAGGCATGTTAAATCGGGCGATCTCGGTGGCCAGGATACGGACCCACCCCAGCCTATCCATCGGTCCCCAAAAGTGGCATTCAGATAATCCCGCACATCGTTGCTGGAGTGTGCTGGGGCCCCGTCGTGTTGAAACCACATTCGTCTACGAATAGCCACGGGAACATCTTCCAGCAGTTCCGGCAACGTTTCTTCAAGAAATATCCGATAAACCCGCCCGTCGAGTCGGGCAGGCAGCAGGTACGGCCCAATCAACTTGCCATGGACGATACCCGCCCAAACATTGACGGCGAACCGTTCTTGATGAGCATGCACCGTGTAGCATGTGGATTTGCGTGCGCCCACACGTGAGAATTGTGCATGTTAAACACCCTCACGTGTGAAACAGGCCTCATCTGAGAACAGCACATAAGCCGGAAAATTAGGCTGCACCGCTGTCTGCTGCAGAAACCAGCGTGCGAATTCCACACGAAGAGGGTAATCCGAGGTTGTAATGCCTGGACTCTCTGACGATGAAACGGATGTAACTGCTGCTCGTGCAACTCTCTCCAGACCAGGTCGTGGTTCACACCGAGGATACGTGGAACACCTCGCGTGCTTGCGCTTGGATTGTCCTCAAATCGCCGTAGGATTTCTTCTTCCATGTCAGGAGTGCGCACGTTTCTCTCCTGACCAGTGTCATGCATGTTTGCATGGAATGTTCCAGTTTCTCGCAGTCGCCGATGCAAATGCGCAAACGTTTGATGGTTTGGCACACGTCTGTTTGGGAAGCGCTGTCGGTACAACCTCACAGCAGCTCTTCCGTTTCCATTGGCAGCCCCATACACCATATGCATGTCAGCCATCTCAGCAGTCGTGAAGCGCTCCATGTTACGCGTACTACGTCCGATTTAAGAATGCCCGCGGCAAGCGCGAGTCTAGCCACTTCACCTTTTAGCCAATTGCAGCGGCGCCCTCTCGCGCGAATGGTGACGTCAGCGGACATACAATTATAGACGAAAAGGCTTTGTCTTGGTGTTGCCTATCCCCCATTACAATTTGTACAGAAAGTTTTCAAAACCCTGTATATATATATATTATATATATATATATATATATATATATATATATATATATATATATATATATATATATATGCGCATTAATAAAACTTCGCAGAGGGGAAATTAAGATTTCAAACTCAAAATTCTAGTACTTAAAATAAAAAAATTAAAAAATTCATCCGACCACATGCACCAAGACAAAATTTCGGGAAATCTTATTTTCCGACCGGAAATAAGATGTGAAAATTATGGTTCCGGAATCTACGAATTATGACATCGGATACATATGCGATCATGGAATAATTATACAGGAAAAGAGACCCCAAAATAGGGGAGAATTTGTGGTATAGTCCTTTGGTATAGTCATTCCAAATTTTTAATAATGATAATGACAATAATAATGATTATAATAAACTGGGTACTGGGTATCATATGGGTATTTCAGGGCAGATTTCTGTTAACAGTTTCGCTCGCCCGAATCGTTCATGAAAAGAAAATTAAATAAATTTCATGCGTCCCTTGGGGGGGACATGCAATTTGACGTAGAATCCGAACCACCGCCCCGCCGGGTAAGATCCAGAGGAAAGAAACACCTTAATCTCTCAAAACTGGAATCACAAAGTCCAAGCAAGAACTCGAACCCACTTTTTTTCAGATTTGAATCCCGGTGTCTTAAAGGGACTAAGCTACCCAGCAGAATCCTTGAAAAGAAAACGGGATAGGAAGATTGAGGTTAGACTAAAGAAAAGTTAGAGAATAAAAATAATTAAGACAATTATATGGAATGAACACGTTATAAGATGATACACATTTCAAAGGCAGGAAAAAAACGGGGTGCCTTGAGGATTTTCACGCGCAAAATTCTCAATCACAATTTTTAGAATTTCGTTCAATGACTTAAAAAGCTTCCAAATTAAGAATGTACATAATAATCAGTTCTGAGGGCCGCAAACTGGCACAACGCTCAGGCCAACTAATGCGGTCCATTGCGCTAACTCCCGAGTTATTATTACAAGCATCATCGAGAGTCGAACCCCCGACCTCAGTATCTTCACTTCGCTTATACAGTTACCCACTGAGCTACAGGCGCTGTCTCCCAATGCACATAGTCCTCAAGATTAAGTTGACAGAGTCCTTCCAAAAATTCAATAACAACCATGTAAAACATGATTATAAGAATTAGAGCGGATACCAACTCCCTCCTTCATCAAATTCCACAAATTAACAAGGATAACGTTGAGAGACCTGTCGTACGCCGATTCTGGCGAAAACAACAAGTGTGTGTGTGTGTGTGTGTGGTAGTTTTAATGTTACTAATTTCTTATAACCGAAATCATGGTATAAGCGTTGTTTTAAAGAGAAACAACCCTTTTTACCTAACTTACTTGAGAGGTACCTCTCTCCAAATTTCTAATTCCTTTTAAAGTGGTACACATTTTTATTAAGGGGGGACTAAATCCCATTTTATTAAATTCTTAACCATAAAAACACTTCCCCTTTATTTAATATAACGAGATTTTTCCATTAAAATTATCATAAAAATGGAAATATATATATATATATATATATATATAATGAACCTAAAGTGCAGATCTATATAAAGTATTTATTAATTCAGAAAATGGTGAAATAATTGCAGGCAGTGAAGTAGGCTGGTAGAAACGTTGGCACACTTCTATAATGAACGTGAATGTTAATTAATGGAATTAAATCGAATGTTAATTAAAAAGCAAATTATTATTATTGTATGACGAACAAAGAACGGTGGAGATGGAACGTTTGGGTGTTGTTCGAACTGACCAATCACGTGAAAGAAAAGCATTTTGAAGCACGGGACGTCAAGGAATCTAATCTCCCGAGGCAGACTTTCGCTTGGTTTCGTGGACGTTTGAATTTTGGTATTTACATTTGCGAGTTAGATTTAATTTTGATAAGTTGTAGTTGGACACACACACACACACACACACACACACACACTCTCTCTCTCTCTCTCTCCAATAATAGCAGCCTCTGTCTTTAATCGTATTATCTGAAGCGTATTAAATAAAATATGAAAGGTAATTCAGAATTTATCATTTCCTTCCCATTATAAATAGTCTGCCATGAAAAAAACTAAAAATTACTTTTCAAAATGAGTGTGCCAACGTCCCTAATAGAATGCTATGCAATGTCCATAGTAATTTATATAACAAAATAGACATATGTAAACGGTTTCACGGTCTGAAATTTCATTAATTTGTGAATTAATAAATAGTCCACATAAAACTGCACTTTGGGCTCATATAACCATTTCTCGTCGATCAGCGAAGTTTAGTGCTGTTGGGTTTGGACAGTAGTTGGATGGGAGATCGTCCTCTGTGTCCAGGTTATGTGGCGACTCGTGTTTCGGATCCCACGTAAAGCTTTAGGTCCTCTCCGTCACATGACCTTAGATGTTGCGAAGGAATTTAAACAACCCCATCAAACACTAATATTATTATATATATATGTACATAGAAGCGGGGCCACCAGCTTGACCTCCGTGTGAAGAGAAACCAACGCACGAAACAGCATGAGGTTCATAAGGTGTATATATATATATAATATATATATATATATACACACACCTCGAAACTTCATAGCAATTTTGTACGTTAGTCTCTCTTCACACGAAGGTCCCACCTTCTTGTTTTATAAATGGAAAATTAAATGGAAAATTGTAGGATGGACCGGAGTTTAAGGACTTGATTAGGTTTCTCATATCATCAATGGCATCCCAGAATTTTGCAGTTGGTGTGTTCGGAGGTCTGTAAATGACTATAAATACCACATTTAGTTTTTCTACAGTATTTTTACTGCTAAAAGTTCCACGAAGCTGTTTGACTTACTTATTATCGTCTCTGTCATATGACTCTCACGTACGTATATAGCACAACCACCTTTACGTCTTGCTGTTCTATCAGCTCGTAGTAAGTTGTAACCATCGATATGTACTTCTTTTTTCTTTATGCGGGAAAGAGGGGCCAAGGGAGAACGTCCGCAAAAACGCACGCCCTCGGAGGAAGAAGTGGACCAAAATCAATATGCAATATTCAATATGCAGTCTATGCAATATTCACAGTTTTCACACTCTTGGCAATCTTTAAGATGTGTTTCTGTGAGGTACGCGATGTCATACTTGTTTCATCTGTAAATCCTTTCAAGGATGAAACTTTGTTTTGCGAGTGGTTCAGTTTTAACCCTTGAATATTAGCTAGGACAGTATTTATGTTCTTAGTTTTGTGTTACTCGTTGTGCAGCCCAAATTCAATTTTCTTCAGTATCATGTGGTTTGTAGCCCTGTGGTTTTTCGAGAAAGATCCGTTTCCGCTTATCTGTTCTGGTAGCTTCTTGCCAGGAAACGGTTCGGCTTGGGGGTTCTCAACTGTGTCGACTGCATGTGTTGTATGAGGCTTAGCAGCCGTATTGTGTCTGCGATGTTGAAAAAATTTGGTTCGTGATTTGTATACATACAGTAGGTTTCTTTTCGTTCTTCCTATTATTCTTTGAGTTTGTTGAGGTGATGGTAGTAACAACTTTTTTCCTATTTTTAGGTACCATGTCTTGCGTAATTCTTACAAATGGTGGGGGATGGAATTTGCAGTTGTCACCGAATTTACAGTGACCATTATTATAGTAGAAGTTGCACATAGTGGGATGCTCATATATACACACTGTCCTCTCTTACATTTGCAACTGCCTCTTACATAGTATCTGTATACAGTTCCTTCCTTATTTTTTACTCGAGGCCTTTGTTTTTGATGGATATTTCAGCTCTTTATATGGAGATAACTTCAGTCTATTTTCGTGGTGGCCTTCTTATTTTTTGCTATTTATGCTAGTGTCCTTCATTTGAACTTCTTGTATTAATTTTTGTGCCTCAGTTACATTCATATCCTCCACCTCTTCGTGTGTCAGTATTCTTTTACTTCTGTTTCACTTTTCTTCGTCTCCTCTTCTGTTTTTCTCTGCTTGTCATTCACAGTTTCCTCTTTGGTTATTTCTTCATAGTCTCTTTCTGCTTTATAATAAACCCTATTTCACCCCATTCAGTTGCTTGCCACTCGTTATGAGAGAGATATCTTCATCTTTTCATTTCAAGCAATTGAAGTCGAAAAGGAATTGGCAGAAATCGCATCTAATTGCTTTAGAATCATCTGTTGCATTGTTGCAGAAATTGCAGCATTGTAGAAACTTATTAGCCATTTCCGTGTTACTTACAGAAAGCAAAAATTGGTGAACGAGATCTGACTTGAAGGGATAGCGTGAAGGGTAGAGAGAGTTCGAGTCAAATTGAATGAGGGAACGTTTTCTCCATTACTCCGGGGGATGATGAAATGATGTGTGTTGTATATTCTTACTGATTGGGGCCCCTGGAGTGTGGCCCACGGGGAAGCGCTGGGGGCATACTCGTAGGAATTGTTGAAACCTATTATACAAATCAGCATCTCTAGAGAGAGAGAGAGAGAGAGAGAGAGAGAGAGAGAGAGAGAGAGAGAGAGAGAGAGAGAGAGAGAGAGATATATTTAAACATAATATTTACAATCTAATATCTAGAGAATATCCTTTACATCAAATTTAATTACATTTTATACTCTGTAAAACAAGAAAACCCTTTAAAATCCAGAAGAGGGGAATTAAAACATACGTCAGAAAACAGACACATTTTTAATTTTGGAGGGAGTTTGGGGTATCGGGGGACGAGGGGGGACATCAAAGAGGGTTAAAATCCGTAAAGTGAAAGAATGCGGAGGATTCCGGGTAAAATGCTTCGTTATTTGAGTCGTTTCTTTATAATACGAGAGAAGAGGGAAGAAAAGAGGGGAGAAAATCTAAAAAAAAAAACATGAAAGGATCTAAGGGCAGATGACCGAAGATCAATTAAAGGGGGAAAGAATAAAATTTGAGGGAAATTCAAAGGAAGAAAATTATTGGTTATCGAAGTAACAGTAGCCGGGAAGATACGTGTTTTAGCACGTCATTTGTACACAATAACAAGCAATTAGAACTACACACACACACACACACATTTACAAAAGCATATACCTGCACAAAAGGGAAATATATATATTTCAAGTCCCCCTCTCTCTCTCATATATATAGTGGGAGTCGTACGTATTCGTACAGTTATGTTCGTCCTTATCTTTTGTATCATGCAAAAGATAGTTATGAAAAGTTTAGCCTTCGTTCGGAAAGTTTCAACAAATAAAAAAAATTAGTTTAACTCCAAAATACAATGTAAAACACCAAAGAATTTGAGGAAAATAAAAAGACTTAAAATGCAAAAGTTTTCGTACATTTATTTACAAAATTGTTTAATACTTTTTGTGTCCAACTTTGGCTTTAAGAATTTAAATTTTTTATCAGTAGTTGGATATTTATTGATTAGAGACTGTTGGCAATTCTGAATTTAATGAATTTTTTCTGTGAATCTTCATGGACGACGGATGACTGTACGAGCCATTAAGCAATGGGTCGTCGTGGTAAAGAGCTGTCTACACATCTTAAGAGATCTGTTATTGCTGCACACGAGTCTGGAAAGAGTTATAGGAAAATAGGAGAACTACTTCGAATTTCATTTACGACGGTTGCTGCAGTTATAAAGAAATGGAAAGGCTTTGGAACAATCAAAACTCTTCCAAGGTGTGGACGACCTTGTAAGATTTCAGAACGTACAGCTAAACGGATTGAAAGAATGGCTGCTGCGAATCCACGAGTGACTGCATGTGATATTTTCCAAACATTAAGACTGTCTAAGAACGATGTCCATCACTGTACTGTACGTCATACATTGAGAAAGAATGGTCTGCATAGAAGAGTTGCACGAAGAAAACCTCTGCTCCGAAAAGCGCACAAAAAATTCTTCTAAAGTATGCCAAGGATCATTAAAATGATGAATTTGCATTGTGGAAGAAAGTTCTGTGGACAGACGAGACAAGAACTGAATTATTCGGGAACAACGAGCAACTGGTATATTTGGCGAAAATCAAATACTGCATTCGATGAAAAATACATCTTTCCTTCGGATAAACATGATGGTGGTAGTTTGCTTCTTTGGGGATGCTTTAGTGCTTCTAGTCCAGTAAAGATTGTCGTAATCAATGGAATCTTGAATTAGAAGAAACTTCAGTAAAAATTTTCGAAAATTATTTGAGGAGTTGCGAATGGGTCGCAATTGGGTACCGCAACAAGATAATGATCCAAACATAAAAGTAAGAGCACCATGAATTGGATTCAACAAACGAATTTCAAGCTTCTCGAATGGACCAGTCAAAGCCCAGACGTCAATTTAATCGAGAATTTATGGTTTTATTTGAAAAAAGGTGTCCTCAAAAGAAACCCTTCGAATCTGAATGAATTATAACAATTTTCTTTTGAAGAATGGGCTAAAATTTCTACTGAAGAATATCGAAATCTTGTAGAAAAATACCCAAAACGAATCACTGAAGTCATTCAAGCAAAAGGTGGACACAAAGTATGAAATAATTTTGTAAAGAAATGTACGAAAACTTTGGCATTTTAACATTTTTTATTTTCCTCAAATTCTTTGATGTTTTACATTATGTGTTAGAGTTCACTTAATTTTTTTTATTTGTTAATATAGCTGAACTGTTTTTCTGTATGAATACTTACGAGCGCCACTGTACATATGAAAATATATGTACACGTACGACTTTGCATAATGCGAAAATGTCCCCACCAGGACTCGAACCTCGAACCCAGCAATTTTCGAGTAGAACGCGAGGGATCTGATTATCTCGATACGGCAAGGTTAGTACAAACTGGGGCATATTTCAACACCCGATGATATTCCTTGTGGAATAGGTTAGGTGTTTTTCTGAATCAAACACAGTTAAACACAAAGAAAAACACTTAACTTAAGGCAAAGTTCTAATGTACACATTAGGCAATTATCCACATTACGCGTAACATTTTATATATATACTGTATATATATATATATATATTATATATATATATATATATAGAGAGAGAGAGAGAGGAGAGAGAGAGAGAGAAGAGAGAGAGAGAGAGAGAGAGATTTCAAATACATACAGTATACATTTCGCTTTCGTGCAAATATATATACTTTTCATTTCCTTTGGAAACAGAGAGAAATGAAAGTACATTAATTGGATACATTAATTGGATACATAAAATACGACGAAATACATTATTAATACTCAATCAATAAGAGTGCAATTAAGGAACAAGACCGAAAATTAATCTTGAGAATCTGTCGCTTGTGAAATGAAGGACTAAAACAAATATAATGAATGGAAAAATTATGCTCGATCCAAGTCACTGTAATGGCTGAGAAAACAATGTAAACATCAATATTCATAATGTAGTGTGTGTGTGTGTGTGTGTGTGTGTGTGTGTGTGTTTCTTCCCTACGGAATTGCGACAATATTTAGGATACACACAGAACCCATCGCGACACGAACGTGCGTATTATGACATTAGTAGTGTCGCGGTGGTTTATCTTTATAAATGTTATATTTTACCATGAAAAAGGGGGATATAATTAAGATTTGGCTAGGTGAGGTTAGGTTAGGTTAGGTAAGGTAAGGTTTGGTTAAATTATTTTTTTTTAGAGTGGATAAATGTTGAGATACAGAAGTGAATACGTGGAAATGTCGCGGTTTTGTTGGGTAGTCAAACCTGTGTGTGTGTGTGTGTAAATATGAATTCGTAATAACAATTGACAAAAAATTTAGAAACGAGGTGGAAAGAATCCAGCATCGATAAAAGCCTTTTGGGCAACTTGATTTTTCAACAGAACTTGGCACTAGATGGTGCCGGACCTTCATTGACGAGACCTTTCCGGAAAGATTAAATTGGACTCTGTGGCCCCATTGCATGGGCTTCCCTGTCCAACGAACTTAGACTGTTGGATATGCCTTATGGGCAAGAACTAAAACTTACGTCTATATGCAACTATACTCAAGAGTTTAAAACACCTAAATTGAGGATTTAGGTATGGAGTAAATGCCATAACTTCCAAGGAATTTCAAGATGTTTTCGCCAATTTCGAAGGATTACAACATTGTCTCGATAATGATGGAAGAGATGTTAAAATTTGATGTCTCGTGTATCGTCTTTCTTTTCTTTATCGTCTTCAGTGAAACTTAAACTCAAGATGTAGGCTACATGGCAGTTATGATAAAAAATGTAGAATTTTTGAAAGATCCTCAGCTGTTTTATCCAAATAATCCGATTAAGCCTCATAAATGTTAGTGTCGAATTTTACTATATACATATATATAGTTATACTGTATATATATATATATATATATATATATATATAATATATATATATATATATATACTGTATATACATAATATTTTTTAATGTTTTTAACAATTCACATTTTTTGTATTTCATTGAATTTTCATTGTTAAAAGTTTGTTTTTTAAAATTTTGAGGCAAGTACCATTAGAAAGAATACCAATTTGACGTTCGAATTGCAGCTTTCTGTATTGTAAGAATACCTTCAAAAACGAAATCCTTGGGATTCTACAGGGTGTCCCATAAGTCCGGCATCATAGGAGAAATTCATATTTTTTTATTTCTACAAACCATAATTCATATTTCTCTCTTTTTACAGGCCATAATGTCTGTAAGCAAAGGAAGAACGAATCCAGATAATTCTACTCATAGGAAATCAGAATCAAAGAGACTTTGCAACAAGTCTGCTAACACAACTCTGTGTTATTGGCTCGCGGTCTGGATGCAGTCTGTTAAATTCTTTGACTCCGATTTACTATGAGTAGAATTATCTGGATTCGTTCTTCCTTGCTCACAGACATTATGGCCTGCAGAAAGAGAAAAATATGAATTATGGTTTGTAGAAATAGAAAAAAATATGAATGTCTCCTATGATGCCGGACTTATGGGACACCCTGTACAACAGTTATTTACTGAACTTTAAACCATTGTGAATAAGTACCATTAATGTATACTATTCAGTTATGCTTCTTTTGTTCAAAATAAAGGTATCGAATATAATGTGTATATGTGTCATAACACTTTTTATACAAACTGTATCATACCGTATACAATGAATATGGGTAATTCTTGGCATGAACAGAGATCTTGCACCAGTCGTGATTCTGGGAGAAATGTACATTTAAATAAAAGACAGTATAATGCATGCAGTATTGCGAGTCCATACATTATTTAGTATCTAATAATTTCACCTAAGAAAATTGAAAGTATCGTAATTTTTATAAATTATTTATAAACACACTTCAGATTGGGGTAAATATATTACCAAATATTACTTTAAACCCATTTTCATTGGATTGAAACTATGGAATGATTTAAATGCCGATATAAAAAATATTGTGAATGAAATTAATTGGAAAAGTTAAAATCTCGATTAATAATGGCATATTAATAAAAATAATTGAATTGGTTAGTCATTTCTCGTGTGTAATCCAGGATTAAAAACGCATTGCTTGTGATTGTTCAGTTCTTATCTCGTGTACAATATTAATTTCTTTTTATGGTATTAGTATAATACCTTTGATAACGATAATTTAAGATTAATACATACCTTAATTTATAATACTTATTCATGCTTTATGTATTAATAATAACTTTTATTTTTAATAAGAGCCCAGTAAAGCCTGAAGCTTAAGGGCCAAATTAAATAAAATAAATAGTCCAGCTTCACAATGATTTATGTCACTGTAAATTATTGTACTATACTGTACTGCAACATACTGTATTTGTCAGGGCCTATCAGAGGGGGAACTAGGAGGGCCATTTGGCCTGGGCCTCAAGCTTAAGGGGGGGGGCCTCAAATTTAGAAACTTTCAGGTTTGAATATAATGTTTTGCAGTGAAAGTAATAATTGGGTTTAGCTAAGGGCCTCAAAAGCTGGAAGTGGCCCGGGCCTTTCTGGTCCTCTGAGAGGGCCTGGTATTTATTAATAATAAAGGTTATTCAATTCAATAAATTTCTTGTACTAAGTAGGTTTTTTATGTTATTACTGACACAAAACTATCATGTAAATACTGTACGTGAATTGGTACACACACACACACACATGTATGAGAGAGAGAGAGAGAGAGAGAGAGAGAGAGAGAGAGAGAGAGAGAGAGAGAGAGAGAGACCTTTCGATCCACTGGGTGAGATTCCTGTTATTAAACTAGTTAATTTTTTAACTATTCCAGCAGTAGTAGAAAACTGGATAGAAAAGCATAAGGTTCTCTCCCCACCCTCTGCTAGCTCCCCGCCAGAGACGGGTATGGAAAAAGGTTGAAGAAATATTTTGCCCCTGGAAAAATAGCCAAGGGAATTTTACAGGAAATAGGAGAATATGTAAGCTCGCTCTACAATTACGCTATGTACACATAGAAATCATACACTAGGTAACACCGTTGTATAAACTAACGAATAATATAATTGTGCCGATCGCACATCAACCATTTGGTAGAGTCACAAAAACCTTGAATATATGGTTTTGGTTTCATACAAAATATTTGCAGCTCTATTTATCGAGGTATCGGTTCAACAAAGACCCCACGACCCACTTCAGGCTAGCCCCAAAAGGGTTAAGAGAGGTAGGGAAAGGTTAAGCTCTCCATTTCTACACCCATGCATGCGCAAGACTGTCAGGCCGGCAAAGTGATGAAATGTCTCTACAGGAAAGTGAAAGAAACAGGAATTAAGAGCAGAAATCAAATTTTCCACACCATGCCTTCACCCGTCACGCGCATCCAACCACCCAAGAGGAAGAAACGAACAAAAGAAATCGTGACGGCAGAAACGCAATTCCACCTCACCTAATCCATGCCATGCATTTTTTTAGTTATTTTGGTTCGTTATGAAATTGTGTTTCTACAAAATATTTTTCTACTCTATTCTTGGACATATTAACAAAGCAGGCAAGTGTGTGTCAGTATGTGTGTGTGTGTGTGTGTGTCAGTGTGTGTGTGTATCAGTGTGTGTGTGTATCAGTGTGTGTGTGTCAGTGTGAGATGATAATAATAATGATTGGGTTTGTTTAACCTCCTTCACAACATCCAAGGCCATATGACGGAGGGGGCCTACAGCTTTACGCGGGATCTGAACCAAGGTTAGCTACATAATGAGACGCGGAGAACGGTCTCCCATCTAACTACTACCCAGATCCAATGTCGCTTAAATTCGCTGAACAACGGGAAAAGTAGTACAACAGTGGTTACGACGTAGTCTAGAGAGAGAGAGAGAGAGAGAGAGAGAGAGAGAGAGAGAGAGAGAGAGAGAGAGATAATTTTACTAATTCAACCGCATATTCCTTCAACGATAAACCATTGTCTTTTTTGATTAGTTCGATAAGCCACGTAAATCTTTCACTTGCATCCAAAAAGACTAAATTTAAACCCATGATGTTGAGCAGTAACATATCAGTTCGTAATACTCAAAATGACAGGTGGAAAAAAGATTACGGGGGGTATTTTTGCACTTTTTGGGGAAATTTAAAATCTCTTTAGGGAATTTTAGTTATTAAGAGTTAAAATTGGATGAGAGACTCTCCATTAGTATCGCATAATTTAAATTAACTTTTCGGGAAATGTTAACTTATTAACTGTAATTTGGGATTTTAATTTCTGCAGACTTTTATTTCTCAATTTTGCTGTTAAAAAAAAAAATATATATATATATACACACACACACACACACACACAGGGTGGCGCAAAAGTCGCGCATCATAGGAATTTTCAGTGTTGATTATAACGTATTATTTTTTTTCTTTTAGGTAGGGGATGGCTGCAAAATTAATAGACGAGAGAGTGAACTTGGTTTTAATGTATGGAATACCAGGTACAAGGTGCATATATATATATATATATAATATATATATATATATATATATATATATATTATATATATATATATGCAACTTGTGTGTGTGTGTGTGTGTGTGTCTGTGTCTGTCTCTCTGTTTGTTAACTTTTAGGTCTCTAAAAGAGTTGAATTGATTGATTAACTGATTGATTTGTTGGTTGATTGATTGGTTCAAGTGAGGACAGTGAGTGGACATCCTGTATATATGAAGTATACAACAAGTGTGTGTGTGTGTGTATGTGTGTGTGTAAATTAAAGGTCTATGATTCTTGGTTGTTATTTTGTGTTTAATACATTCTGTCAAGTGTAAAGGCTCTATTTTATAACACATCTTGTATCTATTGAATCTATTTCATCTGTTGTATCGTCGATGTAAATTGTATTTTGCCTTGAAGTTTTTTCACATTTAAAGCAAATGATATTGAAATAATTGAAACCATTTGAATTATTCATATTAATGAAAAGGCCTTCTATAAACTGAGATTTTAATGGTGTCATGTTTTTTTCATTTCTGTTTCATGCTGCTCTTATTGTCATCCACGGCTTTTCTGGTCTAGTTTAAGTTAGTTTAAATTCAGTTTGGTTAGTAAATATGAGCTACTCTCATCTGGCGCCATTAAAGGGAGATTAACATTTAAGAAAAAAAATTGCCAACCGATTTTTAGAAAATTTCCATTGATTTTCTATCGTTTTGATACGAGTAATTTGATCCAAATTCATCTAGAATTACTCTAAAAATCTTAACATTATTAAAATTTGTCCTTTT